>VYXH01007174.1:0-18705 GCA_013397275.1 Burhinus bistriatus | reverse complement strand
GCTGGGACTCTTTAGGCTGGAGAAGAGAAGGCTGAGGGGAGACTTTATTCTTGCCTAGAAGTATCTAAAGGGTGGGTTGAAGGAGGATGGAGGCAGACTCTTGTCAGTGGTTCCCAGTGACAGGACGAGGGGCAAAAGGCACAAGTTGGAACATAGGAAGTTCCATTGAAACAGAAGAAAAAACTTCTTTATGGGTTGGATGACAGAACACTGGAACAGGCTGCCCAGGGAGGCTGTGGAGTCCCCTTCTCTGGAGATTTTCAAGCCCCGCCTGGATGCAGTCCTGAGTAATGCTCTCTAGGCATTCCTGCGTCAGCAGGGGAGTTGGACTAGATGATCTCTAGAGGTCCCTTCCAACTCTGAAAATTCCGTGATTCTGTGACAAGATAGGATCATAGGATCCTAGGGTAATTCGAACTGGAATGCAGATCATCTAGGCGTGCGTCCTGTTGAAAGGAGGCTCAAGTATGAGGTCATACCAGGCTGATGTTTTCTAAAAAGGTTTTGAATACCTCCAAGGATGGAGACTACTCAGTCTATTTCATGTGCCCAGAAATAGTTTCTAAGAGGTTGCTTGATGATTTTTCCAAAAAATGAAGTGAGGCTGACTGGCCTGTATTTCTCTGGACCATTCTTTTGGGCTTTTTTGAAGATGAATGCAACACTTGCTTTTTCTCTTGTCTTCAAGAAGCTCCACCAGTCTCCATGATCCATGATTCCTGTTTGCCACAAAGTGTGGTAATTGCCTTCTGGAGTCTGGCATGCCCTTCTCTGAAAAGACTGTCATTTCTACAACCCTCCCAGTAGAGATCTGAGGTTACCTCTAGACTTCAGTGTTTTACTGAATATTAAAAGTGCCTAAATCAAAAGCCTTGTAACCATAAATAGCCCTTTAAAATTATGATTTTCTCCTTTGGTTAAAAAAAGGGGCGAGAGGAGATTATGATCAGATTCTAGCTATCTCATCTAAGTATCTTTGGTGTGGAAAGACTTTTTGCATTTTGGCCTTAGCTAGACTCATCAGACCAGACCTTCATCTGCTTTAATGTGATTGTTTTCATTAAAGCAAATGTTAGCTTATACCAACTTAGGAAGCAATGACAGACGATAATAAAATTGACACTTGACTTATTAAAAGAATACAATATAAAAATCCCTTACCCTTAACATGTATAACAAACTAATCAAATATCTGTATTCAGAAACCTACTCTGTAATTTAAAAAGAATAATACCAATCAGACACTTTAGAATGGGTATCTTATTTCCCTCAAGTGTTGTATCGCATGCTTCAGAGCAAGACCAATAAATAAATGACAGTAACTCAACTGAAGTTAATTTCAGACCATTTCTGGAAACATCTTTTTGACCTTAGCTCTGGTTCAGCTTGTCCAACGAAGCACAAAGATTAATGGACCTTTCAAATGTTTTCTGTTGTAAGAAGCACTAAATGAAAACAGGAAAATGCAAAATGAGTATATATTTTGTTCAGAAAGCTGCGGGAAAGAAGGAATTTAGATATGAGCTAATTAGCAATGCGAGACATTTCCTCTGTAATAGACATGATGAGATAAATTGTCTGGGTTAATGGAAGAGAAAAAGCAACATTACTCCCATTGTAGTCTATAATTTGCCTTATGGAACCAGAAGTGATGGTGGACTGTTACTTAAAAGGTTAAATAAAAGCAGGGTCTGAAAAGTCTATTAAGGAGAATATATAGGTATTCTGTACATGGTAGTGAATGCTGTTTCCCTCTACTGATATATAAAATGTAACGTAAATTAATTCTGGATATTTTTCAAGGTAATGTCTTTATTTTTGAAGAGGTGCTTGGTTGTCTTTTTTTTTGTTAGTTTGTTTTTCAAACTATAGCATCTATTTTAAAAACAGAGATTTTGAGATGCAAATGATCCTTATTCCCAGTGATGTTAAAATGAAATTGCCATCTATCCACTGAGTGTTGTGGACCTGCGAGGCCATATTAAACCTTTTCCTTTACAGGGATAAAGATAAGTACAATATATCAACTAACACATTTTAAACTCTGACCTGTATTTCTTTTCCAGCCATGACTTCAATCAAGGAAGCAAAAGAAATATGCTTATTACCTATGGTTGTTCTACTCAGTACAGAGGGCATAGAGACAAAATGGGTTCACTTAGCTGGCTTACAAAGTTTAAAAGATGAGACATAAACTCTATGAGCTTGGCCACGTAATCCATTTCTCTGAATTTTAGAATCATAGAATCATAGAATGTCCTGAGTTGGAAGGGATCCAAGTGGATCACTGAGTCTAACTCCTGACTCCACACAGGGCAGCCTAAAAGTTAAACCATATATCTAAGAGTACTGTCCAAACTTCTTGAACACCGACAGGGTTGGGGCCATGACCACTTTCTTGGGGAGCTTGTTCCAGTGCTTGACAACCCCTTCACTGAAGAACTCTTTCCTAATGTCCCCTGCTCTGGACTTCCCCTGCCACAGCTTTAAGCCATTCCTTCATGTTCTATCACTGGGCACCAGAGAGAAGAGATCTACATCTACCCCTCACAAGGAAGCTGTAGACAGTAGTGACATCACCCCTCGGTCTCTTCTTTTCTAAGCTGAACAAAGCTCATATCCTCAGCTGCTTCTCATAAGTCACGTCCTCTAGTCCTTTCACCATCTTTGTTGGAGGTGGTCACGATGCAGGGGATAGGCTGGCATGACCTTGGTGACTCCTCAAGCCTAGATGGATGTGCCTGCCCTTCCCAATTCCAGAACCTCATATCTGTGGTGTAAGGACACCTGGGAAGACAAGGTAAACAAGAAGGAGCTTCTCCTGCTGCCCAGGCAGAGACTTGTTTCAGTTTAACTCTCTCTCTCAAGTCCCTATCTTGAATTCATTAAGAGGGAAAATGTATGTGTAATCATAACTCTTTTCTGCAATATGAATAGGCACTATTTTTTGCATGGGTATAAAGCTAAATACTCTAAAATTACAAAAGGTTTATAATGAAATAAATTTATTTATTCTGGTATTTACCATTCTACTGTATGGTTAGAAATAAATTTGTATGAGGTATATTTATTTTTAATATGTGATATATGTATATTCAATATGTATATTCATTGAATATTCATATAGTCAGGGAATTCAAAGACCCTTTTTTTTCTTTCACCAAAGCTATAAAGAAATATTGCTCTTGATGCCATAACAATTCAGAAGTTTCTCTCTCTTTATGGTTTCCCTTCTTTTTCTGCAATTCTCTTATCAATTCCATATGCTTTTTGGGTTTGCTTCTAAATGCCGGAATAGAAACACAAGGTCACCTTCTTTATAGGCAACAAAATTTCAGACTAAGTAAGGAAACATGGTAGTTAAACTTCCTTGCAGAAACATAAAACTTCAGAAGATGTTTTAAGATGTGGCCAGTATTATACTGTAAAAGGTAATTAAATTGGTAAAGATGGCAAGGTTTGGCTGCATAGACCTGAACTAAGTTTAATCTGAAATTTGTTTGAACTCAATACTTAAATGACAGTTGTAAATTGATAAATTCTAAATTCAGTTGTCAGATGTTTGCACATTTATTTTGTAAAGAAGCAATAGGAAAAAAGGAATTTAAACACTTGCCTATCTCATAGTATTTTGAAAGATGTTTACAGATCTTAATCTTCTAGTGTCTACTCAATACATTTTAATCATTTCAGAAAATATTACTAGTAGAAGTAAATCTATGGTTATTCATGTCCAATATCAATGCTCTGCTGCCTTTTTTTTTTTTTCTCCACAAGAAGGGCAATATAATAATATGTTTTATGTGGCTTTTCAGTTAGTTTTCCCTTCCCTTCCCTTCCCTTCCCTTCCCTTCCCTTCCCTTCCCTTCCCCTCCCCTTCTTTCCTCCATGCTGTTATAACGGCCTGGACCAAAGACTGTTGCATTCTTATAAACCACAAACACCACTTCATTTATTTGAATGCTTTTAGTACATCTCTCTCCCCCTCTCCCTCACATTTCTCTCAAGTCCAAAAATATCTTAATACAAATAAACAAAAGGAACCATTCCATCATAATCTTTACTTAATACCTTCTAGGCTACTTGTTATATGATCTGCTTTTTTATTTTACCCAAGTCTTTAAATATACGCTTATGGTTTAAATACTTCTCATTAACTTATTTCAGTCATTTCTTTCTTTTTTTATGTCATAATGACCTTCTCTTTACTCTTTCCTTACTCAAGAGAACTTCATTTCTCCCAACACATTTCAAATTTGTAGGGAGCCACTGTAGTATTTTCCTCAAGTGGTACATGGATTAGCACTTCTCAAAAGAAAAAGAACAAAACAGTCAGCAGCAATGAAAATCAAGTAATAAAATCTAATGGTGGGATCTGATGTGTTCATTCATACCCTCAACTGTTTTAGTCACTGTTTCTTGATGACACATATTTCATTAAAGTTAGTATAGCTCCTCTTTTATTTTCTATTTTTTTGAAATGGCTGAAGATTAAAAATAAAATTATTTACTCATCCCAAAATTAATCATGTCACTTATGCTATTTGTCAGTTACTTGAACTACGTTATTGGCATCATTCAACGCTTGTGAAGATGTATTTTCAAAGGGCACATCTCTAAGAGCAGGACCCATGTATTTTCTAAATCCAAATAAAGACAAATTTTCTTTTTCACTGTCTGAAGTTTGTGCTTATGTAATTTTTCATGTTCTCAACAAAAAGAGGAAGTCAGAATTCATTTGAGATCAAGTCCAATTACATTACATTTATGTGATGTATAAATCTCAAATATCTCCACACTAGGTCTCCTTCCATTTTCTTTTTTTCCTGTTGGCTTGAAAATGGTACAATTGTATCATTTTTTGCAGTACAAATTACTGTATTAACCAGAAAGTGACAAGACTGGACTGACCTAGTCATTGGAGTCAGTGTTTTCAGGCTTCACTCCATTAACATCTTGGAGAAAAAAACACAAAAGGTACTTTTTCATATAATTCAACCGCTACAAAGTTTAATGTCAAAACATAGATAAAAAATAGAGGAATTTCAAAAAGATTTAGTAAATTAGGCTTTAGTATTTGTCTTTAATATAACTATTTAAATTCTTGTTGATTGCAATAATGCATTTTCCATAACCTTATTCTGGCAGTAAATCTACCTAGAATGTATTAGATTCTGATGATATCTGAAACTTAGCTGGCATCATTAGCATTAAAACATTCAGTCTCTTTTCTTTATATATTCCTTTCTGAAAAAAAAAAAAAAAACCAGAGTAAAGATGGAAAAGGTAGTAAAAAAAACCAAATGGAATGTGACTCATGCAGACTATTTTCTGTATACCCTAAACATGTGTAATTACAACACAGCATCTGTAGGCTTCCATTAGAGTCAAGTGAGATATACTAGCATGGAAAGGTTTTCTTGTGCAAATTGCTGCAGCTAGAAGACTTTGTCACTTATTTTGAACTCAAAAAGGTGTATAAACACTGATTGCTCTTCCTTTGATCTCTTAAACATGTTACAAAAAAAATTTCGAACAAAAAGCAGGCTTTTGGGGGTCTTCGCAGTTACATTTCTGTGAAATGTAGGTCACACAACAGAAATGTTAATTAGACGGGGGACTACAAAAACATTTTGAGCTCTTTAACTCGTCATACCATCTATTATACATGGAACAAGTTGATTTTAATATTTGTTGAATTAAAAAATATTGCAGCAAGCTAACCTTGGGCCCTCATTTCCATAATTGGCTCTTGCATGCTGTGTATTATTTGACACATTCATTTGATTACTTTTTTTTTAAGTTCTAAAACAGCATCTAACATAAACTGCGTATTAACATTTCATTTCTTATCATACCTTTCTTCAAGTAGTCAGGTTATAGTGAAAATTATGCTTTTCATAACCGAGATTTCACTGAGGGATGTAGTCCATAAAGTTATTTAAAGGGAGAAAAAAAAAAGCCATCAAATTTTAGGTGTTTTTTCTTGTCCTTGAAAAATAGGCAAGACACTTCTATTAGCTTTTAGTAAGAATTAATATTTCACTGCTTACCTTGCTGCTATAGATAAAAAAGTTATGATTTTGTGAGAGCTGGTATGTATCTTAGAACTGACCGTGCACAGGGTAGAGTTTCTGTTCTCTTCCATTAGCAGCTTACTTCAGTCAATAGATCCAAGCAAGTAGCTCTGTGTGCCCACAGCCTTTCAAGTAAAAAACAAAACATGCAAGGGCCAGTATTGCTTTAGGTTACCACATGACCATTTCTTGGTATTTCTGAAATGTCCAGTTGACCTCTCAGATGAAATGATAATTTGATGAAGTGATACTGTGTTATGGAATGTAAAAGTGTTTCATTGTCTCCAGAACGTAGAAAGAAAACACAGATTATCCTATCTATGTTTCAAATCATCATGTTGAAAAATATGATGGAAGTTTAGATCCTGTTGCAAATATTTCTATGTTTTGACACAATAATTTATTAGCTGTGCTTACTTGTTCTAATAGATACCTGTGTTTTTCTACCATGTAGTCATGAACGTTATAAAAAAGGCAAGAAGGTTTTTCTATTAAAGTGATCTGAGTATATTATATTTAATTTTTTTGATTATCCAAAAATATGTACTGAGTGTGATTATGTCAGAAGCGTCCATTTATATGCCTACAGCTAGATGAGAATGATGTCATTAGAATGGCTTGAAATTTGGAACGGGATTAAGTGAGACTGAAACCCATGTTGAAAAACAAAGGGGAAAAATAAAACACGAAACCCAGCAGGAAATCATAGAGTCATAGAATGGTGAGAGTTGGAAGTGACTTTAAAGATCATCTAGTTCCAAGCCCCCTGCCATGGGCAGGGACACCTCCCGCTAGACCAGGTTGCTCAAAGCCCAATCCAACCTGGCCTTGAACATTTCCAGGGATGGGGCAGCCACAACTTCTCAGGGCAACCTCACCACCCTCACAGTGAGACATTTCTTCTTAATATCTAATCTAAGTCTACCCTTTTCCAGTTTAAAACCGTTAACCCTTGTCCTATTGCTACACTCCCTGATAAAGTGTCCCTCCCTATCTTTCTTGTAGGCCTCCTTCAAATACTGGAAGGCTGTTAAGGTCTCCCCAGAGCCTTCTCTTCTCCAGGCTGAACAATCCAAACTCTCTCAGCCTGTCCTCATGGGTGAGATGCTCCAGCCCTCTGATCATCTTTGTGGCCCTCCTCTGGACTCACTCCAACAGGTCCATGTCCTTCTTATGTTGGGGGCTCCAGAGCTGGACACAGTATTCCAGGTGGGGTCTCACGAGAGCAGAGTAGAGGGGCAAAATCAACTCCCGTGACCCGCTGGCCACGCTTCTTTTGATGCAGCCAAGGATGCAGTTGGCTTTCTGGGCTGCGAGTGCACGTTGCTGGCTCATGTTGAGCTTCTCATCAACCAACACCCCCAAGTCCCTCTCCTCAGGGCTGCCCTCAATCCATTCACTGCCCAGCCTGTATTTGTACTTGGCATTGCCCCGACCCATGTGCAGGACCTTGCACTTGGCCTTGTTGAACTTGATGAGGTTGGCATGGGTCCACCTCTCAAGCCTGTCCATGTTCCTCTGGATGGCATCCCTTTGCTCCAGCATGTTGACTGCTCCGCACAGCTTGGTGTGGTCGGCAAACTTGCTGAGGGTGCACTCAATCCCAACATCCATGTCACTGACTAGAATGTTAAATAGTACCCGTCCCAGTACTGAACCCTGAGGAATGCCATTCGTCACTGCTAACCACTTGGATATCGAGCTGTTGTCCACAACTCTTTGAGTGCCAGCTNGCACTCAATCCCAACATCCATGTCACTGACTAGAATGTTAAATAGTACCCGTCCCAGTACTGAACCCTGAGGAATGCCATTCGTCACTGCTAACCACTTGGATATCGAGCTGTTGTCCACAACTCTTTGAGTGCCAGCTATCCAGCCAATTCCTTAACCACTGAGTGGTCCATCCATCACATCCATGTCTCTCTAATTTAGAGACCAGAATGTCGTATGGGACAGTGTCAGATGCTTTACACAAGTCCAGGTAGGTGACGACAGTTTCTCTCCCCTTATCCACCAGTGCTGTAACACCACAGTAGAAGGCCACCAAATTTGTTAGACATGATTTGCCCTCAGTGAAGCTATGTTGGCTGTTAGTGATCACCTCCTTATTTTCCATGTGCCTTAGCAGAGTTTCCAGGAGGATCTGCTCCATGATCTTGCTGGGCACAGAGGTGAGACTGTTCGCGGGTCTTCCTTTTTTCCCTTTTTAAAAATGGGGGTTATGTTTCCCCTTTTCCAGTCAGCAGGAACTTCACCAGACTGCCATGACTTCTCAAATATGACGGATAGTGGCTTAGCAACTTCATCCGCCAGTTCCCTGTTTCTTCAGGTCCCATGTAGTAGTGCACTTTCAGGTTCCTTAGATGGTCTCAAACTTGATCTCCTATAGTGGGCGGTACCTCATTCTCCCAGTCTCTGCCTTTGCCTTCTGCGAGTTAGGTGATGTGGCTAGAGCCCTTGCCGCTGAAGACTGAGGCAAAAAAGTTGTTGAGTACCTCAGCCTTCTCCATATCCCGGGTGACCAGCTCTCCCATTTCCTTCTGGAGAGGGACCATACTTTGCCTAGTCTTCCTTTTATCCTTGACATACCTGAAGAAGCTGTCCTTATTGCCCTTGACATGCCTGGCCAGATTTAACTCTGTCAGCTTTCCTAACCTGATCCCTGGCTGGTTGAACAATTTCTCTATATTCCTCCTAGGCTATCTGTCCTCGCTTCCACCCTCTGTAGGCTTCCTTTTTTGTGCTTGAGATTGTCCAGGAGCTCCTTGTTCATCTATGCAGGCCTTCTGACATTTTTGCCTGACTTCCACTTCATTGGGCTGCATCACTTCTGAGCTTGGAGGAGGTGATCCTTGAATATCAACCAGCTTTCTTGGACCCCTCTTCCCTTCAGGGCTTTATCCCATGGTACTCCATCAAGCAGATCCCTGAAAAGGCCACAAAGTCTGCTCCCCTGAAGTGCAGGGTAGTGACCATGCTGTGTGCCCTCCTCACTGCCCTAAGGATCTTGAACTCTAAATAAAGATTAATTTATACTAATTAACCACTAATTTACAGTGAGGCCTAGCACAGCATTTCATTGAGACCTAGCACAGCGTTTAAAGGAAGTTCAGGAAGATAGGAAGTTTCATTTGAATACCATTCTGGTCACCCTGGTTAAAAACCCTTAATAGATTTTTTAAGTTTCACCAAAGCCATCATACTCCTAATCCTCAATTTCTTTGTGGAAGTTCTCAAATAGCATACAGAATATATAATGACTTTCAGAAGTAAAATTACTTCTGAAGTGTATACAACTAACTTCAATTGATGAAATGAATGACCCTTCCAGGGTGAGCTTCAATAAGGGTTAGGGTTAAGGTGAAGAATTGAAGAATCATTCCTCAAACTCAGTCTCAACAGAGATTTTCTATTTCTTCTATTGACTTTCATAAAAAAATTAACACCTATCATATGTGTAGACCTCTCAGTCTTGATATAGGTGCCTTCTTGATTTAGGTGCTCCCATATAATGTCATTTTGCATATTCTATGACGTCTGAGAAATCTGCACAGACCTGGCAGATATGATGTGACTTTTGGAAGTCAAGTTGATACCAAGTAACTTCTCAAATGCATGAGATGATTAAATCAAATCCTATATTTAGACATTCTCATTTAGGTTTCCATTTTGGTTTGGGCTGCATTGGCCCAATCAGGTGGAACGACAGATGCTCTCTCTCTCTCCTGCTCTGCTTCAAAGGGAGGCAGGAGAGAGAGAGAAAAAGAGAGACTTAAGAGTTTAGAAGGAACTAAACTACTTTAATGAAATATTAATAATAAAATAATAAAAAGGAAATAATGAAAAATATACACAAAAATGTACCAAGCTCACAGGATGCNCATTCCTTGGCATCAACTATAAACATTGGTCTTATCACTCTGAGAGTGAACAGTTCTGGAAAACATGCTGTTAATTTCAGCAGTTAGAAGAGGCCTAGCTAAAAAGTAAAGTTATTGAACAAAATTGGTCCTGTTTTACCTCAAACCAGGACAATTTCTAAAATATGAAGGTAAATCCCCCACATCAAGACAGGTCACAGAATCACAGATTCACAGAATGGGTGAGGTTGCAAGAGACCTCTGGAGGTGATCTGGTCCAACCCCCTTGCTCGAGAAGGGCCACCTAGAGCCCGTTGCCCAGGACCATGAATATCTCTAAGGATGGAGACTCCACAAACTCCCTGGGCAACCTGTGCCAGGGCTTGGTCATCCTCACAGTAAAAATGTGTTTCCTGATGTTCCAATGGAACCTCCTATGTTTCAATTTGTGCCCGTTGCCTCTGATCCTCCCACTGGAGGACATCAAACCCTCCAGGATTGCTTATGTCTTGCTGTGCTGATCTTTTGATTTAGGTCTCAGTTTATAATTTGTTAATAATATGACTGGACACTATGTATTTAGACATTCTTGATCTATCCATATGCACCCTGTGACAGACTGAAGGACACATCATTCATTCCAGTAACATTTCTAAAAGGCCACTACAGAAATAGCTGTTCTCTGGCACACAAATGATGTTGTTTCCATTTTTATTGTGCCTTATATTGCCTATTTTTTTTTTAAAAAAAACACCACTAACAACACCTAGCATCCGACATTTCAAATCAGAGTAGGAGCATTTTATCTCTCTTCTGCCGTGATACTGTGAAAATTTGTGTGACGTGTTGTACTGATTGCTGGAAAATGAAATCTTTTGTTTTCATAGAAAAAGCAGATAGTACTGACAATTTGTACTCTATGCAGTAATGAAACATCCTCTCTTACAGTGTGAAAGATGATCTGTGTCACCACTTTACAGTCAGTTTCAGCTCCACTCTTCAGAAGCCCTGGAGAGCAAATGTAGGAGTGCCACACAGAACTTTCTATTTCAAAACCAACACATCATCCTTCAGTCTGCTTTTAAAGCATGATGCTAATTTTATCTTTCTTACTAGGTGAATGAAAGTTGTTTCTGGTCACTATCAGGATATTAATGAAAAAGACAGAATTGCAGAAGCATTTATGAAATAGAATGAGATCAGCTAATTATTCAGAATATCTCACGAATGTGTCCATGCTTTCATCTATGATAACAGTAGCAGTAGCAATATTAGTAATAATAATAATAAATATTATTAATAATAATAATAACAACAACAACATAGCAAATAACTGTGGAAATAAAGTAAACTGGATCTTGATTCAGTAGAAGATTGCTTATCAGCTTCAGAAATAATTAAAATTCTACAGGTCTCTTTGGAACCACTCTTGCAATTCTCCAGAAAACCATTGTTTGTATCTGACTGATAACTGTCAGTAAGTAATGATTTTAAAACAGCTTCAACCTAGAACAATTAAGATAATTTGTTGCAATTAGTGATAAGATAAATAACTTACCCTGAAAACTACGTATGTTCTTCCTCCCAGCTCTACATGTGTTGCTTCTTGGAACATGACAATCAAGAAGAACATACTCATGATGAAGAAAGATGGTGAATTTTTCTGAAGCAGATCAAAAGTTTACATTCTATTAAGGCTTTCTGATTGTAGTCTTGAGTACCAGATACATACTACTAAGAAATATTAATTTGTATACAATTAGAAAACCATATTTTCAAAATATAGACTGTGAAAACTGAAATTTAAAATTAAAAAAATTGTCACCAGCAGATGTCACTTTGCAGTGGTTCAGCTATGAGGTAACCCTAGGTAGTATTTTGCTATATGTCAAAGTCACATATAACAGTTATATTTACTTACATAAACCTGAAATTGCTTATACTTTTTTTTTCCCTGAACTAGAGAGTAAATTTAATCCCCTTTGAGACTGGACAAAGTAGCATCAGGAAAATTGCCAACCACTCAGCTCCCTCCTCACACGTCTGTTTATTTATTTATATATTAAAGAAAACAGAGTTTTGATTTAGAATTACAGCATTGAGGCAATGATATGGTCTTCCAAAGAATGATAGAGGAGACTAGATCTACTTCCTGGTAGAGTGGCACAAATCTGAAATATCTAGCTTCAACTTACAGAGAATATAATTTATTCCTGAAATAGTAAGGTGAAGTTAAACATTTGTTAAGAACATAAAAGCTTTAACTGCATGGCATATTTTGTGCCTCATTCTTCATTTACCCTCCTGGAATTACCTTTGGAGATTACAACTATAATTATTGTGTGTCAGCCACAGGACTTTATAAGTGTTTGGGACAGGTGATTTCCAAGATAGAATATCTACATGTAGGCAGAAAGAATTTTAAACACATCATTTGTTTACTTATTTATTTTTATTTTAATCTTTCTCCTTCCCCCCGCCCAAGTTTGTGAGATTACTCCTTGAAGACATTTGTTATTTTCTTAAGAAAACGCATGTGCGTTATAGCAGAAAACCTGAATCCTATGAGAAAGAGGGCACTGTTTAATAAGTCCAGTAAAGCTTTATCTTTCCTACGCTGTCTTTGTTTCTTCTGAAGACATACAGTATATTCTGGGGTGCCTTGAGGCTGTGCTTAGCATTCTTCCACTGATATAACCAGGACTGCAAGAGGCAAACCTCTCTTTTGTATGCCAATCATACTACCTACCTTGTTATTCAGTTTCCACAGATTACTAACCACTTTTCTGTTTCGTTCCCTAGTATTGTGCGTTTCTTCTTCACAGTATAAAAAAACTGTCCCTCACAATATCTAATCAGTTTAATGAGCTGAAAATTAAGCTTGTTAGGTAATACCTTTACAGTAACATACTTTACAATGACGTATCTCCTTAGATACTGGCACATATAAGGAAACATAGAGGCAAAAGGGTGCATCATAGGCCAGTCGAAGGGCAGTAGTATCTTCCTTTCCCTGCAACAAAAACATACTCATAAACAAATGTTCTTTCAAGTGTCTGCATTGTCCATTTGTGAGATATGTCCCTGAAATGTTGAAAGAAACGTGGAAGAGTGTATGCCATTAAATGTCATACTGCAAACAACAGGCTGGCATGAATTTTCCATTATCTTCCAAGGAAAATTTATGCATTATGATAAATCAGTAGAGCAGTTTACAACCTGTAGCAAGTTATTTAAGACTACTACATTTATCCACTAAGAAATTTTAAAATAGGTCTTGTTCTTTTGGGGTAACTCCCATTGATACAACCAAAATTACTGCTGCAGTTAATTTGCACAATTTACCCACTGATAATTGCTCATGTTACACTGAAAATTTTAGGCTGGAATTCAGTGCCTACAGAGTAGGAGTCTAAAACATAGCTGTCTGAGCAATGTCTAAACTTTCCTTATGGTTTTACAAAGAACTAATCATTGCAGTCATCAGAATTTAAAGAACTATTCAGTTTTATGTGAAGTACAAAGACTTCCTGGCAATGTAGCCTTCAAGACTTCAGTGACTGGAATCCACTAGCAAAACATGAAAGATAAAGCTCATCAGGTCAACCTGAAGTTGTATCTCTTTCAAAATAGACTTGAAATTTACACCTCCTGTGCATCCCTTCTACTTAGCTAACATTTGTAAGTAGATGAAAACCTGATCTATATCAGCTTTCTTAATAATCTTAAGAAATGTCACCCATTGTTTGCCTGAAAAGTCATTTAATAGAGCACCTTAGAGAAAACTGAATAACTTTAACAAAAATGTTCATTCGAATGATGTATAAGATTTTTAAAAGCATTAAGCTCTGGGTCTTGTTCTGCTCCCATCAAATTCTGTTTTACATATTTGCACACTGCTTCAGAAAAAAAATTTCTAAGCAGCAGCACCCTGTGGAAAACTTGAAACACGTCCTTTGACATTTGTATTTGTAATTTTTAAAAAGTCTCAGTTCACTTCATGAGAGAGCTGTTTTCAGTTCAAAGTACACAAACAGTTTGAATTTGAATATTAGAAACTTAAACAGTTATACCAACTCCCTTTTTTTTTTCCTTCAGACAAAATATGTCAATATTTTACTTACTGGAACTTTACATCTGAATCCAAAAACAGTAAATATGCAGACCAATGAAATACTAATATAAGCAGTGAAGAATACTAGTTAATGAAAAATGAGGAATGAAAAACATGAGAAGAGCCCTTTAGACATGTTTTGACTTGCTAAAACTGAAAAATGTATCTGTTAGATTACATTGCAAGCAGATTGACCTACACAATTGCTTATGTAGAGCTGACAAAACTTTAATTAATTATTCACAATTTTATTTCAGGAGGAAATAAATACAGATTAATTTTCCAATAATCTGAAAAGTAGTGTTTAGGATAATATAATTATATTGTTTTATCATATTAGTTAAGGAAACAGTAACTTAACACTGGTTTAGGACTGAAAATAACCTCCTGTAAATATCCAGTGAGGGCCTCTATTACCTCCAGGATTTTGATGGATGAGTCTCTGTTGGAACACTTTTCCATGCCTGTTTGAAACACACTTTCTTCAAACACATTATAGCCTCTTTCCAAGCCATAAGTACCTAGCGCTCTGTGAAAAGTGAATACATCTTTCCAACCGCTATTTGGCTCTGATATGAAGAAATTACTGTCAAGGTTAATTATCCCATTCAAAACCAGTTCTCACCTGAAGGCTTTCCAAAATGTTTTTGAAGTACCAGAGAGATTAATTTGCCAGACAAACTGTGTGATATGCATGTAGATGTGTTAGTATAGAATTCATCATGTACCTCAGTTCCTACATTTTGAGTTGAATTTAAAAAATTAAGGCATATATTTTCAGCATTTGGAGTTACATATGAAAGCCTAATAACAACATGAAACTGGTGTTGGAAGGAGCTAAGAAGTTATAAAAAAAACACTTCTGAAAACATTCTACCAAACCCAAACTGACAATCACTTTCTTTCAACCAGTTTCTTTTGTTGTACTTGCTGTTGTTATTAAGTTTTACTTATCAGCTGGCTAATACATTGTTTGGTTCCATCCGTTATCTTTCTCTAATTTGATAGTTTCAGAATCATATTAAAATGCAGGAAAGAGCGCAACCAAATTCTCATGGTATATAAAGTTAAAAAGGTACCACAATATGATTTTACAAAAAAAGGCATTTTTTTCCTAAGATTTCCAAGCCCAGTATACAACCCCCTTGACATAATATTATTGGAATAAACCCTTGCACTACAGTTTATGTTGCTTTTATAAACCAATTTAAGCATTTTGAAATTTTCCCTTCCCTATTATGAAGAGCATTTCCATCATTATAATTAAATTTCCCCCTCTGATATTCCTTTACTTCAAATGCCAAAATTAAGTTTTGAATCATCTCAATAAATTATAAACGCATTCAAAATATATGTTGAATATGACAGTTCTAAATTGATCTCATACTTTTAACTGTCTTGAATTTGGCTGTAGTGATGCTTCAATCTTAAGACTGAGGATTCCCTAAAAAAATGAAATGAAATGTGTTAAGTTCAGCCGACTGCAAAGGACAAGATGAATTGATCATTGCATGAGCATCAGGGTGGAAATGAGTTGCACTGAACACAATATAAATATGTGGATGCTGACATGTGTACAAATGCCTCAATAGTTCTGAATTGCACTCACAGTTCAAACAAATAGGATGCAAAGCAACATAAACTCAGTAGTGCAGCCAGTTGTAAACTGTGAAGTTCATTGTGTGGCAGTCTGTAAGCTATAATGAGGAGTTGTATTTTCTCAAATGTTAAATTCTCCAAAGGAATAAGGAAAAGAGACTGTATAATTCACCTTCAATAATAAAAACTTTCATCACGTCTCCCAAGTTCTGTTACCGCATAAAGGTTGTGATGATTTTGTGAAACTTAGTAAGCATAGTGGTTACTGGAGTGAGCACACACAATACTTTAATTCACAGTGATTTTTTGTTTGGAGAGGAGATGACATTATGCTGCTTTGATTTCACCTTGTCATCAGCTCTCATCAAGATCAGTGGGCTCCATCTGAATACCCAAATAATGGAGGATGTGATAGGTTTATGAAAATACTGTCTGGAAGATTGTGCTTCAATTTAACACAAATTTGTCAAATTATTTTCACTGCAGTCAATACAGACCACTGAATAAAAGCAAACGGCTGGGGAAGGAGAAAGAGAAATGAGCACAAGGAAGAAAGGGCAGGAAGAGAGACCTGAAAGGACATTAGCCTTTCTGTGCTTCATTGCTCACTGACCTCACAAACCACAGCTTTTCTTCTATCACTTTCAATAATTAAATCTACGTAGCCATGCCCTTCCAAAACCTACTTACAGGTAATTCTGACAACAATGAATTCCTCCAGCTAGACTTTCCAAGCTTTTTCTCAGAACAACCGAGACATTAAAAAACAGGGTTCATTTGATGAACGTACGAAGTGGAGACTTTTCAACAGATGTTATAACAGGATTTTGCAATTTATGAAATGAAACAGTAAAAAAGTTTCAACTTAGATAACACATGTCAGAAATTTAAGCTAAATTTATGTTTATAGCAAATCTTAAACACTGAAATCCTATGTTGAAACTAGATCCAATTATTCTGGCTTTTTCCTCTTCAGGAAAACTAAGCTAGATCCCTTATCAGAATTTTCTCTGTTTTCATTTAAGTTTTGCTTTGAATGTCATTTGCTCATTGTAGGACCAGTAAGATCTTTGTAAATAAAATAACAACAACAATAATAAAAATAACAATATTTATAATTGTGGCTAAGCCCCACACAGATGCTTGTTCACTCCCTTCTAGTGGGATGGGGAAGAGAATTGGAAGGGTAACAGTGAAGAAACTAAAGGGTTGAGATAAAGAAAATTTAATAGGCAAAGAAAAAGCTGCATGTGCAGGCAAAGCAAAATATTCAAATACTTAAAAAAAAAAATCATTCACTACCATCGGTGGGCAAGTGTTCAGCCATCTCCGGGAAAGCAGGGCTCCATCACGTGTAATGGTTACTTGGGAAGACAAATACCATAACTCCAGATGTTCCCCCTTCCTCCCTCTTTCACAAGCTTTTTTTGCTGTAAGTGAAGTCTTATGGTATGGAATATCCTTTTCACCAGCTGGGGTCAGTTTTTACTAACATATTGCAATTTCAAAGTATGAAAATTACCTAGGTAAACATCACAATACTTTTCCAGGTGGTGTATTATCTTAATTTTGGCAGATACAAAAACACTAACATGTTAGGAATTATGTTTATGTCTGGAAACAAAAACAAAAGATGAAAATAGACAAAGTATAGTTCTTATGTGTATTTCATTCAACGGTAGATGAACGTTGGAACAAAGGATATATTGTTCCAGATTTGCAGAGGTTTTGTGACTTTCCACATCTGTTCAGTTGTCCTGTAGCATGAATGATTATTCTGCAAATCGTGCCCCACTAAGAAAATTTTCTGTAAAAGGCCATTTCTTTTGAATGATTACTTTTACAGATAACCAATCTAAACTGGATACACAACCAAGTGCTGCACTAGTGGACTAGTTCTATCTGCTAGTAGACCTATATAATATTGTATGTTGGACTCTTTCAATGGTCTCATCTATAGGGTGTTACATAGTACCATTAGAACCTTGGGAAATAACGTTATTTGTTTACATTTTATCAGATGTCTGCTGCCTTAACAATTTGTCCATATTTACGTTCCTTAATATTTGCCTGGGTGGTTACCCATCTTACTCTATTGGAGATTAAGGACAATCATACAAAAATCTTTGCTACTCAATATTCATTTTTCTTCTCCTTTGAATATTTTCAGTCACGCACATAAATACTGACTAGTGAATTGTTAAGTTGTAAAGTAAGCTTTTTCCATTATTCCATGTATGGAAAATCACTCAGGAATATTATTCAGTGAATATTTAATCATACGGAAATCAGTTCATTTACAAAAATAATCAGGAAAGCAAAAAGCAGGCTAAGATTCAGACATAATTTTTTTGGAGTCAGCCTGATGTATTTCTCTGTGCTTCCTGCAAGATAACTTCAGTTCACACCAAAGTCAGTTTAGAGGATAATAGCCTTAGGGTATAATTTGAAGACATGTATTAGTGGTCCTGTCTGCAGGATCATTATTTGTGGGTGGTGATGTACATGGCGAAAGAATGCAGATTGATTGTATAATCTTAAGAGGAGAAAATATGACAGAACGTTTGTTGTTTTTTTTCAACTAAGCAAGCTGATAATATAAAGTCACCCATAAAAGAATCAAATACAGTACGTTCACATATAAAACTAAAACCTTTTTCTATTCAAGTCAAAGGATAGTTTAGGCCTAATGTTCCCATTGAATTAAATTTAGATTGTACTAACCACAAGTGGTGCTACTGGTACTCCAGAAACTGGAAAAAAAACCCAAATCTAGCAATTTAATAATTTCTACTTGAATATAAAATACGCAAAATATCTGTTGCAACTTACCACATTGTGAGGTTATTAAACTAAAAGATTAAAAGATAGCAAATTCATGGTTAGGGTCTAATTTTTTACCAAATAAGTATTCAGGGCATGATTCTACCAAAGTTTTATGTCATTAATTAGTATCTCAGGATTGAATTCTTTAACTTCTCATTGCCTCATCTCAAAATACGTTCCTGGTGTGAAATTTCTGGTATATAGAACAGTGTTGTTGTGGTTTGGGC
>VYXH01007173.1:94543-202697 GCA_013397275.1 Burhinus bistriatus | reverse complement strand
TGAGATTCTGGAGCGTGTCCACAAAAGGGCAACGAAGCTGATGAATGGTCTAGGGCACAAGTCTTATGAGGAGCAGCTCAGGGAGGTGGGGTTGTTTAGCCTAGAGAAAAGGAGGCTGAGGGGAGACCTTATTGCTCTCTACAACTACCTGAAAGGAGGTTGTAGCGAGGTGGGGGTCAGTCTCTTCTCCCAAGTAACAAGTGTTAGGACAAGAGGAGATGGTCTTAAGTTGCACCAGGGGAGGTTTAGATTGGATATTAGGAAAAATTTCTTCAGAAAAAGGGTTATAAAACGTTGGAAGAGGCTGCCCAGGGAAGTGGTGGAGTCACCATCCCTGGAGGTATTTAAACGATGCGTAGGCATGTTGCTTAAGCACATGGTTTAGTAGTGGATTTGGCAGTGTTAGGTTTCTGGTTGGACTCAGTGATCTTAAAGGTCCTTTCCAACCTAGGTGATTCTATGGTTCTATGACTGTTTGACTCCAGAGCAGCAATTAGGACTGAGCAGCAATATCCAAACAGTGTATTTGCAGTTCGGTCAAATAAGAAACTGATGGGTAGGGACATAATGATTCTGAAAAGATGGTCTGTCTCTCCAGAGGAGGAACATGGAAAATACAGAGTCCTTCCTCTCTCTTTATTCCTGAATGTAGGAAGGAAGTCTGGGACAGAATGGCACAGAATTAAGGACAATATGTGGCCAGCAGAAGTACCAAAAATTGTCTCTCCTTGGAATATGAAAAGAAACTTGGTGTCACCCAAGGCAGCTGCAGGTATTCTTGGTCTGCCACAGAATCATGGACACGTAGACAAGATATTGCAGGTAACTGCAGAAAAGTGCAAGGAGAGCTAGGTCTCAAATCATACCTAGAGTCTGAGGTTAGAGAAGGATGCAGGAGCTACATGGGGCAAGAAGACAAACTTCATCCAATAATTGGTACAGCTTCTCCAGCCACTATTGCACTGCAGCTGAGTGTTATGGACCCAGCTAGAATATACAGATAGCTCTATATAGAATATATGACTGATATTTGGGATTTTGGGCTGCTTCTCAGCAATACTGTGTTGATAGCATTACTGCAACAGACCGTGGGACTGGAGTTGTGACTAGGCTGCCCAAATTTGACAATGATGACATTTTTGGTCAGGCTGGTGTTTCTAGGCCAGGTTCAAATCTGATAGGGCTTTCAGGCACTGGGAGACAAGTAGACCTGAAGGGCTTACACTGTGCTCATCATACCCAAGAAGTCAGGTGCTAAGGAACAGCTATGGTGTCACTACAGCAAAAGTGGATGTGGCCAGTGAACCCAAGCAGTGGAGTACTGCCCTGGTAATTAAGATCTGGACACTCAGATGGTGGTACAGCAGCATATGGTCAGTATAAATGGAAAATTTAAGCAGAGACGGAAAGGATTTTTCCTCAAAAAATTGCAGGAGGAGCAGCAACAGAAAAAATATTCATTTGACAGGTAGGAATCTGTGAATCTCCTTAGGTTTTTTTCTGGTTAAAAAGGTACCTGGTCATTGTTGTTATTGCTTGGAAGTGATAGAGCTGCACACACTATTGAGGTCATATTCTTTATTCAATTTATAATTAGACTTAACATAGTCTGCTTCCAGGGTCTATATTCCTTTGTCAAAGCAATGTGGATGGACTTCATAATTTGCACAACATTTGGATAATCATTCACACATCCATCCCCCTGTGTTGCAGGAAGCAGAGTTGGTTCATATGGCACATTATTTCAGTGATTATCTCTTATCAGGGAGTTTTTGAGATCAAGGTAAAAGACTGGGTTTTGGCTACTAGATGAGTGCAATTCCTAAATTTCAGTTTTCCTAAAAACTGTGAAACTAACAGAAAAAATTAACTAGAGCTGTCTACTCAAGTCATTTTACTAGCACTAAGGTCTTATGTTGCCTGAAGAATGTCAAATCACTGAAATCTGAGATTAAAATGGTGATGGACAGGAATTCAACAATATTTGTGGCTTCCTAAGGACTGAAAATTATGATAGTAGGTTGAGTGCGTTGCCAGTGAAACAAGTCAGGTTCTGAAAACTAGTTTTTAAAATTAGTCAGATTTTTTGTTATGGAAAACAACAAAAAAGTAAGTTTCCATTGCAAACTGAAATCTTTTGGTATTTCACCTTCTTTTGGCTGATTTTCAGCATGTTCTGCTTTTTCAGTGCAGAAGCTTCTTATCAGCTTTGCTGTTTTTATTATCTAATAAATCTCTAACTTAATTATAGTTAATATAGTGTTGCCAAATATTCAGAAATCATGAGTAAGACTTCCAAAATTCATAGGTTTGGGTTGTTTTTTTTACTAACCTGCTTGGGGTTCTCCTTGTTTGACTTCTATCTTTCACACTTTTAGGAAATGATCTAATTTTTTTTTCCACTTAGGTATCAGGACTGGAAATACGATATTTTTTATGAAAGTTAATAGCCTCCTAATTAGTATAAATTTAGGAGCTAGGTCTTTAAGAAAAGCATCAAATATCATGAGGCTAATAATAAAATTGCAAGAGCTGGCAATATTGTTATCCAAAAATGAATTAAGATTCCTTATTTTGCCAGAATAATAGTCATTTGTCTCCAATTTATCAGTAGCCTTTTAACTTTTACAGTTATGTCAGAGGTGCGGAAACATTTATTTTTATTTCTTACCTACAATTTACTTGTCTCTCTCTTAACGATGTTGTCTGGGTCTTCAGGCAAAGTATTACACATCAACTTGTCATTAAGTCACAGTTTTGAAATAGATCTCATTACTCTATCCTGTGTATCCACTGATAATTAAATAAGAATGCCAAAGTCCTTCCTTTCCAAACATGATTTTGTTTTCTTCTTCTCTTCCTTTATCTCTTCTTTGTTTTTAATTTTTGTTTTTTCTCTTTCATTTTGTTTTCTGCTTTCTTTTTTGTTCTTTTTATTTTCTGTTATTCATTTACTTTTCACGGTTATTAATGTCCTTCTGCCTTGAGAACAGAAAGAAAAAGAACAGTAAAATAAGTTTAAATGCCAGCTGAACTGTTAAGAAATGTTGTTGACACCGTTATTTACATGTCCAGGACAAATTGGTACTCTGCTATGTTGGTTCATACAGGCTATACGAAAATGTCATAATTATTGGCAAAGAGTGTTTTTTGCCCATATTAGTACCTGCCAAAACCTAAGGAGACCCTCATACGTCGGGTTTCAAAAATACTCCTTTATAATTTGTTATGCGTACTACTGACGTGTGCCTCAGCAGAACACTAACATTATTAGGTAAGAATCTGGGTGTACTTGATGAGATTAAAGATTATCTGTTTCGTAAGAGATTAAATACAACCCTTCTGTGCCGAGCTGATGTGATTTGTCTTAACCAGGCGGGCAAAATGGAGTTTGGCTGTGTTAGAAATGAGGGGCTGAACCTCTACTGGTCTTGCTCAGGGAAACAGAGAGGGATGGAGGAGAATGTAGAAAGGACAGTGATAGGCTGGAAAGCCACAAAGGAGAAAAAGCATGAGAGACCAAGCCCCAAAGAAAAATTGTTGCCAGTGGGAAGATGACAGAAGTGGAAGGCTGAGGTGGTGCCTGTGGGAGGACCCAGCCCAACCGGCCCAGCAGCTGCTGGTGGCTACCCTGGTTTCTCCTGACCCTGTAGCCATCCTGGCTTTAAAATTACATTCAGTATTAGAATGAATTCAGTGTTCTAAATGCCCCGCCATTTAAAAATGACAGCCAAGAGAGGTAATCTTCGATAAAATTTCAACCTCTGTCATTGTGAACTTAATATTTTTATACCCATGGACTGAAATCAGGCAAAAAGACACTATCTACTTAGTATTATGTGTTTTGTTTTTATTATTACTATACCATTCCTATAGGAACAATCTCATCCTCTCTACATTTTTGCAGCTCACTAGAACGCTGGGGAGTAGCTGGTGACATTCGTGATCAGAAGGCTTAGGTCTGCAGATATCCGTAGAACACGTAGTAGTTTTCAGCCTTTTGAAGAACCCAGTTTATTTTGTGCTTCGCTGTTGTTCCTGCTTTCAGAAAAAGTAACATTTATTACCAGAAGACAACGTTAAAAGTCGTAAGTAACACTACACTACAAAAATATCTTGCATGCTGCGTGTAGATTGGAACTCACTTCCTAAGGGTATTTTTCTTCTTATTGGTATCGTTCTGTATATACCCCTCAGATGCAATGTCAAAGTTCAGCAGACCACTGAGGTGTATAAGTACCAGTTGCTATCAATTTAAGAAGGGAGATCTGCTTAGGTGCTGGATATTAGAAGCATAGATTATTACTGCTTGGTTTTAATTCTGTACATTTTTATAACACATCAGAGTAATTTCATTCTTAGTTTTACTGCACACTGAAAAGACCATCATCCATTACAACCATGAACACTTAGTTCAAACACGAGACTGGAAATCTGCTTTGGACATCATTTATGATATCTGGCAAACCCTAGGAAGTCTCTGCTACGGATTTTTAGCTTATATCGAAAAGCACACTGAAAATGATTTCACTACAAGCCAATGTGAAAAACTAAAAATAAAAACCAACTACAACTCCCCCCCTATGTGCAGTAATGAAGTAAAAATGGCCTCAGAATTTTAAAATATTTTCTCTCTGATATGTTAAAATAGTTCTGTGCTTCAGTTCTATGCTTCAGTGTTTTTATCTCTCACCTGTACAGTTGTGGTGGATCAAGCATGTGCTAGATCATGCAGTATATTCTGGGACTCATCTTTTTTACAAGATTATGTGTGAACATTTTCATGTTCGGTTAGAGTAGCAAGCTATATACAGGAAAAGTAAGCGCAGAGAGCAGAACACAAGCTCAGGGGTTCTTCTCATATCTTCCCCTTCATGGATTTACTATTTCTTCCCCTCTCCTGCTAGCTTCCACATGTTCAGATTGCAAATCCTTAAAGGTGAGTATATAAAAATACCCCATGTCTATATTTTATATATTTTATATAATATTGTGCATAGTATTATGTGTATTATAATTTTTTATACTTCTATATATTTATTATATATGTTAGATTTTTGAGAAATGTCTTTGTATACTGGAAAAACAACAGCCTCTCCCCACAACTTGCCCATTGCCATTTCTGTTCGTTCATATTTTTTGCATTAAATTTTGTGGTATCATATAATGCTTTTTCATCCAAAGCATTGTGCAATTGTGTACAGGATCATAACAATAAATGCCTCTTAACACCAATTATAAAACATGACAAGCAAATCCACAATGGATAGTTTCCAGTAAAAACAAAAAACCGAAAGAGCTCTGGGAATACTAAACTGAGCAAAGGGGAGGTTCTGAGGTGAGATCTACAATGCAAAAATTGGATCCTTGTTTGCTTTAGTAGACTACCTAGGAAAAAGAGTTCTCACTCTTTTAAGCATTGCATTACTAACAGGTTTTGGGAGTCAATCATCCAGGTGGAAAAAAGCTCTGTGCATAGCTTGGCAGGTCAATGGAGCTCAGGTCAACTAACTGACCCTGTTAATCTGTGGAGGGTTTATGACTTAGGCTGTCTGGCCTAGTCCTCCTCTCATCTGCCCCTCCAAGAAGTAAAGTCCTTGTCAGATACTTGAACTAACATAGAAGATCTGCTTCCTTGGTCAACCAGCATTAGAAAAGGACAAAACCAAAAGCCTCTTCAAAAGGAGGTAGGACTCTCAAAGTATAGTGTGACAAGAAGAGAACGTGTCCTTCTTAACCATCATTTAAAGATGGTGGTGGATCACCCACTGAGGGCTGAGGACCTGCTACCAGAGGGAATGAAAGCTGATGGCAGCCCTCCTACAAGTGAAAATAATTAATGAAAAATTTATGACCTGTATTGTAGCAATTGCTGCTGGATAGTCCCCAGATAAATTAAATTAATAAAGTTGCAGCCTAATTAAGCCATATCTTTCTATTTTCTTGCATGGCTGGGGTAACGATGCAAGCTCAGCAGAACAGAGGAAGAGAAGGATAGAGTTTGAAGGGCTGAGGTTTGAAAAGCGGAAGACTGAGCATATTAGAAAGAAACTCTAAATAAAGGGGCCATAGACAATGTGAGCACAAGGTTTTTGGCTATGTTATTATGCTTAATTTTAAGAACATTATGGTTTATGGAAGTTTCAGAATTGTACAGAGAAGACATTTTGGCAATGAAGAAAGGAAAAGGAATTGGTCCTGTGAGATTTTTTTTATTGAGCGAAATAGGTGAGTGCATTTTGGAAGAAAATTAATGAGACCACAGAATTTTAGGCACTGGACAACAAATGAAACAACTTTTCTCTATTGTATTCGAAGTTTAAAAAAACAAACCTGCAATATGTTTTGAATTTATCTTCCAAATATAATCAAAAAGGTAAAAAAATACAGAAATAAAGCATGTAGTTTTACAGAATTTAGAAGTATAGAACTGACTTTGGGGTTTTGTTAGATTATTTCACTGGAAGCTTCCAGACAGAGTTACCTAGAAACTTTTATCACACTGGAATTTTCTTTCTGTTTGAGCTTTTTGCAGACCTTTTCATTTATCCTGAATTTCATATTACTTAAATATATTGTATTTTGTGCAACACCTTCATTACATTCCTAATATATTTTCACATCTTCAAAATGTTAACTTTAAAAAGCTATAATTCCAATATTCAAAACCACTTAATTGAGATGGAAAATGTATTAGAGTAATCAGAGGAAAAATTTTTATTAATACTCCATTGTAATCTCATATTCATTAGTTAATCCATTATATTTGTTACAAAATAATTTCTATTTTAACACTTTAAAATGAATGGTGAGGAAGTTTTGTTCTCTTTAATACTATCCTTAGGAGACAGAAAAGTATTTGTTTAAATAGGAAAGTGGAACTTGCTTTGTAAAGTAATTCCTGATCACAAGAAACTAATGGAGCTTGCAGACCTGGAATTCTTTTTTATATATCGGGAATGTGGAGCTTTCCCGGAAAACAAGTAGCAACAAGATCTGACCAACTTTGGGTGCCCTCCATGAACAACTGTAAAGTTTCTTATCTTCTCCTGGACAGTTTAAACCTTTAGTCTTAGGTTCAAACCTAAAACTCTGCTGAACACAGGGATGAAGACCTAACTGAGCTAAGGATAACTGCCATCATCAAGTACAGTAATAAATAAATCTAAAAATAACATTTTTAGTCTTTTAAAAAATGTAATAGATCTTAATGCAAGAAGAAGGGCAGGCTTGAACAAGATGTTCAGTCTTGTTGACTTCTGTAAGGCACCTCATGCTTAGAGCAGAGTTTGTGTGTAAGGGTCTTGCCAAAGTAGGGCCACAGCAGCAGTCGTGCTCATGTCCATGTGCACTGGAAAGATTAGAGTTGCAGCATAACACATCCTTCTCCTCATCTGACAGCAGCAGCTCATAGGACATTACACTTTCAACTCATAAAACTCACGTCTTATTTTGGTTTGGTTTGGTTTTTCTTGCAGTTTTATGGAAATATATTCAGCTGCTCACTTCCATTTACACAATTGTTTACACATTTCAAATACAGTTCATGATGTGCTATTTTGTGATTTCCAAAGTTATTAATATTTGCCTTTTTAAATGTTCAGTACAGTGAGTTAGGTTGTCTGGCTAATCAAGCAAAGTACAGACAGAATAAAGGGGTATGAACAATGCAATAGAGTTTCAACAAATTTTTTGAGTGCAGTGACATATTATCTGTTGGCAATAAAACTACATATTATGTCTACATTCTATGTAATTACTCTTTGAAGTGAAAAATTTGTAGATTGAACTTTCTCAAACTTTCTGAAACAAACTGCTTTACTAGATATTGATTTAAAATTAGAAGCAAAACTTGTGAGAAAAATGAACATTAGTTACTTGTCTTGACAGTGCACGAATAAATTCCTTACTTTTCTGAACTTCAGTTTTATTAAGTAACTTTCTATAAGACAAGTTTCAGCAGATCAGCACAAAATTTTCTTAATTTCATTACAGGCTGTAAATTAAAATTAATGAGGCTGACACCCACAATTAACAATGAAAAATGCAGATTGTTATAATTACTTAAGCAATAACATTGCTTTACATAGAAGACTTAAGGTGCTCCACAAATTATTTACAAGTGTTACATAAAACACAAAAAATGACAATTTCAATTTATTTTGTCAGTATAAAAAACAAAAATCCTTACTAAAACCTTTCTCATTTGGGAATCTCTCGCCATGCATAATTAAGCAAATTTGATTGCAATTAAGCCTGGCTTCTACAGTGGAGTTTTAATTAATGTAAATCTGGCATCTACATCTATAAGATTAATTTTCATGAATTAAAAGAAAACAACAAAGCACATTTGAAAGTGCAGTTGTATTGTTGAAAGGATGGAATGCAAAATCTGATTATTTTTCAGTCTTGCATGTGGATAGCCTTTGACTTATACTTTAAGGAAGGATATTTTATTTGGATCTGTTGTTTTGTTTCTCAAGGCATTATTAAGCAGGATCATAGCAATTACACTAAGCTTCTTCTAAGGAACATCTTAAAATGTAATTATATACATTTAGAAGAAGAAATGAATGATAATATAGGCTAAGGAGTGAGGGCACCATTACACTACACAATGCTTCTTCTAAAGTCATCATCCTTGTCTCTCATTTGGGGTCTAGAATATCTTGTGGAGTCTGTGGGAGTATTTGAGATATTTTCAGATCTGTTTGAATAAGATCTCTTAAAATCCCAAACTTGGAATGATTTTTATAGGGCAGAAGAATTTTATTTTTTATTTCTTTAGCAGCACTTTACTGATTTTTTTAAGTGTTTTCTGTGTGTCAAATTTGTTTGTATTTGGTTTAGTATCTTTAAAAGAAAAAGAAAATTCTTTACTGGGAATTCTGTTCCTTTGAAACTGTTCCATAACAGTCACCTATTCTGTCATTCTTTCCATACAAAAAAGTTCTGGTTTTAGAAACCACATGACTTGTCTTGCTCTTAAATACAGTACTACATAATTTCATTTTTTCATTTATGCAATAAAAAATTTTATGCAATAAAACAATGATATGGAAATGGACCATTAGCGAGAGCAACAGTTATTGCATTAAAAATTATTATTCTCACTGACATGCAAGAAGGTAAATGATTCTTTTATCCAGTCTCTCCATACATATGTCAGAAGTCAGGTAATTCCAGGGAAGCATTAATCCAGTTGGCAGAAATGCCCTGTCTGTTATGAAAAGCTGAAATTTTTCCTTTCTTGAAATCTATTCTGGTATTTTATTCTATTGTTAACCATTGTTGCTGTGTTTTTCCTGTGGTCTTGCTTTTAAAAATAATGTGCACTGGGTATGCAGAGAAGATATCACCGCCTTTTTAGTCAAGGGTGAGAAGGCTAAGCCAAACCCCGTGTTGGAGGAAAGGTGGGTGCCAAGATACAAGTGCCTCTGGGAGAAAATGAACCACCGAAACTCTTGCATGCGGGCTGCTGGAGGTGTGTGACTCTGGTGTGAGAAGTAAAATGACAAGCAGTGTAGTTTTTCTTCCTATCTAATCCAGTTTCTTTCTAATTTCTTTCCTCTTGTGTTCAAAACCCAGAAATCTCCCTTCCGTTAGGTGAAATACCATCCAAACTGAAGATTTCCCAAAGATGCTGTGCCAGGGGAACTGTTCTTTTGTATCTGTATAAGGGAGAGTACAAAAGCATCTCCTCAAGGGGCTGTAAATGCTGCCACGTTTGGTTCCTGCAGTATAGTTATTACTACAGCTCCCAAAGGTGACTTCCAAAGCACCACACTGAGGGTGCTCACAGAGCACTGGAGGCAGCAGGAGGTGAGTCCAGCCTCACAATCGCATGCACTGCCTCTGCAGCAGGGGATTTATTGCCATAAAATGCAACATGGTCTTTTTGTGTGTGTGTGTGATTTACAATGTAGCCCTATTTACAATTTTTTTATTACTCACTTTTATTCTCAGTAAATTAAATTGCAGTATTTATTTTGGTTGAAGATAAAGTCTGCTATTATGAAGTACTAATAGCAAGTTTAGACAGAAGATTTCTAATTTGATTTTCCAAATTATCAGCTCAAAAAGGAAGATAATGAACAGAAGGTGTCCTGCAAGTCTCCACTTAGGAATCAGCTTCTGCCTTTGCAGATCTGGAAGAGCAGCAGTATACGTGCTTTGTGATTTACATGATAATATCTCTTTCACTGGAATAGTCAAGTGTCCATCACTGTCTCCTCTCTCTAATTTAGACATAGTTGGCACTAGAAGCCTGCATTTAAGCACCTGTATTGCTCCCCTAAGGTTTGTGTTTGCATGTTTGGTTTTTTTAATTGTTTTTCCTGTCTGCGTGCAAAAGGAAGATATTTGTAGAGTTATATTGTCTGTCTGTATCCAGTGTTTGATAATTTGGACAACGTTTCAAAATGGATTCCTTAACCTGTACTGAGACATATAAGAATTTGAGCACGTTTTGTAGATTGCTGAGTACTTGCAGCTCATTTTATCTCCAACTTACGGAGATTCACTGCTTCCAAAAGACTAGGTTGCTTGAATGTAGAAAGATAAAGGCTAGTTTAAATGATGATAAAGGAGAGACTTGGGCATAGGCTGTATGGTTCCCAACAGGGATACTGCTGTACTTTAAATATAGGTACCTAGCTCCATCTGACTGAATCACAGCACCAAAACTCTAACCTTCTGAAAGCATTAGATGCCTATAAATGATTTGTTTGGACACCCTATGAGTTCTAGGAAACCCTTAGCAAAGACCTCTTATCGAAAGCCATAGGCCTGTTTAGACTTTTACCACTCTTTGGAACATATGTCATCTCTCAGCACATTTCCATCCACCTGTGGTTCTGAATACTACCATTGTGACAGGGTGGTTTGGGGTCTTTTTTCCCCTTTTATTTCTTCTTTCTTCCTCTTTTTTCTTTTTTTCTTTCTTTTTTCTTTTTTTTCTTTTTTCTTTTTTCTTTTTTTCTTTTTTCTTTTTTCTTTTTTTCTTTTTTCTTTTTTCTTTTTTTCTTTTTTCTTTTTTCTTTTTTTCTTTTTTCTTTTTTCTTTTTTTCTTTTTTCTTTTTTCTTTTTTTCTTTTTTCTTTTTTCTTTTTTTCTTTTTTCTTTTTTCTTTTTTTCTTTTTTCTTTTTTCTTTTTTTCTTTTTTCTTTTTTCTTTTTTTCTTTTTTCTTTTTTCTTTTTTTCTTTTTTCTTTTTTCTTTTTTTCTTTTTTCTTTTTTCTTTTTTTCTTTTTTCTTTTTTCTTTTTTTCTTTTTTCTTTTTTCTTTTTTTCTTTTTTCTTTTTTCTTTTTTTCTTTTTTCTTTTTTCTTTTTTTCTTTTTTCTTTTTTCTTTTTTTCTTTTTTCTTTTTTCTTTTTTTCTTTTTTCTTTTTTCTTTTTTTCTTTTTTCTTTTTTCTTTTTTTCTTTTTTCTTTTTTCTTTTTTTCTTTTTTCTTTTTTCTTTTTTTCTTTTTTCTTTTTTCTTTTTTTCTTTTTTCTTTTTTCTTTTTTTCTTTTTTCTTTTTTCTTTTTTTCTTTTTTCTTTTTTCTTTTTTTCTTTTTTCTTTTTTCTTTTTTTCTTTTTTCTTTTTTCTTTTTTTCTTTTTTCTTTTTTCTTTTTTTCTTTTTTCTTTTTTCTTTTTTTCTTTTTTCTTTTTTCTTTTTTTCTTTTTTCTTTTTTCTTTTTTTCTTTTTTCTTTTTTCTTTTTTTCTTTTTTCTTTTTTCTTTTTTTCTTTTTTCTTTTTTCTTTTTTTCTTTTTTCTTTTTTCTTTTTTTCTTTTTTCTTTTTTCTTTTTTTCTTTTTTCTTTTTTCTTTTTTTCTTTTTTCTTTTTTCTTTTTTTCTTTTTTCTTTTTTCTTTTTTTCTTTTTTCTTTTTTCTTTTTTTCTTTTTTCCTTTTTCCTTTTTTCTCTTTTTTTATTTTTTTCCCTTTCCACCTCTTCCCTCCTTACTTCCCTATTTTCCCCTTTCCTCCCCTTTTTCCCCTTTCTCTCTTCACACCCCCCCCCCCCCCCCTATTTTTGTCCCTGTTTTTTTAAGACGAGGTAAAAGCAGTCATTCCTCCTAGCAACTGAGATACAGTGTTTGTTTCACAGTGTGATTGTTTCAGGCCTTTACCATTCAGTATCATTCATTCTTCAATGGCATGTTCTAACCACCAAAGTGGGCACCAATTTAGCTAAAGGCTACCCCTGCCACTTTGGTAAAAGGAGTGCGGAGGAATCAAAGGAGAGATATCAAAAGGGCAAGGTAGAGTAAGCTTGTTTCTATAGCACAACGCTTAGAACAGTCTTCTATTGCAAATCAGTGAGGTTTGGGGTTTTTTTTGTTTCCCACATTTTTTGTTTCCCAATGGTTTTCAGCAGTCTCAGACACGACATTTTCTTCACATCAGTCGTGTGGGAGATCAATTTTGTAGGCATCCACCTAACAAAGTAATGTGCGTGTGCACACACACACATATATACTCTTGAAAAAAGGTGCATCCCACAAAATGCAGCAGCAACTACTTTAGTTAAACTTGTGGTCAGAGGAAGAGGTTGTGGTTCCCCTCTCTTTCATACAATGAGTTAATCAAGCTTTTCCTGGAAGTTTTATAACATTATGGGTGAAGAATGAATCAAGACATCAAAACTCTTGAGATCAGAGAAAGATTATAAAAGTTAATGAGAATAAGGAAAATTAAGAGATCATTAATAGTAATGATACCAAAATGAGAAATAAGAAACCAGTCCAGGAAAATCTAGAGACTCTTATGCCAGTCATTAATCTGAAGACTATGATTAAAATATAAGAAATTATTCCATCAGCTTGTTGTGCAAACATGCTGAGAATATCCCTCTTCTGGCTTGAGTTTTTTAACGAAGCCTAGGGCAATTAGGCACCCAAATCCTGTTAATAAATCCTTGTCTTGGTCTACACCTTTTCAACATCTGAAAAATAATAAAGGTACATTGAGCTGGTATTTCCTGTTTAATGTTCATTATGCATTGAAGACGTATTAAGAAATAGTTTTTCTCCTGCAGTTATGAAAGAATTATAAAGGACTTTCCTGAGTGAGTGAAATAAATGCAGATTTTGTGAGTCTATGCCAAAATCTATTTAATTAGGTCATCATTCTTAAGAAAATAATGCACCAGCAGCTTCAAAGAAAGTGCAAGGCATGACATATTTGAATTAACTCTATTTAATTAAAGGTGCATCTTCTGAGTGTCTCAGATTTCATGGGACAATCCAGTTGTCACTGTGACTGCTACTACATGCATCCTAGAGCTCAGAATTCTTGTTGCACTTGTCAGTTTTGTTTTGTTTTGGAAATACTTTGTTTTATATGGGCAATGATCAGAGCAAAAGGAAGAGACCAAGCAGGTGGGACAAAACTGGCAGAATTGCCCATAAGAATAATTGTGATGGACATCTGATGAAAGTTGTAATTGTCTCCATAAGGAAGTTAAGTTTTAAAAGTCCAAGTATGTAGGGCAAGAAGAAGGAGGAAACCCAAAACAAAACATAGAAAGAAATCTAGTGTCTATAGTGATGGTGGTCTTTGTACAATAAATCTATTTTAAAATCTAAGATTTCTTCATTACATGACTCTTATGTCATAATTGCAATATATTTGTAATATAATTTAACCTAGTTCTTTATCTAGAAAGAAGATAACCCCAAAACCAAATATAGACTTATTTTGTCCAAATATTTTAAGTGTTGTTCTTTTTTTCTCTCCTATTAATTGATTTGTTGATTTAAAGTTACTGACATGAAAGCTTAATCAGTCCAATATGTGATATCTTTTCTCTCACTTCCTCTCTGTGCTGCAATAATTTTAGTGAAAATACAAAAATGATAAACATTTCTTACACATTGAAGTTGAAGAATGAACAAATATATGATTTAAAATAGCAAATTTGATTAAAGTAACTTCTACATTCATCCATTAGCCTTACAACCCACAAAATTGTTTTAGTCACACGCAGTGATTTCTGCACTTTCCTATTGGCTAAAGCATCGTATCAATAACATAATTTGCAGGTGACTTTTCAGGGTATTTTTATATTATTTAAAAGGTATATTTGGAGAGTTCTATATGAATCCTTACATTACTTTACTATTCCTCAGTCTTTGCAGATCAATCTTATTCTTCATTTAATAAGATGAATTGCTGTCGCTTATTCATACCATAGAAATTAAGGGCATTATTGTCTGTGTCAGTATTTGATGGAGACTGGGTTGAGAACAGGCTGTTCTGGATTTCAACTTTGTATTAGCAATTTCCTTTGTTACAGCACTTTCAGTGACCAGAATCCTGGAGTTAACCCAGTGGAAATGTTTAGAACAGAAGATCAAATATGATTTGCTCATGAAGACAGTGCTCTGCCATCTTGAAAAATATGATACAAGAGCCTGAATAGATTAGTTAGCTCATGATTTGGAGTCAGTGCTCATGGCTGAAGAACATAAGAGTTTAAGGTCTTGCAGATGAGTTTAGGAAGTTATTTATACGGTGAATCTGTACTGACAAACTAATTACAGCATCATTGTTATTAAACTTGTAAAAGCGTTTCTGTAGAAAATTTGTTTCCGCTTGAATTGCTGTTTATAACAGACAAAAGCAAACATTTTAGTAAGTTGAACTGTGAATGCTCTTATATGCTTATGCAATGCGTTCTGTAAGAAACTTCTGTAACAATTTTTTAAGTAACTTTTCTGGAAAGCTGTAATTAATATGACTAGTAAAATCAGTCTATTTCGGTAATTAAGTGTTCATGCTTCTAATACAGCATGTCACTAGATGTCACTCTGGATTCCATTATTTGATGGTTTCTACCTTTTTCTGCCTTTCTGTGTCTGCTTTCCCCACAACAAACCTGAATAGACAATGTAAAATGTGCATGAATAACACAGAATTGCTGACTGAATGTCAATTTTCTAGTGTGTGACTTCTATTGATCATTCATTATTGACATGAAGGTCTCCAGTGTCTCAGCTTTCCTCTTTAAACTCTTTCTCAGCTAAAATTTCCAAGCAACAGAATCAGAAGGCCTTGAAGAATGGGATGATTCAGGTCTCTTAGGATGTTTTACAGAGTACTTTGACCTCAGGAAGGCATCAGAGGTACTTTTTATAAAGACTCAACAACTGTTTGGAATAAAAATTTAAACACTGGAAAAAAAGAACCTCCTACTTAAATTGAACAGCTTTCATTGACACTTTTTTGGTGTAACTATAACTGACTGCTTTTGGCAAACATAAGGACTTTTTGAAACAGTTTTTTAAATGTATGCATTTCCCTTCCTTGTAGCCAATAAAATATAAATAGCATTTTCATGGTGACGAATGACATGTAGTACAGTATTCTATGATCATGGTTCCAGGATTTTATTTCTTTTAGCTTTGTATACATTAATTAAGTATATACAATCAGGGCTGAGTGCAGAGACAGCTAAATAAACAAATGACACTGTAGAAAGGTCTTTCTGCATACTAATCATATCCTACATCTGCAAGCAAAAGCTCTATAAATCGATTTGCTCTTTCACATCAAAAGACAAACAGTGAGGCAAGTCAGCAGTTCCTTTGTCAAAGTCACAGAGATTGCTGTTCTTCACAAATGCATTTCTACAGAGCTGAATTCAACCATTTGATGATTAGCATTATTGGCAACTCTTCAAAGAAGATTCATCAAGTAATTTGCAATTGGATTGGTTGCCATTTTTGTGATTCTACCCCATGAAATTGGACAAAAAATGATTGACATTTGAATTCTTACTTGGAGGACAAAGTGAACTAGCATAAGAAAAAGAAGCAATCAGATTCCCAAGAGGTTGGGAAGCTGCTGTGTTGTCTCTGGTGATTCCCACATGGACCAGATCAGATAGGTCTGAAAATGAAATGAATTGGCAGGGCAGAGGCGAGCAGGAAGATGTAGCTTCCTGTGAATATAAGGAAAAATAAATAGGCCTAAAGTGCTGATTTTTTAAGATGTCAATTTATATATCTGGGTGGAAGTGCTTATGTAACACCTCTAAGCACTCCCTTCATTCCTGTGTGAAAAATCTCACTGAGAAGGAAGGAAAATCAGTCTATCATTTCATGCGCTTTTTGTGCAAGAATTGAGTTCTCTGCTATCAGTGCACATTAGATATGTATTGCAAAATGAAAGAATAAGACCACATATTTGTGCGTGCATGTAAATAATATGCAGCTCTGTGAGAAACTGCAAAGTGGTGTCACTGAGTAGGGGAACTATTCAGCCCTTGATAACCTTACTTGGTCACAGTTTTCCATTTTTCAAAATGAACATACAAAACAAACAAAAAAACTTGCTGGAGATTTTATATTCTGTTTTCTGTTATCTCTGTTTCAGAAATTATGAATCCGAACCCGCTCTCTGCCCTGGCAAAATTACAAAGATATTTGGATACCTCCTTCGAGTGTGCTATTCCCTGAAACAGGGGGAGGATGGAACTTAATACAGAAAGGTATAGATAGAAAATGAAGTGTACATGAGTTCATTTGCTGATAGCTCCATAGCTCTTTTCTTCTGCAGGGTATTTATTATATGTTTTCTTATTATGATGAAACTCATACTTGCATAGCCTCATTTTTGGAATAGATTTTTTCTCCTGTGTTTTGATCTTTAATGCCTACAGATATTTTCAGACAGGCTGATCCTTCAGTCACCTGTTTATGCTACATAAGCTCAGGTAAATCTACTCCATATACGGTTATGAAAGCTGAAACTTGCTGAAGACTTATTTCTTATATCCTAATTCTTTAATTCTGCAATGTAAATAATCCTACAGAAGAAAGAATGAATAATTGTACGTCAGGGTAGTACCCTAGATAAGATGAGATAGAATAATAAGCCTCAATATAAAGTAAAAAAGTGGCAGAATTCACTGGGAAAGTTGTTAAAAGAATGTCAAGTGATTTAAATTATCTTCCACATTTTCACTGACTTCAATGTGGAGTAAGCTTGGGATTTTTTTCAGCCAGGTATTTTTTCAGATGTCTCTCTAAAAAAAATAAAATTAAAACAAACAAACAAACAAACAAACAAAAAACCCCACCCAAACCAGTTTTTTAATTGTGAGTTTTAACTGAAGCAGACTTCCATCATCTAAAATTACAGCCCACAGATAGCTAAAGGGTGGACTTGAAATCATGTCACTATGATAAGTATATCCAAGCTGCCTTTCCAAACCTATTTGTTGAGTAATAGTAATGAAAAAATTGCTTCTTTAGTCATGACACAGATGGGAATACTGCTTTACAGAACATATAACACATAGTAATTGAATTTCAGAAGGTTTGGGTTACGTTGTCCAGGATTAATTTGTCTCAAAAAGTCTCTCTAAGTGAAGGATGGATTTTGAAGATAACTGGATCCCTACACATAGGATGCAGGGGCTTCTTGGTCTGATCCTGAGTCTGATGGAAACAGTCCTTAAAATATGTTTCTTTTACAATCTCAGTGGCTGTCATTATGACCAAGGGCGTAATACCTATCTGGAGTGTAACAGGTATCTATCTAGACCGCAATACCTACTAAAGTAGATATTTTGTGTCGTAATAGGATTAATGCAACTGTCTGGTATTGTATGAAATCATACAAACAGCTAAGGGTGTTAACCACCTCCCCGAACTTCAGGTGTTTAAGTGAGGTACTAAGGCAAGGAATGTGGTATCCCTGAATCCTGCCTGTCATCAGCTGGGAGGCTAACTGGGAGGCAGAAGCTCCATTAAAGAATGACAGGTGAGAACCAGTGTTAAAACTCTTATTAAAGGTGATAGGGTAAAGATATTCCAAATACTGTCTAGAGGCCTGTGACACCATGCTGCTTTTGGTGAAGCTATCATATAAATATATGTATATGTGTATGTGTATACGTGTTTGTGACAACTGTAAAATAATCAGGTTGAGAAAAATATCTGATATTTTTCACTTTTCTTAAAATTACTGTCCATGGCACAATGGCACACATATTATATTTTAAGGAAGCTGTTGCTCATTTCCTCTTCACTGTATTTCTGTCTCTCTTGCAAGTTATGTGATAATGTTAATGCTGGTAGTATCTCCCAAATTTAAAAACCAAACCTGTCATCTCAATGCAATACACTGACTTCTAATTGAATCGAAACTTTAAAAAAAAGCACAAAAAAAACCTGAATAAAAAATTACTTCAGGCAGTGATTGTCCTTATTTATAGATTATATCAAATAAACTCCAATCTTGTGTTAAATTGTTTGAGGAAAATCAGAAAACTAAAAACACTGAATCTGTCTAATGACATGAATATTTCAACTATTTTGCAGAAATATTACTTACTTTAAATGTCAAGTGAATGGAAAGAATCAGTGATGCTGATTGGTGTTGATATTCTAGTAGCTTTGATGTTTGCCCCGCTATGAGATCCCTCACAATATAATTGGATACTACAAAAAACAATGGCAGTATAATTAATATGTATTCTAAAAGATCCGTGACTATCGTACCTATGGCCTCATTTGAAATAACTGTGGTTTTACACCTTTGTTGATTTGATTCACTCAATGCCATATTCAGTTCTGGAGTAAACAGATGTGACTCTCACTGAAGTGAACGTACCTGCCTTTAGAACTGATGTGGTCCTCTGTAACAGACTATGGATTAACATTACAGCAACATCTAGAGAAGCTGAAGGTCTCAGTATTACTTTCTTAGTGAGTTTGAAGAAAGTCATTCATCAAATATTTCACCAGATGCTGATTCTTGTATATACTTTAAGTGTTTCTTACATATTTTTGGTGTGTGCTATTCAGAGTATGTCTTCAAAAAGAGATTCATTGCCTTGGTGATCCAGGTTTTGCGTAACGGTATACGAGCTCTGATAGAGTACCATCCTCACTGTTCAGAAAGTTAGTTCTTTGAGTATTATACCTCCAAATTATACTAGCATTAGAGAGAGATTGTTTTTATGAGCGGAAGTCAGGATATCACTCATATTAATTGGCTAGGTCATAAAGCTGTGAATTGATGAAACTAACTACTGTTCTAAGGGGAATACTATGGTAATGGATTTTAAGAAGACATCTGATTCTGGGGATTATATTAGCCAGGCTGACTATTCATTCAGTAGCTGTTCAGAGATTACTGTAGTGCTTTGTATTTTCCTAGCTACAGTAGTGCTAGCCATTTTCAATGCAGTCTTTGTAGTCTACAAACTCTGGCCAATGTTTGCCAATTAAATGTAAAGCATCAGGCTGTATGAGTTACAAACTCCAAAAAAATAGAGTTTTATTTGCTGTTGTGGCAGTTCACCTCTGAAAACCTGTCCATTTTACTTGGGGCTCAGATATAAACAGAGATCTGAGCAGTGCACTACTTAGCATGGAAATAGCTCACTTCAGATCCCCGGGACCAGTCATTCACCACTCAGCCTTCCCACACATTGCAGGTAAAATATGAGGCAGATTAAAACTAGACTCACAGGGAGGGTACCGTTGAGCTCCTAAGAAAACAGATTTCATCAGTCTAGAGCAGGGAATCAAGACTAGTAGTTAAAGCTCTAAAGATTATTTCTGTATGAAATAGTTCTTATTTAAAATATTTAAATACTCTAACAAGTGGTTGAGTGCCTAATTATTAGATTAGACTGAGGTTACCTCTTTCAGACATCTTGAACACCTACTACTGATGGTAACCTATCTTCAACTAAAGAATATCATGTTTCCATTTGGACAGATTTATCCAGTAGGTAGGGCACTTCCTGAGCAGATGGAATATATAAACCTTATTCTCCTTGTGCCAAAGGAGACATCTCTGGGTCAATTCTCTCAACAGTCAAATGCAAAGAAAACAGTACACCTTCTGTGAGAGGACAAAGCGTATAATCAGGGTAGTGTATAGGTTGGTAAACAAAGCATATTCTTAGCTCATGGAAGAATGGTGCTATCCCTCTGACTTAGCTAGTCCACAGAAGGATATTAGCACAAGGAAACTGAAACTAAAGTCCCATTGAGCACCTCTTGACTGCCCATGGCAAAGCACAATGTCCTGGTCTTTTATTCCTGACCATAGTATGCTACAGTTCTCATGCTGCCATGCACACTGAGGATGGAGAATACTTCTTTACTTTGCCCCTCAAGTGTTCTGAACACTTGACAATACAAGCATGAACATGAGAGTTTGGAAGTGAGGCTTGACTCTTTAATTAAAAAAAAGGATTTCTTGAGCAAGATTCTATGTCCTGAAAAAAATTTAAAAGAAACAGCTGGTAAAGTTCTTCCCTTTTCTCCCTCCTTCCCTCACTCCCTCCCTCACTCCCTTATCTCCGTCTCTTATCTCCCTCCCTCCTTTTTTCCTTTTTCTTTCCTTCTTTCCTGCTCTCTTTCTTCTTGCTAGAACTCTCTATTGGTGTTCAGCTTTTCCTTGAAACAGACTTTTAGCCCTGAGGCTTTAGTAGATTTCAACCCAGGAACCCACAGTCATTTATTTCTGTTCGCTGTCTCTTGGACATTGCAGTGATTACAAATCAGGTGCGGTGTTAATCCATTTTCTAAAGAATCAGTGTCTTCCTTCATAAAGAGCCATCATAATTGACACCGTTGGCCATAATAGAGATAAAATTATTCTGAATACTAGAATTATCTTTTTCAACTGTGACTTGAACTATGCCATGAGTAGCAACCCCAATCTTGATTAGCATAATAAGAAACCATGAAACCACTAAAATAAGCAAGCTAGTATATTGAAAGTAGTGTTTCAAATTTGAGATCTGTGTCTTAAGTTTACTCCACTGTAGAGAGACCTTTATTTTCTTATAGTTGAGCATGTACAAAGACTGACTGTAAATCATCAAGTGTTGAAACTTGGGGCATACCCTTGATTAATGAAGTGGATGGCATGATGTCTCTTCAGCCTTGGAATAGAGTGCTATAGCTTATGTGCTTATACATTTTTATGTACTAGAGTTGACTCTGACTCTTCAACTTTTAACATGCCAATTAAGTGCATGGTTTAAACATCTTAAATAGCTATCTTCAACAGCAACCCATTAATTTGTCTTCTACTGATGAATGGAATAGTTTAGCAAAAATGCCAGAACAATCCAAGTTTCAGAATTAACAAAATTAACTTTAATTTGCTTATGGATCTACTTTAATGGGCAAATCAGTTTTTACCCCTACCTACAATGAAATACATTGGACCTTCAGAGAATACTGTCATTTTGTAGTATGCTTAAAGCAAAAAAAAAAAAAAAAACACACCAGCAGAGAAAAGCTGTAAAGTTACAAAGCTCTATTTTTCCTATTGTTCAGTTACCTTAAAGTGACCTAAACTCTTATGACAAAGGAAACAAGCTGAAAATACTTCGTGTAAGAAAACCTGACTTTCTAGACCTTGTGCTAAAACACGCCTGAGCATCCTAGTAGAACTGATTTTACTAGGTTGGCAGAAATTTGATTAGTAGGCACATGTAAAATGTTCTCCCTCTCCCTCCACCCATCTCAAGTTTTCTTCTCAAATATTTGTGAATTTACCTATTCTTATAAAGTAAGCATTGACACGAACTCCTTATTAACCATAAAATGAGACCGGACTAAATCTATGTCAATACCTAGCACCTGCAGCTTGCAAAAAGTGCAGGTAAATATCTATCTCAGTTTAAAATAATATACTTGTCTATGACTCACAGATGTATCTAATGTCTTTTGGCTGTCTAATGTTGGTATTTTGATTTTTGTCATTCCAAACAGTTTCTTGTTTCTTTTAAGGATTATAGTTGGTTGAGGCAGGTTATCACTTACTATATGTCGACAGGTTTCAAGACAAAGTATAGTACTAAAATATTTACATTGCTTTTTCTTGATAACAAGGTCATCAGTTGTAATATTATTTATTATTTGTTATATAAATTCTGTTAGCATATCATGTCTGGAAGTAGCTAAGAAATTAAGGGTAGATCGGTACTGGAAATTTAAATGGATAATCATTGAATCATAGAGTCATAGAATGGTCTGGGTTGGAAGGGACCTTTAAAGGTCATTTAGTCCAATCCCCCCTGCAATGAGCAGGGACATCTTCAACTAGATCAGGTTGCTCAGAGCCCCGTCCAACCTGACCTTGAATGTTTCCACGGATAAGGCAATTTCCACCTCTCTGGGCAACCTGAGACAGTGTCTCACCACCTTCATTGTAAAAAAAGTCTTCCTTATATCTAATCTAAATTGACCCTTTTTTAGTTTAAAGTCATTACCCCTTGTCCTATTGCAACAGGGCTTGCTAAAAAGTTTGTCCCCATCTTTCTTGTAGGCCCCTTTAAGTATTGAAAGGCTGCAATAAGGTCTCCCTGGAGCTTTCTCTTTTCTATGCTGAATAACCCCAACTGTCTCAGTCTGTCCTCATAGGAGAGGTGTTCCAGTCCTCTGATCATTTTTGTGGCCCTCCTCTGGACTCACTCCAACAGGTCCGTGTCTTTCCTGTGCTGAGGACTCCAGGTAGGGTCTCACCAGAGCAGAGCAGAGGGGCAGAATCACCTCCCTCAACCTGCTGGCCATGCTTCTTTTGATGCAGACCAGGATACGGTTGGCTTTCTAGGCTGCAGGTGCACATTGCCAGCTCACGGTGAGCTTCTCATCCACCAACACAGCCAAGTCCTTCTCTGTGGGGCCGCTGTCAATCCCTTCATCCCCCAACCTTTATTGATAATGGGGGTTGCCCCAACCCAGTGCAGGACCCTGCACTTGACCTTGTTGAACCTCGTGGACCCAATTCTCAAGCTTAATAAATACAGCATTATATTCATACATGATTTGTAAATGTAATTTTTCAATGCAGTGTAACATTATTGATGAGTTATGCTATATTTTAGTATAGATCTCTTTTACAAACTGTATTTCGTCAACAGAGTACAACTGGGTAACTATTTGACTTCTTCCTTCCAGCTAAGGGAAATACGAGTTGTTAGAGGTTTTTTATTGATAGTATATGCAAATATACTTTTATCACCTAGTTAGTAGCAGTAACTTTTTTACTAACTTTTGTGGAATATCTTAAATTCGCTAAAGAATTTCCATTTCTTCTAATCTTCAGGTAAATGAAAATTGTTTTGAAATAATAAAGGTGGAAGAAGAATGTGTTGTCCATCAAATTTCTATTTTCACTTTCAAGGTTTGCTCCATACATCTGTCTTTAAAGTTTTGCGTTTTTTTTTTAACTTTATGTATAATAATTGACCTAGCAGATAAGAAAAGCAGTTCATCTGGTGTAATAGCCTGTCTCAGACAGTGATTGCTACAAGATGTCTTCAAAGAAACTTCAAAAAACCACATAAGAGACAATTGCAGAATTGCATGTATCTGGAAGTTGGGGCTTCTTTCTGGTTTGTACCTTGAGGCACACCTTTCTGTTTATTTCTTTCTGGAGATGGCCTTCTAATACTCAAAGAAGACTGTACAGTAGTCACTGTATCACAGAGTCAAAAATGAATAGCAGAAATATTTTCCTTTGCCCTCCAAATGTATCTGAGAATTTTCTGAAGAAGGTGGTTTTTCAAATCTCCTGTATAACAGAGACTGAAAAATACCTGCTCTGTAATGGAAGCTAGTAGAAGGCTCATCTATCTCTTCCTAGAAAATTCTCTGGTCAGGAGATGTCATTACAGTACAACACAGTGTGTTGTTTCTTCAAACAGTTAGTTGTATAAAACTGTCTGTCTCTTTAGCCATTTTATCTTTTCTGTCTCTTTACCCTTGTGTTGTTGTCTTCATTTATCATCACTTTCTTCATTCCCTGAGACTTCAGGATTTTTCTTTTCACTCACAAAATGTCTTCATCATTTCTGTGTTAGTCTTTAACATCTAGCAATTGTTTTCTTACCCTCTTTCAGTCATTATAATGAACAGAAACATACTTTAGCTGCACATAGATCAAATCTATTAGAGGTTTGTTTTGAAAGTATTTTGAAAGCCACTGCAGAAAGGCTACTAAGTGTTGAGAACAGAAATTTCTTAACCTTCACAGAGCCTACCACGTGTACAACTTTCACACCCAGCTCACTTCACTCACTAACAAAATTGTACCCTTGTTGCACGTTTTCCTTTTATTGTCTTTAAGGGGAAAGAATCTATCACCATAAATCTTAAATATCTCCAAAAGTACAAGTAAAAACACATAAATATATGTAACAGATGCAGAATTGGCTCCTGGGATGCATGTATTATGCATACAGAACTGTCATAACATCCCTCATACAATCACATTTTTTCCTCTGCTCATGGTCTTTACACCTATCTCATTTTGACAATGCACCTGGATGTAATGTGGATACTAAAATGTAACTAACACTATAAAAACATATTTGCCACTTTTTGGAATGTACTTATTTATACACATATAGAATCAAATAAATCCACCTAGATTAGAAAAAATATTAATCGCATAAAAGCAATTTCCTTTATTTTTTACCCAGTTTACTGAAAATAGAACTATGATTCTTGAGAAAAAATTGTCTTCTGGACAAATTAATAGTCTAAGTCTAATCCATGTGGTACAATTTTACAATTTTGTTAATATCTTAGCTTTCACTTTACAGGAGAGAAAAAGAAATGAGGTTCTATTTTTGGCACAATAAATCTCTCTAATTTTGCCGATAGTATTGTCAGGGGTCATATTCAAATGTTGATCTATTTCAAAGTCTTAACCTTTTTAGCTGAAATCTGGTAGATTTTCCTCCAGTTCAAGAGCAAATCCTTTTGAATATTTTTTTCTAATTCAAAACCAAATTATTTTTGATATTTCCTCTACTTGGCACTGGTAACCTCTACTCAGCACTGGTAAGGCCACACCTGCAGTACTGTGGAGTTAAAGAGCTACCAGAGAGAGTCCAGTGAAGGGCCATGAAGACGATGAAGGACAGCGATGCAGATGGAAAACTTAAGAGAGTTTAGATTATTAAAGATTTGTCATAAATTTTATGAACCATATTCTTGGATAAAGGTTCTGCATTTCTGCAGAGCTATACTTTTAAGGCTATTTGTTTGGATCTGGTCCCAAGATCCTTCAGGTGGCAGCAATTACCCGGTGATACCAGAATTGCAGTATCTACTCTACAACCTATGGGCTACTTCTTGTCTGAGAAACTTTTATATTAAGCTGATCAAGATATATTTTTATTTTATTTTGATTGTGCTCAATATGACCTGTGCATTGCAAAAGCTACAGTGGTGACAGGATATTCTCCATTCGCTGCACTGGGTATGGAAGCTTTGTAAATGTTCACCCTACAAACATCTGGAGCAAACAAACTTTACAAAAGTTGTGCTGAATTCCTAGCTGCTGGTGTTGGATGTGCCCATTCAGAGACAATACATAGAAGCAGAGAACAAAGTGTCAAGGCAAGCAGGTAACATCTTGTAGTATCATTGCTGTATTGAAATTGTCTGTTGACACTGAATTTGAATATACTGGGAGCGTCTTTGAGAACATTTCCTTTGTTATTTAACAGAAATTACCGCAAAGTTAATGATTTACTTTTAAAACCAAAATAAAATCTATTGATTTGGTGACCATGCATAGAGCTCAATGAATGAAACAAGTTGCTCTGGTTTTTGGCAAGCTCTTAGATGGATGGTCAAAGACTTTTAATGTCTTATCAGTTAAACGCTTCAATAAAGCCTACTACATTAGGTAGGATATTGCACATCACTGAATGAGCGGTAGATGAGCAATAACTAAAATTATTCAATAATTTCAGGAGGTAAATACATCACTTCTTTTATGACTTTAGTTCATTTCACTTTATCAGACAAAATGACTAAACATGACTGCCTCTGTCTTGGCAGATTTGTAATGTGTGTCATGAGAGACACAGATACTGTCCTCAATATTTTTATTTTTAATTGTAATTGATTTCTAAAGATACACGAGTAAAAAGATTTTGAGGACAGCTCTGTTAATAAGTATATACACACGCTGCACCCCTTCGTATCAACAGTATTAATAAAACGTTAACAAAAATGTATGGAGAAATTATAACAATTTTAACAAATCATTTCTAAGTAATGTTTCATCTTTTCATTATATTGCATATATAATAATGTGTACTGCATTCAGATTTACTATGTTTAATATCACAACCCTTCTTCTGCCGTACCTGTCTTCCTAAGTATGTGATATGAACCATGACATTACAATCTTAAAGCTGTAACAAGAATGAGTTATGTTTGTACTATTTCCCATTCTCATTATATTCTTTGTCACACAATGAATTAATGTTGTGCCATTCTCTGTTCTCATTACAATCTTTTCCTTATGAATGGGGCATCAGAATTTTAATGTCTTTTGTAATCTCTGAGTTATAGGAGTGTGTTACACTACTATGACCTTGTTAATATTTTGCATGGTGATTGGCTGGCCACACGTTGCAGTGTGTGAGGTTACACTAAGCAGCCAATCAAGTGGTTTTGGCAGTGGCTGATTCAAAGGGTTCCGCTAACCTGAAGTAAAGCCCGGGAACCTGAGTCTGTTACTGCTGCTGCCAAAGACAGCTAAACACAAGGAAGTGTTCATTCCCTTCCCAGGTACGAATCAAATATCAATGTTTCAGCTTCCGCAAAGTATGAAGCACTTACAAGAATGATAATATGCAAGTGTATACACTTTTTGCAAGTCCTTTTGTTCTTCCTTTGCTTTTACGGTTTCCATAGTTTTAAAAACTCTTGTGTAGTGCTCCATATTAAAAAAAAAAAAAAAAAAGGCTTCTAAATTTCTGTTGTTCTTAAATTGAAAGAAGTTGGAAGTTAGGACTTTTAACTACTTGCTGGATATGAACATGTGGCTGACAGATTAGACAACTTAACAAATGAGTGTACATACAGTCCCTGTTTTCCACTATTGAAACCCAGAAGTAAGGTATATCCACTTTCAAGTCTCTGTGCTTACAGCTAAAATTCTGCACATTTTCAGTTATGTATTTAAATGTCTTCTTGTCTTTTTAGAGGATCTCAGTTGGTATATGTTTGTATGATTAGTTTAAAAAAACTCCTTTATACTTATACCATAACGTAGGCTGATATAAATCAGAACATATTGCAGAAACCTGGAAAAACAGAATATAAATTATAAAGAGGATTCGTGTTTATCAAATATGCTTTTCATGTTAGTTGAATCTTGAAAGCATTTTCCAGTTTACTCAACGTAAATTATATATATGATAATGAATAGATGTGGGTTTTCTTTTATTTTTTCATCCTATCATGTAGTAAATACATGTTCATAGCCCTAAGGGGGTGCTATTAAAACTTGGTTTGTGAGAAAAATTCTAAATCAGTTAGGAAAATGTTAATACTGGCATGTTGAATATGATGACAAGTAAATTGGCATATGTCAGTCAGTACCATGCTGGAATAATGCCAATAACTTAGTCTTTTTGGGAGAGTATAATTTTCCATTTAACAGAAAAATAACTATAAACAACAAACAGTGTTTTACTTAGGTGCTGCTGAAACCCGTAACTACTAAATCACAACCCACCCATCATTCTGAGATACGTAAGTAGGTTGCTTTAGTTAGGAAACTCTGTCATTAAGAATTGTGCAAATCCACTTTGACCCTATGGAGACTGTGGGAATGAGAACACTCACTGGAGTCTACAAACTTTGCTGTAAATCTCAGCAAAGGGTATATAGCACATGTAATTCTTTACCTATTGTCCAGTCTTATTTTCTGTCCTGGGGTGGTAGTGGAATGGTATAAGAAACACTGGTCAGCAGTGGTTCATACACTCAGCTTCCTTATTTAATTGGTTTTTCTTTAAAACTCATCGCCGTGCATTCTCAGCATCTCACAGATTTTAAATTAATTTATCCTTATAATATTCTCAGTAAGGTAAAGAAATATGTTACAGCTGGCGAACTGAATGTAGATAAAATTATTCGCCTGACTTGGCCTCATAGCAATATCATTAACTTTGTCTCTTTATACACAGTCAGGTGTGTGAAGGAAAAGTCAGGGTCTGGAACCTAACCAATGACCAGCAGGCAGGGCTATTTTTGTTATATTTAAGGGATTTGAGGAAGACTACACCATTGAAAAAATTTAGAGTATAGGGCAGACAATGCACAAAAGACTGTCTCTACTGGAAAATCTGTATAGGTTCAGATTCAGATTGTGAACAACCTCAGCAGGCTTATAGTTTGGAAAGGGTTTTGGCTTTATGTCTTTTGCATATGTTTTCAAGAATATGCTATGCCATGGCTTCCATAGTTGCATTGCCATGCTGTCTCAGGAAGGTGCATCAAGGAAACTAAACCTTCCGCTTGCAGTTGGCTTTTCTGCGAAGAAATGGGAGGGCTTGTGCTGTGACACAAGATCACAAGACATTATTACAGATTTATTAATTTATGCAAGAGTCAAAGGGCAATGGCCTTCATAGGTTAGCTCATTTGTTACTAAATGAATATCTAAAAATGTACCTAAATTTTTTTTTTTCCCCTTTTGTTTGCCTCTTTTTGCATATTCAGTAGCTACTTACACTCTGGTCCTTTGCATTTAAATTGGATATTCCTGTCAGCATTTAATTACTAATAAACTCAACTGTGTAACAAAGTCAAGTGAGGAATATGTGTAAAGTTTTAAATTTGTCTTTGGAGACTTGACTTAATTTGATTTAGGTACTGCAGTTAGGCTAAACGAAGTTCACATAACATAAATTCTGTCCCAGAACAGTGATGTCCACAACTTATGTGAGGATGAAAGTTCATGTATTTTGAACTATGAAGCAGTCCTTTTACAGGTTAACCTCATAATTCTGAGGTTTGTTCCTGTTGTGTTAAATGCAGTGAAGTTAGGTGTTTTATAGTTGGTAGCTTCTAGCAGATAAAACATGACTTTAATTTCCAAAATTTTTGATGTGTAGATCTGAGACTACTTTCCTTAAAGGAAAAACTTAGATGGTTTTTTATGCTTTTTTATTTATGTTTTCATTTACTTGAGTTGTTGAATTGAAAACTGTACTCTCTACAATATTCTTGACGCTATATCCCACCTCTTCTTATATGTAGGTGTTGTGCTTAATACTAAAATAGCTGATTGTATTAACATGGTTAAGAGTTGGGATTCAATATGACGTGCAATAGTTCAAAAATATGCGAAAGCAGTGGCTTAAATTGAAGTAGAGCACCAAAATGCCAAAATAAAGGCTACTTCTGCATCCTAAAATCTGTCCTTTCCCATAAGGATTTTTATTTACATGAATGATGGTCTTTTTTACCCTACATCTTTTTCATCTGAAAACCTCTGACCTTTCTGAACTGGAACAGAAAAACTAACTCTGAATATGTAAGATAGGGCAGATGAAGCACAAAAGTATGTATAAATGGGAGTTTGGTGCCAGATGTCAGAAGACCGGGCTGACTGATGGAAAAAAATGTAACCCAGTGTACATGATATGACCACAAAAAATAAGTTTGTTTTTTGTTTTCTATCAAATTTTGTTTCTCTTGTTCTCTCTTTTTTTGTTTTATAAGAGACTAAAATACTTGCATTCAGAAATTAATTTTCTCATTTATCTGAAGGGTTTGTGTTTATGTATACGTACTTCAAGTCACTACCACAAATGAAGCTTCTTTGAAATATACTTTCTCTTAAAAAAAAAAGATGGAGGGCAACAAATGGCTATCAGTAGCCTTGGCATTCAAGTTAATAAACATAAATGTCTGCTGAGTTTAGAAAGTTCTAGATTAAGCCCAGCAGTACGTAAGATTTAATTGACATGCCTGTTGATAAAGTATAGGCCTTACCTGTTTCGTCTTTTCAGTTCTGACTTAGCCAATTGTATAGTAGCAGAAGGCTCTGAAAGGCTTTGTAAATTATGCAAATATTAACAGTAAATTTTGAGAGAGGAAAAAAATCACAGCAGTTTCTTTCATGCTTCTTAGCTTGTTTCAGATGATTTTTTAAAAAAAATAAGTTTAATGCATATAGAATATATGTTTATAAATATAATATAATATCATATCATATAATAATTATGAATTAAGTGTGTGTGTATATATAATTCTCATTTCCTTGAGAGAAATCAAGCCTTTTAGTGACTTCCATTAGCTACAAGGTGTTTTTTTACAATGATAATTTGACCAATATTCTCTGAAAGTGAAAATTCTCACAAAAGTAATGACCAAAATGCAACCACCTCTGGTTTGAAGTACACTAACGCTGCACTTCTCAGCATTTTAGGGTGTGAAGTAAAACAATAGGTCTTATTCAGCTGAAATTGTGAGGGGAATTTAGATAAGCAGAAGGTAATTATCCAGGTTAGAATTTGGCCGTAACACAGGAGCTGACACCTCCTATCAAGAGGTACGTAATCACATTGCGTGGTTTTGTGCAAAAAACACTATACAGAGCAGTGATAATTTTCAATGCCCTTGTGAACAGCGTTTCGCAATATATGTTATTTTCAAGACTCCCAGAAAATTCTCCGTAACTGCTTTTAAGACATTTCGCCTAGTGCAGAGATTTTTTTTTTTTTTAAGAACATGTTCTGAAAAGCACTGACAGCCTTTTCAGCGAAAGAGCCAGGATTGTCAGCCATTGATGCAAAAACCTGAATCTGCTTTGACACCCCAGAATAAGCTTCTGGCAATGTTATGTCTTTCTGTTAGATGTTTGGATAAATCACACAGCTCAGAAACTGCATTGTACATTATGCCTAAGTTATAAACAAATGCTGCTGAGGTAAGGATATTTCTCAGTCCGATGTACTGAATCTCTAGGTGTCACTTGGCTGCATCAGTGAAATGTTTGCTCAAGGCTTGGCTGTGCCTTCCAAGGGGCTTATATAGATTTTCCACGAGACCTGACCAAACAGAAGTCTGTACTACTGCGCGCTCCTTCCTTAAGCACTTGCATTGCTCGACCAGCAGCACCGTGTTCTGTGCAGCTGGTGAACCAGAGGACATCCATTACAAAAAAGAAGGAGTGAAGAGTTTGTGTCAACCACTGGTGCTCTTCTGCATCTAACCTCAGTAAGGCTTGTGATCATGACAACCGAGGACTTTCTTTCCCAGTGGTTGTCCTTGTGTGACACCTGATCGCCGTGGATTCCTCCCTTCATGTGGTTGCTGGCAACTGACCCGGACTGAAATACAGGATTCACTTAGGTATAGTGGTACTTCTGAAATATTCAGAAGCTTTGCAACAGGCTTACCTCTCTGTCTAATGCCTGTTTGTTTAACCTTTTCGTTTGCTTATTTGGACCACTGATTTGCATTGGGTCTCTTTCCACTTGAGTCCTGCAAGCACCAAAGCTTCACTGTCTGGTCCTAGTCAGGAATAAGAGCTTGCTGGAGCGGGTGCTGGGACAGTCCTGCAATCAGACCACTGTGAAGGAGGATTCCCAGGGCAGCCACGGACATGAAATCTTTTATTTTTCCCATGTTGAAAAGTCCCTGTGAAAAAGGCCTTTTCACAGCCTTGAAAAGTGTGTGTATGTGAAATAAATGCTAGGCACAAAACTACCTTCCCTGCTCAGACACCTAAGTTGTTTTTGGGTTTTGTTTGGTTTCTTTGTTGTTGTTGGGGTTTTTTGGTTTGTTTGTTTGGTTTTTTTTGTTGTTGTTGTTTTTTTTTTAATAGGATGGTGTTTATTCCTTCTTGCTTTGAATATTCAAAAGTTGGATTTTTCCAAGTTTGGGGGAGAGAGGATCTCCGAAAGATGATTCAACTCACTTTGCGTGTGTGGCATCTGCAGTGAATTTTTTTTGGATGGTTTTTTCTATTCACTATAAAAGGATACCAAGACTAATCTAGTCATGTAGGCTCTAGCTCCTAAATGGTTAAAGTTATACACAATGAAAAGCACCTATGGACAACTAAATCACTATTTTCATTTGAAGAAAAAGTGTTATAGTGCTACCCACGTATATATGATAGTCAGACTTTTAAAACTGTTGTTCAGGACATAGAGGATCAGTGCTTTAAGACCTTCCTGTTCCAAGATGCTGGAACTCACTTCTCCCACTCAGGTGAATTCCACCACGTGGTGCCTGTATCAAATCCATCACAGCTGACACCTAACAACTACCAAACACTAAATAGCTTAGGAACTGTGGCCCCACATGCTGCCTAAAACCACTATTTATCCAAGTTTACATCATACCTTAACCACAAATGGTGCAAAAGACACTAACTGTGATTTGTCCCTAATAAAAGAAAGCAAAATGTGTATTACCTATATTTCTATGTCATACTTTGGTTCACCCAGGGTGTTATTTTGTGACTTCTTCAGGATTTAATATTTCCACTTTGTTGCCAGATGCCTTGCTTCCAGGAGACAGGCAGGGGAGGTTGGAAGTGAGGAAAAGAATGAGAACTCCAAAGGTGAATTAATGAATGCTGATGCTCATCTGTCAGACAGCACCACAACCATCTACTGTTTTTAAAACCTTTGTCAAAAGACGGACAATAGATTTCAAACACATGAGAGAACATATTTGTGTCTTGCTCTATAGGGTAAATTTTGCTGAACGTCAGATTTTAGGGAAAATGGGAAGCATAAAAGTTGACTCTTCTAAATTCAGCTATCTGTATGGGAGGTGTCTAGTTCAAGTCAGTATCCACTCTCAAGAGTAATGGAAAGAGCTGGAGTTGTTCAGGGTGTATGTCCTCAGAAGCTGATTTATTCAACTTAGGTTAGAAACTTGTATGGATTATACCACAGGCTGGAAGTGTCATTGTCTCTGGGTTAACAACAGATGAGGTTAAGACAGTTCAGTTGGGTTAAATGTCTATCTTTTTTATGAAATAAAGTTAAATGGCATGAACACTAACCCCACCTGTATCTGTTGTTTGGTTTCTTTTGAGAGGAGAGTGGTTCAGAGACTTGTAAGACCGTTGAAGAATGTGGGAAAGACAAAGGAAGCCAAACCAGGCAAATAGCATGATGATGACCAAAAGGCATTAAGACAGGTAGTGAGTCAAGAAATAAGACGATAGATGCAAAAAAAATGAAACTAAGAGATCACATACAGAACATTTTAAACCTGGTAACTCCAACAGGTATTTTGTCACTGAAAAGGTTCTAATATGGAAACAACCTTCAGAGACAATAGAACCCCAAAAATAATTAAAAGACAAATACTGAAAGAGAAGAGAGACATCTAATCCTTTTGTTGGTCCTTCAGAAAACAAAAAAATTACTTGGGGTTCGGGCAGAAAAGGGTAGCATCATCCACCTCCAGATACCCAACTAATGATGTTATAATAAAAATGAGAGGTTTCCTAACTAATGCCAGGGAATTTCCAGAACAACTTAGGCACACATGACTGTGCTTTGTGGAGTATAACCTGAGTAAGTTGAGGATTTTTAGAAGAGAATTTAAAATAGACCAATACTAATGATTGCGAGCTTTCCTTCCCTTATTAGGAGCACGTAAGAAAAGGGAGAGGTCAACTCTGAAGAGTATAAAAAGTAGACAACAAATTTATGGATGAGTAAGAAACTCGCTTGCTTTATTCAGGCTTCAATATAAGCAAACAATAAAAAAAGAAACTGGCTCAAGTTTGAGGTTTCTAAGAATTCTCTTTTATTTGGTTTGGTTTGGTTTTGCCTGGTTTGATTGTACGAATAAAGTGGGATGGCATTCCTAAAATCAGATCTCAGATTTGCAAGGAGTCATATTGCATCCAGTGTAAGAGACTCACAGAAGAAAGTCTGGAGGAAGATGGAATTACCCTGAAACAGGTAAGTATCAAAGAACTTAAGTGTTTATAAATATCTTTAAGAAACAGACAAGACAAATGAAGTGCGTTTTCTAATTCTGAAATGGTGGTCACAGCTGTAATAGACTGGAGTGGTTCTTGAAAGCAAAATAAAATCAAAGGTGTCCCCTCAGGTGAAGAGGTGAAAAGAGGAGATACTGGAGAGTAACATTGTATGTCAAAACATGGTGCCAATGTCACAGTTTCAGATGAGAAGACTGCTGTGACAGCAACATGTTTTGCATAAAGTCATTTGCAACAAATAAATAAATAAAAAGAAATAATGACCATGAACTTCCACTGCAGGCCACCACACAGGAGGAGACAAAGAACTTAAAACTTAGCTCTTGAGAGACAGTCCATGACATTTATAAGAACATAAAAAGGAGAGGTGAAAACAAATACACACCGCACGGTCATACAAGTGAGGAAATTTCAAAGGCAACACAAAGGGTTTATAAAGTATATTAAGAGGAGAGATGCTACAGAGAAAGTAGGAAAGACACTTACATCCTAACAGCCTCTTGTACCTATTCATGAGCATGAAATACTGTAACCAAATGACATCAAATATTTATATGGCCAGGTATTCCTGTTGGTACTGACACTGGGAGTGGAGGCAGCTTACTAAGTTTATAAATTCTGAACACTATTGGGGTACAGGTACTGCACTGGTCTATATTTGTGTATATAAACACCGAGGGCAATCCTAAATCTTGAGCATAATGCCCCTTTCCTAGGATGCCAAGTGTTCTTGGGTCCCTACACTCAAAAGATCTCTATTGTGTGAAAATGAGCTGAATTGTATATTGATATGTATTCAGTGTGAACAGGGTTATAAAACATGCTGCTGTTATTTCCACTTCCCCCAGATGAGATCACTGTTGGCTGCCTGAGCATCTCTCCTGCTCCAGCCTAAAATCAGGCAAGTGAGCTTGACCCTGGAGCAGACGTGGAGAAGCCCTCACGCAACGGCACAGCAGGCTCAGCTAGTATGCGGCCACCAAAAGCACAGCTGGGCAACCAAGACTGTGCCTCCCTGCACAAAAAACTTCTCTGGAACAAAACAAAAGCCTCTCGGTTGGCACCATTCTCACCTGGGAGGCAGCAGCTCCCAGCTGAGAGGCAAATCCAGAGCCTGCTGCCCTCCTCCAAGACATGTGCCTGCCTGTATCCTAATTTGGAAACAGCGGTGGTAGGTTGCTCGAGGTCACCCACACAGAGTAATCACAGAGAAATATAGTGGTGCTATGGAAATAGTCCAAAGGAAAGAAAAGAGAACAGCAGATGAAATGCATGCAAATTTTGGTTTCATAGACAAAAAAAACCAGAAGGAAATATTTTCAGCCAGGACCATTATCATGTGAATTATGAGCTGCATAAAAATTATGTATGTGACAACTAATTGATGTCATTTTTTTCTGATATGGGGAAATATGGAATATTGGTGGGTTTTAGGTTCAGTCTTCTATCTAACCTCTACATTAATAATTTGGAAGATACAGTAAATTCATTGAGAGGATTAATGACAAGGACAGAAGAGCAATAAAAGGCATCCCAGAGAGATTAGGATAGAAAACAGCAAAGTCAGTTGCATGTTGAGCTGGTGTGAGTTAACACTAGAAAAATAATCTGAAATACCAATACCGTACGGAAGACAGAAACTGAAAGGATTTTATGTGGGGTGAAGAAGCACATTAAATGTGAAATTGAATTGTGATGTGATAGCCAAAAAAAATGCCATCCGTTTTGGAATGAAGCACCTCACCACAGAGTATGAAGATAGTATTCCTTTTCACTAGGACTCTGGTGTGCTCCCATCCATGGTACTGCATTCCTTCCTGGGTATCTCGTTATCAGAATTACACTTTGGAAAGAGCCAAAGTAATTAGGAAACAAGAAATTGTTGACACTGGGTGGCGGGGGTGGAAATTAGTAAGCTAAACGTGGAGACTTAGGTAGCAACGTTTAAAGGAAGAACACAACACACTAAAAATGTCCTGGAACTGCCAGGGATGGAAAAGAATTGGCTGATACAAATCGTGGTGCAACCGAGCTAAGGCTGCAAAAAAAAAAAAAAAAATAGATAAGTGCAGGCAAAATAACCAGGTATATTTCCTGCCAATTGTCTCTATTAGGCTATCTTCCAAGGGAAGCTTTTTCACTTGGGACATTAAAAAGTGGATTGGACAGAATTCTGTGAGATGTATTGTTTTATATAGCTTAATAAGTGGTTTCTGTCACTAATATGGGCCAAATATATCAAGACTGCATACAGTTCCTGCTGCTATTAGGAGCAGGTATTCAAGCACAGAATGTGTCTCTCATTCTTCTGTGGTGGTCTTCAACGAGGTGCCCTTGCATTTACCATTTCCTAGAGATCTTTGATCTTTTGAATGGCATGTAACTGGCTGTAGGGATCAGCGAACGCAACATTTCTTAGTGACTTGTATTTAACGTGAGATTTCTAGCTGAAAGAGTGGGACCATGTTTGAGTATGTGCTGTTTCCAATTCACTGGACTTATTAGCAGTTTATACCCTGTGTTTGGTTAAGAATGTTCTCAGACACTCTTCTAAAATGTTATTAATCCTTTTCATTATTGTTTTTAATCATTGTGGGTACCTACCATGTGCCAAGAATAGGCTGCAAGGTTTAGTTTTCTTGCCTGATAGTTTAATAATTCTCTCTTGAATAGGAGAACTTGCTTTCAGAAAGATTTATCAGGTTAAAGAAAGGTTTTGATTTAATATTTGAAGATGGAGTTAGCCTCCTGCTGTGCTTTAAGCATTTGAAAACCTGCTGCAAAGTGGCATTTCAAAGACAGCTTAATATTAAATTCAGTTTGCAATATTCATATCTAATTGTTGTAAGACCCGTTGTTCTGTTAATAAGTGGCAGAATAACAATGTTATTATGTTTGGCTTTCACATGCATTTTTAGACCTTTGTTAAAGGACATTGTTCTTGCAAAGGCTTTCCTCAAAGCAAAGAAAAACATTTACATATACAGTAGATAAACTCCTACAGCTTCAGAGCAGTCTGGGTGTTTATCATCTTGTGCAGAACTGATTTGAGTGTTATTCTGCTCAGCTATTCTCAGAGTACACATTGTATTCTCATTTAAGCATTGGCTAGTTGTGTTATCCAAATCATTGCATTATGAAAATAAAATATCCAAGAATATGAAATGATATGAATAGGAAAATAAGCCATTTTTAAAAACAGCATGCAATCTAGTCCTTTGTGTTTTCTTCTACAGCAGAGGTAATGTAATAAAGAATTTTATATGACTTCAGCACTGATGTTATTGAGTGATTTAAAACCATTTTCCCATTGTAACTCAGCTGTTCTGCATTTTTAGAGTTTTTTTTACCAATATTACTGAAAATATCAAGAGACCAGTTGCAGAAGTGACACTGGCTACTTGCTTCTTTTGGACGGCTTTTATCTGGCATAAAACTATTAAGCATACAGTCATTATGAATCATTAATAGCCTGACAGCAAAGTTGACTGCAGTGGGAAAATCAAGTCAGTTTTATTATTCATTAAGACATTCCTGAAGGAGCTAACTTTTCACAGAAAGAATAGACAATAGAATTATAATATTTCATACTTATGAATGTGGTCATGTGTTAAACTACTTTGCCTTCTTATAATCAGATTTTTTCAGTTACTTATGCTAATCATTTTGGTAACATTTTTATTGCATGCATTCTGCTTAATTCAAAACCTGTCTTCCACCATATCGAAGTAATGTCTGAATTTTTTTATAATAGTTACATTATACACACCTCCCCATATTAAATTTTAGTTTCTCAAAGGAATTTTAGAAACTAAAATTAGGCCAACTATGAATTTAAACCTAGTCTGAAGACAGTGCCTCACGTTCCTCTTCACGCAGGTTTTACTGTTTCCCAAACAGAAAAAAATCACAGGTTTTGGAAAGATGTCTAGAGTTGTGATGCAGAATGAGGTCAGAGAAAAGAATATATACTAGTGGCTTGATGTACACATCCCAATAATGACAAGACCACTGACCTCTTTTTTTTTTTTNTTTTTTCATTTTGGCCTCTTTTGCTATGGGATAGTACCAGCAGCTCTCAAGTTGGAGCCAGAGAATTAATCTTGGGGTAGGGTGCTGTAATGAGATATCAGATTCCAGCTGTTCTTACAGTAAAATTTGCAAACATTTCCCTGAGATTTGTGAACTCAGCCTAACTTTTAGAGAGAGTTTGGATACAGGTCCATGAACACGGTCTGTAGGGTTGGCTCAGACTTTAATTGCCTATATGAGAGAGTGAAACCCTCCTGAGAGTTCTGTGTATTTAAGCCATTCACTCCTTCAGCATCCCAATCTCTTCATTTTGCTGTCTTCAGAATGTGAATTCCAATACCTCACAAGAAAAACTAGATGTCTAATGTATAAAGTGTTTTGATATTTCTTGTCATAAATGTAGAAATGGATTTTCCATGCTCACAGAGAGAACAACATTGAACTTCGTAGATCAGATTCCCCCATAGCCAAGCACGTGGAACAGTGTTTTACTCCCAGCTTTTCATTTTGGTCCAGTTTCTGAACTTGGCTGGGAAGATGAGTTTATATGACTGTGTAGAAAAACTTGTTTAAAAGGAGTAAGCAAATTCAGAGGTGCTCTGTCTTAGATATTAACATCACGGCCTGGGAAATCCAATGTTATCACCAGATTCCTTAGATTGCTCAGGACTGGTATTTTAAGACGAGACTTAGATGAAAACAACATGATTCAAAACACCTGGTATAAAGGTGCATTCAGGGCAATCAGGACTAACGTATCTAGAGTTATAAGTGCTGAATATCTGCTTGCAAAATTTGGTTCAATCAAACTGCTGTAAAATAGCATTTTAATATTAGTGAATCTAGGTAATCTTCTGGTCCACATCATGCTTCCTTCACAGGCATAGAGACAGTGCTATTCATAAGCCAAAAAGACAGCCTCCAGATTAGGGAAGTGATACTAAAACAGCACTACAGAAAAGCTAGCACATCCTGAGAACAATCTGTCTTCAAGTAGCTTCTGGTTTCTACTGTTTATTCTGTTACATCAGTTCTTAAGGTCTGATGCAGAGAACTAAATCTTGCAGAAGAAACCCTTTATTGTTGAAGCGTGTTTGGAATGAGGGACATCTCTAAAGGAAAGGTCTTCTGTTCATCCACCTGAAACAAGGATGTCCATGTACAAAATTTGATTCCTTTCCTCGTCTCGCACTTCTTTTAAGCTCTGTCTCCAGAGTAGCTCTGATCACTGGCAGATCCTTCTTCAGCTTTTCTCCTTCCTGCTCTCATTTTCCTGCTTTGGTGTTACACTGTAGAGTTAAATATCGTTGCATTGTGGTGTTGTATGATAATATATTTTACTGTATGGGTATTATAATTAAAGTAACATATTGATTAAGAACTTCAGACACAGATGAGCACTTAATTGTACTAAGCAGTATATACAAAAATGGCACAAAAATCCTGGACCCGTCAAATCGTACTTACAAGAATAGACGGATTACAGACGGATACTGACAGATAGGGGAATACAAGGAAACAGTAAAACCATACTCGTAAGTATGATAAGCTACTTTCTTGAAAACATAACACAGTGTGAACTGGCACCTTTGGTCAACCTCTGAGAATTAAATGAAAGAGAAGATTGTGCAGGGCTTTGGAGATTAAAATAAATACTTAAACTTTCATTGAAAAGAGGTGAGGGAGCCATTGAAGAATTCCAAGAGCTGGTCAAAATGATGAGTGGCATATATGCAGCACTTTGGAGGGATACAAACAGGCCAAGGAAGCATTTGTCAAGATCAAAGAAAAGGACTTTTGACTTTGTGAATGTTAAGAAAATGAGCACCAACAAAAAATATCTGGCTACGTGAGTGAGTGGAAAATACGTGTTCAGGATATTATGCAACAAGAAACTCCTAGACTTGTTGAAGACATTGCTAGAAGGTTAATGATACCTTAGTCATCAGTGACATTGGGATTATGGGCCTGAGTGACGGATAGGATGCTAGAATTCTTCACAGTGATTAGAAAGCAGATAAAAACAGAGGGACTGCGAGGGAAGAATATCAATGCTATTTCAACCATGTTCTGTCATTGTTCCCTATGCTTAGGTGAAGAGGTCTCACTGTCTTTTACCGCTTCACAGTGTACCTCTGACAGCTTGTTCAGGTCCTTTCATTTAATCATTGGCTTTGTTCCTTTCATCTGCATTTTTAAGCAGCGGCCCATCCCTCTCACTCCTTTCCCACATCTCCCTTAGAAAGCTGTTTAGGTTCCCGACCTCTCAGCTTCCCTCTCCACTGGCACTTCAAGTCCATTTGCTCTTCTCTCACTGTCTCCTCTCGTAAGATTGTAAAAAATCATTTTTCTCACTTATTTACTCCACTATATATGACAAGTGTTTTTAACAAAGTTCCTCCCATACCCTAACTTGGAAGTACCTTGAGAACTGGTATGTTTGAGACACCAATGTAAGCATATGATATATACTAATCTGTGGAGCAGAATGTAAAATCCCAGAACAAAATCACCACTTTATTGCTGTTGTAATCCAAAGAATCTATAAATCTGAATTTTATAACTGCAACACATAAGTAAAACCTGGCCTGTATTTCTTTTTAACATACCTTCATTCTAATCATTCCTTACACCAGCTGCAAGTGTCTCAAACTTGACAGCTAGTTTAGCATTAGACAACAATAGAATATTTCATTTCTGTAAGTTTACTTATCTTGTTAAAATTCATATTTGCTTGTAAAATACTGAGAAAGGCTTTTAATCATTTGCTGTCAAAATTCCAGGCAGGTTTTTACATCAAGAATTGGTAAAGTCGGAAGATTCTTTTTAAGTATTTAAAAAAATGTGTGTAAGAGATATTTTCATACAGGCTGGAAAAACAATAAAACATACAGCTTTAAAGCGAGAGGGAAGAATGGAAGATAAAGATCGGGCTTGCAGCTCCATGGGAATTCGTTCCATGCAGCATGTGTGTGTGTGGTGGGGCTGGGGTTAAGCAAAATAGACAGGAGGATTTTCAGGCCCAAGAGGAGAGAAGAATGTGGAAGGAGGAGCTGCCTGAGATGAGCTCCTGCAGGAATCACATCAGAGAGAAAGCAAGCAGGATGGAAATGGGAGCTACCATATGCTGCCAAGCACAAACCAAGATGAAACGTCTGTGAAGAACTGGGGAGGAGGTTGAAGGAGGAGGAGGAGGGAAAAACTGAGTTGAAACATAGTCCTCTCTGTTGGCAAAACAATCTTCTCCACAGCATCTTCTCACAGCCCCAGCTGTTTCTTCTCTACTGCTCTGCTGTGATTGCTCTAAGAGTTGTATGGAAAAAGCAACAAAACTATTTTGTGGTACCTTTATTATTAATAATAATATGTTATCCATTTGTATTTATAGGCCATCCATGCCCAGGAGCCTCTGGGCACATAACAAAATATAACTAAAACACAGCTTCGTTTTAAAAAAGGCAACATGGCCCAATTAATTCCCCAATTAATTAATTTATTCTACATTGCTTTGAATTTTGGTCTAAGGATTTTATGTAGGACATTAAAAAAAAAAATGTTCCACTGACAAGACAGGTAATTATTTTATTCAATGATTTTTCTCAATGCAAAGCTATTAATAGCTGGATCACTAGTGGGGGGCCAAATTCTGCCCTGAGGTAAATCCAGCACCATTTCACTGACTTCAAGGGAATTACTCTTTTACTGGGATCAGAACTGGGCTGTTAAATTATAAGTGCCCAGTTATTCATAGAACTGAACTAAATTCTTTTTCTTTTCTTTTTTTTTTTTTCTTTTCTTCAAATATAGAAGTTAGCTCTAAGTCACAAACCCAAAGCTGAAATTTGTAAGATGATATAGGTATAGTTTCTTCTCTAAGAAAAAGAGGAGAAATAGTCTCCTAGCTCCCTGAGAAGCATCCACAGGCCCCATCTGTGTCTGCACGGTTCTGTAAAAACCCAGTCAGGGCTTGACAAGACCTCAAATACAGTTCACATTGTCAGAAAACAAATGGCATATGAAAGGTAAGATGACAAAGGAAAGGCAAACATGTTCAAATATTTAATGTTTCATGTACAAGGCTACACATCTTTTCTCCTCCTCCCAAACCCAAAGCTTCCCGGACATTCATTTCAAATACATTACTAAGTATCAGAAGAAAAGTTCCTATGTGCTTTGATTAGCCTTTAGGTGCTCTGAAGAGGAAAAAGATTTAGGTTTTGGGATCACTCTGTCTGTGTACCATCAGCCTGGTGGTCATTCCTCATTCCTGTGAAGGGAGGGAAGAGGTGGGAAACGAGAGCTGATCTGCCCTGCTTCTCGGAGGGCAATTCACACCCACATGCTTCCATGTGCCCTGTTATGTTTAAATAAGGCCTCGTTTTTAGGTAGCAATAATATTATTGGTTTGCTGCAATTTACTTCCTTGTTTTGAACATGGATCACTGGCATGCTCAGACTAACACTGGTAACCGAATGTCAAACTGAAAGGGAACTTGCGCCTCGTACATGGTAATAAACTGATACACATTGGTCGCATCCTTGAGAGAATGGGCATTAACATTTTTCTGTTGCACAGAGAAACTGCACCATGAGGTATGACCAGGTAGTCCTGACTTTTCTGTCATATGAAATGAAACATGTTTGTGGCACACTTTTTCATCTTTGCAGTAAGAGAAGATCTTTTTTCATTGTTAACATCTTTCTTTCATTCTTTTCCATCCTTCTGCATGCCTTCTTCATGCAAATAGCAAAAATAGTCTACAGATCCCCCAAATTCAAACTGGAGTATAATACCACACTGAGAGGAAATGTGATTTAATAACTTGTTAACTTGGGACTAGAAAAATTCATTTTCCAGCATTATTTTAGACTGCTCAGGTGACCTTGAGCAAATCCCTCTATCCCTCCCTTTACCTAAATTACCCATTTATATAACAGAGGCAATGATTTTTCTTTACTTATCACTGTAAGGATAAGTACAAAAACATTATAAAGCTCCAGGTGAAAAAAAATAGAGTATCTGAGGAGTAGATCGTAAGCAAATATTTGCAAAAGAGCAACTTAAATTCCAAATATACTCCTTCCTCCCTCCCTTCTCATCTCCAAAGTTTTAGAAACAGGAGAGTTAGTAAATACATCTGTTTCTCTGAGTTGTAGAATTAGACGTTACCAATAATTTTATTAAAAATAGCCATGTATTAGGCAGGTTTAAATCAACATAAAAATGAATGAAGAAGTTTTCTTCTCTGTTTGTTGTTTAGAAGCCACTGTAGACACTATTTATCAAAACTGAACTGCAAAAGAATTTGTCAGGACTGATAAACTTATAAATATTTGGGGGAAAAGAAAAAAAGAGTGAAAATGTATTTTTCAACCCAAAAAGCCTATAGTAATCACCAAAACTACAAATCTATAGAATGTAACCTATATTGAAATCAAAACTCTCGTTATCAAGGAATACAGTCATTATTTAACTGTAAAACAGGACAGGAGAATTCACGTTCAGGCCATTGTGGGCCGAATACAGTCTGTAACTGTATTTCATTGTACTCCACAGCTGCATCCCTTTGGAGGAGTTATTATATTTCAGAACATTACTGCGTACTAATATGTAGCCCACCAAAACTGCTTGAAAGGCAGGGAAAAGCCACCCTTGAAGTAAAAAATATTATATAAATATGAAGAGAAAAACCTATTGTGTGAGTAAATGTAGAAATCTCAGATAAATACACAGGGTGTGCCATAGTTCCTACACAATGCGTGCAATCCAAATAATGTGTTGTGTTGCATGGGGACTGTGAGACCTGTTAGGATGCATTTGTTGCCAATTATTTTTATGGGAAAGATCATTATGATATTGGTGTATTGCACAGAATTTGTGCTGAACTCACTCTGGAACTTGTGTTGTGACATTCTAAAACTTATTTGACATTTGTGGTATGGAATTTGATGTCCTTGAGCTTTTAAATTTAATTTTTATAATACCCACATTGTGAAATCTTTGCTGTACACCCTGTTAAACTAGTTCCTTAAGCATCAGGGAGTTAATACTGTGATTTTCAAGAAGGAATTTTGTGCATTCCAAAATGAGACTTGTGTGTATGCTACACAATTGTTTTGCAAATAATATTGCAAATATACACTGAAATTGAAGATAATAACATTTTACTACCCCAGAGACTAATGAATATACTATTTTTGTGGTTGTTTTACTGTTTACCGAAGCATAGGTAAATGCCCCAACTTGTTAGTAAAATGTCTGCAAGCAATTAGTTGGGGTCTCAAATAAAAAGCTTTAGTATCACAATCCAGATTTTTTCATTTCCATTAACATTCCCTTCAGTTGCTCATTGTGAAGAATTCTGTCTAAGAAAAGATATGGGTCTGGGCTGCCTGCCAAGAGTTTTGGGTTCTTAACAGATTGTTTTTCCCAGTGGGGTCGACTCACTTTCTGCTCCAGACGTCCACTTTTGTCTGTATTTCCTGAAACAAGTCACTTACATGCCTAACTCCTATACACCTTGAGTGGTTAAAGAAAAGAGGCATGTTGGTAGTGTTATCACCAATCGTTATCACCATACTCAAATACAATGTCAAACACTTTTAAATCATTCTCTAAATGCTCTCACGTGTTCTCAAAATACCAACTTGTTGCTGCAATTGCTTGTCAATCACTGCTCAGTCTCACACCTCATCAATGAATGAAGTGATTTGAGACTCCAGTAAGCCATATAATCTAATGGACTGGCTTCTTACTTCGATGGATTTCGCAGTAACTTTTCATACCGGAATTAAGACATGGACCAGCCCGGTCCCTTCTGTCTGACCAGTCCCTTGCTACATCACAGGTGGTCAGACAGGTGGGCCGTGACAAACATGATCATGGTAGGCACCACTGACCTTACCCTTGGGATTCGGTGCTCGTAACATCCACACATAAGACAAGTGTGATGTAATTCAGAACTTGCATGCACTTGAAGTAGGTCACTGGAAGACATATTCAGAACTGATCTTGGCATTTTTTGTTCTTGACCGAACTCAGGTTTGGGTTTTTTTAGCACCTAAAAACTTTGCACATCTTTCCAAAACTGCTCATCAGTATAGTCTTAGAAAGTCGAAATGGAATTGGTAGACAGCAAACTCTGTATCATCAGTGACAAATATGAGAGGAAAGATCTGATTTCCTAATGACAGCTGTAAATGGTGCCTTTTCTTTTCCTCAGAGTATCCCTCCCTTTGGCTACTGCTCGGAAAGGATGCGGTCTTCTGCGCTTTCTGCACCACATCTGCCAGCTTTGTGTGGACGATCTGTGTAATTTAAGACATCTAAGATTTTTCTGGCCCTGTATGTTTAGGCACCTGAATAGGCACCACAATGTCATCCGTAGGAGAGAATATTCTCAAACATGAGCTTTCTATACATAAAGTACTGTAGTGGGAGAGTATCTAAACATATGGACACCAACTTGTGGTAGGACTATTCATCAACTTTTTCTGTATGCACTGCAAGACTTATCCCTGTTTATGAATTTCAACACCTGATGGACTTTTTTTTTTTCCCCAACAAACTATTGTAGGGACAAAACTTAAACATCGAAAGAAGCAGCAATTAAAAAAACTAAGTTGTGAAGGCAGGTATCTGTCTATAAATCTTTTTTTCTACTTTGGAAAATCACAATGAGAGTATTTTAAAACTGTTATATACGTAACTATTGCAAACATTAATAATATAATGCAAATTTTCTGGATCAAACAGTAGGTTATGTAGTGTTTCCCCAAATGTACTATCTAATGTATTATCCAATATACCAGGAACTAGGCAAAGTTCACAATGAATGTGACTTTTCTTGAGAGGAATAAATTGTCAGTGCAAACACGTGGGTTTAGAACTTGAAGAACAAGTTTTCATTTCTTTCAGTTGTGGATAACAACAAAAGAACTAGTTCATCTTTAATTTTTGAAAGATGAAAAACAAACCATGACAAGCACTCACAGTACATAAATAGAACATCAATAATAAATTATAAAACAGATAATTTTCCTTAGTGAATAATGAACAACAAATACTGAAAAATTAACCATTTCATTTTATGTTGATAGAAAATTTAAGAGCATGCTAAACTAAGTTTCCTTGTTTGAACAGCAGAAAATGAATGACAGTTTCAGCTTCCAAAATGATAATGTGTTCTGGGTTAATTCGCAGTGTACTTCACCAGTGGAATTCAAGAAACGTATATCATACTGACTATTCTAGTGACTTTTCTGAACTTGGAGTGGGAGTCTATCTGCTACTAGAGATGTTAGCTGTATTCTTTTAAAGGTATTAAGTTTATTGGGAAATTCAAATATGTACTGCATCAGTTTGAAGCTTGAAGAATACTTTTATATGAAGAAAGTGCTAGCGAAACTGAGGGAATGTATCACTATGAGTATGTGTATGTGTCAACACACCATAAGGCTGTGTATCTTTCAGGTGTGTATGCCTCAGATGTTTTCATGTTTGGGGCACATGTGCCAACTATGTTTAAGGAATTTACACCACTAAAATATTTTTCTTTGCAGACCTGTAGGTTATGTTTCGGTTAAACAGCAGCCAACACACTGCTTTTCAGCAGTATGACTAAATTCTGTGAGGCCTGCCTCAGTTTTGTGCCTTTTCACTGAGTGATGGTGCTGTAAGCAGCATAGCCTGATGATATGTGGCCTACATTCAGAAAGTGTATATCCGTATCCGTTCCGAGACAAAGTTTTGCTCGGTGAAGAAGTGAGTGTCCGTAATACATATATACATATACACGAGTAATGTATTTCTGCGCTTAATTTACTACTTCTGTGCATTCCTGTTTAGGTGTGCTTGAAGAAAAAGGACACAGAAAACTCTTCATCTCTCACAGAGGACAGTCATTTCAGAATAGGAAGGAGAGGGATGCAAGTTTTTATATCACCCGGTGAACAGTTCAGTGCCATTTTTTGTCAAAAGCTCCTTTTACATTTCCCACTGAGGCTTCTGATTTCCTCAGCCATGCCCCAGTATCCGAGTATGTCTGGAAGCTGTGGGAGCTTGGTATTTCATAAACCTTTCATGTTTCATAACGCCTTACACACATTGCAAAGCTTTTTGAACCAATATTAGAGAGTCAGCTAAAACTTCATTGATCACTGACAAAGTGCCCAATAATCTTCAGCAGAAGGATTGAAGCAGTATTTTAAAATTCTTTACTTTTCCCTTTTTCCTTTTCATTTTCTTTTTGTCAAAAATGTAGTTTTCATTATTTTTATCAGTTGCCAAATAAAAAAAATGAACAAAATGAACACATTTCTCCATTTTTTAGAGCTGGCCATTTCATTATTTATAAACTTTATCTGTGAATAAAACCATTAATGTTACCTGGTACTAAGTGGCCTACATCCTTGCAGTTCTCTCTTAAATAAAGTAGACCTTGAAAACCCATGGGTATTTAAATACCCATACTTTGAGTGCAGGCTGAACTGAAATGCAGCTTTCAATTCCATGCAGTTTTTCAGCTTCATTTTTTTTTTCTCTAGAAAGAATCCAGCTACCTGGTTACTATCCTACCACTCAGTCTCATGCCATTTCTCTCCCTCCAGCCCAGATCTACTTTTCTTACCTTCAAAAAATATGACATGAATAGAGAAAGTCCCTCAAATTCCCATGGTTCAAGCCACCAAAGGATTCACAATCACCTAGATCCGTCTACTTAAGCTTTACCTACAATGGAAATTCACCCAGCAGTGGTTCCCGCTGAGGTCAAGAGCCTTGGTAACATTAGCGTTGTCATTCTAGTGCAGTTTGGATGTGGATCTACTGTGCTTGGGTCCACTTACAACATGGTATGATGTGAACAAGACAGATTCCTTTCCAGATTAAGTCCAGTCAAAGGAGAAAATCCTGAACTTCAAGCAGGGGAAATGTAAAGCTCCCAGCAAAACCAGCTCTGGTCTACTTATGCATTCCCACTTTGCCAAACTCCTGGCTAAAACAAACAGAGTCAAAAGGAGTTTTGACATTTCATCTGGTGATGGTCTTATATCTGTGAAACCAAACAAATGGTAATTTTTAGAAATTAGAATAGATTTTAAAGTTAAATGATTAGTTATAGGAAATAAATTTGTTTTGGAGCTCTTAAAAAAGACAGAACTGCTTGAAAACACTGATCATGTTTTGAGAAAGCCACTAATTTCTACAGTATGTAAATTGGAAATCTCCTCATTTATTCACCTTGTTTAGGAATCATACAAGTTCCTTTTATGTATATACATGAGTCCTTCTAAATGATAGGGAAAATTTTCACTTGCTCCCTTTCTTAGTATTTTCCTGTCAATATGTATTAATTTCTTTCCTTCTTCAGACTGCCTTGGGCTTACTGTCATGAAAAGCCGTGCCCTAGCACACATGCAGAGTCACCTACATGTATCTCTCTGTAGTGGCTGTTGCTTTTTTTCATGCTCACTTGTAGCATTCATCCCTTCACAGCACTGAAAATGCAGTGCTTTAAAGATCCTCAGAGTGGAGCTCAACCACAGCCTACCAGAAACGTAGGATTAGGCACTAGCACCTTGGTGCAAGGTCACTCCAATTCCTTCCCTCTGTTTTTCTCTTTCTGTTTTATCCCAATGGGAATTCAACAATACAATCTTGAGTGAAGTCTTCAGACTATACCATTAGCTTATTGAGTAACTGCACCTGCTTTTAAATTTTAATGATGCATTTTTAATATGAGAAATGTATTATACTTCAATGGTTTTATATGCAGGTCGAATAAACTATGAGTTTTGTTACTCTTCAAATATTACTTTCCAAAGAACAGCCTTATAATTGTATAGCTTATGTAGTTGCACATGTGCCTGGTAGTCTGAAAATGACTGTGGTTCTGTACCAGTGAACACAAGCTACTTTTGACTGCAAATGGGTAGTTAATTTTTTTGGTAAATTCAGAGAAATACTACCTAGAATAAAGCTTATGAAGTACTTAGTCTATACAGCCGCTGGGGGAGGGAGAAGAGGTTTTTTCTGGTGGTTGGCTACAGCAGGATTCAGTTAAAAAAAAGTTTCCAACATTTTGTGTGAACTGAGTTGCTGGAATATGTTCGTGATACCCATAAGGTTTTCTTGTACTAGCCAGATACCAAAGGAAGAGTTTGAAAACTATCATAAACAATAATTACTGATTTTACAGGGAAAAGCAGGTGGCTGCAGCGAATAATAAGAATTCTGCCTTTTAATGTAACTACCAAACGTACTTGATCACCAAAATACTGAGATGCACGATACAGATAAAGGGTTTTGCTCAGGAAATCCACATGTATGTAACAAAACATTTGTATGTTATTAGTTTTATTTCACTGTTTCAAGTAAAGTGTATTTGACTTAGGAAATATTCCCAAAGACTTGTTACTGAATGGCTTGTTTGTTTACTACAAAACAAACACACTTTAGCACAATTTTCTCCACTCTACCTTGTCAGATTCATTAGTGCTGACCTAAAATACTTCTGCATGGTTCAAATTAGTTGTTTGGACTTTTTGCTGATTCTCAATTGTTGATTCTCTTTTAAGACTTTTAATAAATATAAAAGTGCTTGCTTCTGGACACTTATCTTCCAGGAATTCAACTGAGACCAGAAACCCAATCTTGTGTAATGAGTTCCAGTTGTTTTGTTTTGGTATGTTTTAATAAGATTAATTATCCTTTGCCTAGGCTGATTCTTTCCTTCATTCCAGTGGCTAACAAAGAATGGACAGGCACTGAATTACCTGAGCAAGAGATAATATCTAGTGTAGGAATATTATCCAGCTGGCAAAGAACTAATTTTACTGGTTTACACCAGCCTCCAGGCAGAAATGGAGTCAAACATCTGTCACATTGCAGCAATTTTCATCTGGCTAATGGGCTGTTGGCTCTATATACCAACTAGTGTAACCACAGCTTACTTTAAAGTATTTCAGACCACTGCAGGATGATTTTAAGAATAAAAGGATCTTAACCAGGTCTTAGTTGTTGCCCTTCCACTATTCTCTATCAGTAATGGATGCAATGGAAAATACTTCAACCTTGGTAGGATTCTCTTCCGTTCTCTTCCTTCCCATAGAATAGATGTAAGATCCCTGCCAGAAAATATCTGAATTCATGAATGTCTCCAGTGGCTGAACATTTGGCAGAGGTTGTATTTAACTTCTCTTTAAAGTCTACAAAACAAATCATCTCCTGAGTCAAAGCATAAAAGTGACTACAAATGCAGCCCATTTGGTTACCATCAGGCTTGTCATAAGAATAAGGTCAGACACCATATTGAAGGATGGTTGACAACAAAATTGCGCTCAGTGACACTGATTCACACCAGGACTTTGGTCATACCCTATCCCTTATTCCTCCATCTGCAAATGATGCTTTCCTACTTAGGCTTAGAGGGCTAACCATAAGTATTTGAGCTATACACACAAATGCCACCAGAAATTGCAAATTTCTCAAAGTTATAGCTTAATTCTGAATCATGGCATGAGCAATTTGCAACAGCAGTTGGTCCAGTGTGTCTATGATATTGAATCAATTCCCTTCATAATATGCTCATAGAAATTGTGAGCTGGAAGACTGTATATAGATCACAAGGGTGGGCCTGATTTGCTCCTGAGAGTTACTTGGTGAAATTTTTCATTAGGAAAACTGAAACTAGATTTCACAAATCACGGTTTCCAGTTCAAGCCACCTTCTTGCAGGATAGAAGTAAATTGATTTTGGGTAAGGGAATCTGTCAAATTAACACAAAATTCCTTCCTTCAAAAGTTTGGATGTGATATATGTCTGTTTTCCTTCAGTAGCCTTTATATTTTCACACTACTAATGAATGAGTGCTTAATTGCCACAGTGAAGCTGTCTGGGGCTACTTCCCAGCAGAGTGTCTTGCCAAGGCCAGCTGGAATTCTGCTTATATTCTGCAGCTGATTAATGGAAGTTGCTGGTGTTAAACATAAATAAATAAGAGCGCCCCACACCAGAAAGTGTGGAGTTCAAGAAATGTGTAGTGCTCCCCTGAAGTCAAACAATTTTCTTCAAATTAGAAAAGTTGACAGTGGATCAATACAATATCTCCTGATATATCCGTGGGAAATAACCAGCTGCGATCAACCTAACTGGTTACTGAGTGCTACCATTTTCCCACAGAAAAGCAATTGAAATAGCTTTTCTCTGACATTAAGAAATCAGACTGGTTTTTTCCACCAATCTTGAAGTGTCACTTTAGAGTAATACAGATATCTGGGTTCTTTTCCCTTACATGAAAACAAAGACTGTTCCGACTGATTTCTCCCTATAGGTTTTTTTTGTCTTAAATATTTAAAGCTTGAAAATTCTTTTTGATGTGGCTACAAGACATTTACATAAAAGACTAACATTGCATACCTCAGTTCTCCACTAGATTCAATTCCATTATTTCTCTTGCATTATATAAGCCCTGGATATCCTTGGGCTTTGTGTGCTAGGAGTCACCTGCCTACTGAGATACTCTATTAGAAGTTCAGTAGAAAAATGGGGTTTTTTGTTTTAAAATTAGGCAGGCCTTTTAAAGACTACCTACATCAAGGAAGAGATGTATAGAAAGTGTCCTGAAAAGTACCTTCTGTACATGTACGTAATAATTTTAAAGATAACATCTACATATGAGACCTACTCATTCAGTCAGTGGTAGATTTCAGTATAAATATATGATGGAATAGAGAAGGTATGATATAGCAATATGAGTGCTGATTTCTCCCTGACCCACACAAGTAAACTGCAGAAGTAGCCACCTGTAATCTTTGAGTTATGTTAGTAAAACACCGATGTTTTTACCAGGAGAAATTTTCTGCTGAGAGATATAAACTATAACAAGTATCAATGGAGTGGATGTGTCTACTGATTTTACGGCAAAGGGAATGAAAGGAACAGCTTTATTTCCAAATCAAGAAATTGCCTGAATGTTTGAATGTGGCCATTCTGGCAGCTATATCTCAAGCCTGTTTTCTGCAAGGCAAAAGTGTCCCACAGTTCTCCCTATTATAAGCAGAATGACTTTCTCTTTTTTCCCAAAATGGAAAATGGTGGCTCATCCCATAAGCTGCTACTTACCTGTGTAGATATCTAACAGCTGAGATTTACACAAATATGCCTAAAAATGCTGTCCCTGGTTTCCTGGTTTCTCAGTTGGTTAATCTATTTCTAAATTTTATTTGAAAAATTTTTCTGGATAGCCTGACAGCCTTCCAGGTGGGATGGGGACCCTCAGGACTTCTGGCCTTTCTCCACCACAGAGCATTTAAGCCCTGGCGTGGACACTGGGAGATGCCTCTGTACTTCTGAATAAGAAAGGCCAGGAGGGATTCTTTGCCAAATAGTGGAGGTTGCCTGACATCCACACTGCTAGCTCCCTCTTGAACAGACTGGTGTGCCTACACTACATGGCACTGGTGTGTGGGTGTGTCTCAGTTCAAAGTACCTAGAAATATTGCTAAATCTTTATTATGGCTCTTTACAACAGTATTTTAAACAAAAAATAAAAGAGGGTGTTTGAAATGAGATCATGTATCATCTTTCAAGGGCCAAGGCCTGTTGGGATGGTGCTGGAGGGATATGGACCTTACGCAGAGTTGTCCATTCTGTCTTTCAGGAGAGGTCACTGTTGACCTGTCCCCATACAGCACCTAGGCTTTGTCTGCGAGAGCTAGGAAGCTATGCAGAGCGATGACGTGGAGGGGAGCTAACAATTAAATTGAGTGGCTGGTGAGAGGTCTAAAGTTCAAACTATTTTCCTTCTCATCTTTTATTTTGCAATATAAATATTCCCTTCAGTCTGTGACTCTGAGGAAGCCCCATGAACTGTATGCTCCGTGCCGTTGAGGTCAGTAAGTGGACACAGGTGCAAAGCCTGTAAGACCCATTATTTTTGGAAACAGCATGTTCTGATGCCTCTGCAACAATATTTTAATGAGAATTTCTCATTTTATGGAATTTGGAAAATTTGGACATTTGGTGTTCTTTAAATTGGAATTTTAAAAAAAATTCCTGTTGAGTGGAAACTGTTTGCCAATTAATCTTGAAAGCATAGGCAAGATTTCCCATTTTTCCCTGTTTATTAAGAGACCGTATTTTTAGAACATCAATCTGAAAATACAATGGTAAGAATTTAAGGCTCAGTCTTTTAAATTATATTAGTGTAAAGTGATTAGTTATATGAATGATCACATTGACTCAATGGCTTGATTGTGAGGTGCAGAGGTTGCAGGGTTGCATTGTTGCTTTATAAACATATTTACTTTTACAAACTCCTGAATTTTCCAGAAAGGACAAAATTTTAAGCTATCTTATTAAGCATTGGTTTATTACATTCCCCCCAAAAATACTTAAAAGTGATGTTTTTCTGAGTTTCTTACTATAAGCGTGCCTGCTTATATGGTTATCATCACATTTTACTGTAATTTAAACTGGGATAACTGTTAGATGAGATTACTTCCTGTGTAAATGAAATAAAAATTTAGCAACTTAAACCATCAGGTACTTAAAATAAAAAAAGAATCATCTGACATCTTTTTACGGTTTTGATGTAACTGGTGGGATTCTTCTCCACTATCGTTTGTTAGTAGCCTCATCTATAGTTACAGTGAAAAGAAAAGGATGGATGTCTCTAGAGAGTGATTCATTCCAGTCTGAGATAGGTGTCTAAAACAGGTTGGATGAATTAACCTCTAGTAGTGTCTATCTTTTCACAGACTAATGAAGAGATAGGTGGTTCTCAACTTTTGATCTGGGAAAGGCAAATAAAAAACCCAAGATCATTGCCAGCTGAATTGCTTTTGGAAAATCTGTGAGATCCACAAGCTGAAAAAAGTTGAAAATTGTAAATGGAGCCTGAATGACACACTAAGACCGAACGCCTGCATTTGAAGTTGTGAATATAATGGGAAATACTGATTTATACCCAATTGATATACCTTGTTGTTTCCCTATGAAAAATTAAGGATGGACTTTTGGGAAAAGTGAAATATTGAGAATCCATTGTAAGCTTTTTGCTGAAAATAAATGGGATATTGGGGAGATCTTCACTTGTTATACTACTAAATGGTCTATAAGTCATTTAGGTCTTACTGGGACTTCTGCCAGTGCAATACATCATTCTTTTTAATTAAAATACTAGTACTACCCAAAAGTACTAAAGCCCATCAAAAATTTCAAAAAGTCTTGTCCTTGCTAATGTGAAGTGTTACTTTAACTGAAGCATGGACATGATTTTGTCCATGATATCATCCCAACAAAAAGAGACAATGTTTCGTAAGGCATTACTGTATACATGTGTACTTATATATATGAATATATTTTTTTTCAAGATCTGTTTAGAACAACTACGTTACCATATTTAAGCACAGATTCTTTTATTTTTATGACTGAGTTGTGCAATGTTTCTTTCCATAAGCTCACTCCTTAAACAAATAATTTATAAGGCACTGTGTCTCAGGAACTGTCTTCTGATTAGTTTGTTTAGACACAACAGTTTTCATAACTGCCACTGCGCATTGAGTTTCATATATTTGCTTTGGACAGCAAACTGCCAACTACCTGCAAACGCTAGCAACTTCATACAATTTGTTTTGGCAAAAGGTCACCATGCAGAAAATTTTCTGTAAGATGTGGCAAGTCAGATTTCATACATACGATCCTCACTGGAACTGAGGCTCGAGTTTGTTGTTTCTATAATACTCGTCAAAGCTAGAGCAGCAGAGACAGATATGCTAGTCAGGTCATTCTATTCTTTTACCACTAAAGTTTTGCTGCACTGTTTAATTTCTGATCTTGTTAAAGTCCTGTGTAGCTCCTACAGTTAAATTAGGTCTGATCACAGGAAGAGAACATTAAGTTAGGTTTTATTCTCAGTTGCATTCAGAGCAATTCCATCAACTAAAGTCAATATATTTACTTTTATGTAAATTAGTTCAGATTCAGACTTACTGTTTGTTTTTATTTTTGGATGGAAAATTTAGCAGTTCACATTGACACCCAATAACCCTTCTTTTATCTGTACATCACTGCAGAAGCAAATGTTATTTTCTGTTCTCCTCTGTTGTTATGGCAGCATATTTTTAAAGATACCATACTAGTCTGTTTCCTACGGATTCTGCTTTTTCTTATAAAAAGCCTTATAGATAACAGGTATATGTCCAGCTTGAGGTAAATCAAATTAAAGAGATAAATACCTTGAACTGCATCTAAAAGTATCCAGATGCTGATACTGACATTTTCTAATTCTCTTATTCTTCCTTCAGGCTTCATTCCCTAATACCTTTGCTTTGTTCCCCATTACCTTTAGCAGTAACGACTTTTTGAGTCAGAGTTCTGGATGGGCCAAAATGCTCTACCCACACAATATAATACTCTTGCCTACTGACTTAAATGTGGATCTAAGGTAGATTTTAGACATTTCAGCAAATGCTTTGGTGTGCACCGAGTCAGAAAAAGACACCAGGAACCATATGTGTGTCTAAAATGTCCCGTAATCCACAGGGCAGAACCTCCCTGGCATGATGGAAACCAATGTTAGTTTACAACAAAATATGAACCACTTATCCCTAAGAGCAGTAAGGTACTGAGGTTTGCTGGTTCACAAGGAATTGAAGAATCCTCCGTACGCGGGTATTTTAAGGAAGTGCATTGATTAGGCCATTATTCTGACACTGACGCTGCAGACATTTATAATCACAAGTAACAATGTACATTTAAGTGGCACACTGCCATTAATAAGAGCATTCACAAACATGCTTTTTTAATGTATATCTCTATTTCAGTTACTGAACCATTTGCAACACCAAAAAAACCCAAACTTAAACGGGAAGGCAGAGAACATTCCCACCCACAGCAGTCTCAGACCTCCTGGTTAGGGCTCTTTCTGGGGAAGTGGGTGATACAACTTTGACCTCAGCTTGTTAAATGTTAATCAAGTTACCCTTTTGTTTTTGTGTAACAGGCTCATACTCCTACACCCATTCACAGATGCTTGTTCTCAGTTCCCGTCAGAATTTTTTTCCCCTCAAACAAAGCCAGCAGACTCAGCATTTCATGCAACTGTGGAAGCAAAAAACTCTTGAAGGAGTCATGGGACAGTGAAAAGAATTACGTGGAAGAGGAAGGAGGAGGACTCCTGAGGTGTTTTGGCTGATGATAAAATAAATGTTTCCGTAAGTAGCAGACTCACCTCAGGACATTTTGTCACTCTTCCAGCTTCTTGTTCTTTTCCTTGTCCAGTCAGGCTTTAATCTACTACTTAGGCCAACCGATGAACTGTTTGTGTGGCAGTTCTCTAAGTAAGAATGAAATTCTTTAGGCGGAAGGTGAGAAGAACGTATTTTTCTTGGTTTGTTTGAAACTGATTGCCAGTTATGCTTACGAGGCAAAATAACAATCCTGGCATCTTTATTCTGAACCTCCTCGAACTGAAGTGGTGACTGAGTCAAGACTGTTGCTTCCTTGGTGAATCGTCTAGCCACTAGGCTATAAGACAAAACGGTACTTGCTACCAGTTGCTTCCAGAAAGAAAAAAGGTGCGCTGTCCTCACCTCCTTGAAAGAGAGGACAGTGACACTGATTTTCTGAAGCAAATTCTGACTGTGGATTCCCAGTGAATATAAACACCATTCCGGAGGTCTATATGCTGCACTTACCCCCCAGCAGTCATGCTGATAGCCATTATTTTGAGTTAGAATTCAAGGCTGTTAAGATTAAACTATTTGCTCATGGATAGTCACTGTGCTAGAAAAGTGAAAATGAAGGTTAAGAATAATTGTCTTCCATGTCTTTTTCCTCTAGTGACTACATTCCAGAGTGAAATATCAACATGAGCATTAGAAATTAAATCCCATTAGTGCTGGGAGTTATGGCTGTGCTGTAAGAGCAACAGAGGCAGAACAAACGCAGACTTTCGTGAAAATCGTGGGTGAAGGCTGTATTCCTGCCTCATCATGTAATTGTGTTTTTTCCATTTTTTGTTACTTTATGTTTCCATGTCCTTCAGAAGAGCATGTTTTATTGGCTAAGCATTAGGAGTCAGAACAGTATGTCCAGCTTTCTTGTGGTCTTCCTCTTTAGGGAAGCCACTTACTGTTTTCCACACGCCACTCGTAAGATGGTTTACTAGTACTTATTTATAGCAACAGATAGAGCTAAGCTAAGCTGCAAAGTGTTTTGATATTCTTGACTAAAAGGTGCTGCACAAAATGCAAATTGTTATTGTTTGTCTTCTCTTCATCATGACACCTCTTGGCTCCAATTTTACCACAGTATGGTCTTCTGTCTCTCCTTACAATTGTGTTATATTGTTCTCCTTGCTCCCTCCTATCACCTCATCTTTCCTTCCACATCAAGGAGCCTTTCTCAGTAATAGTTCTGGCATTTGGGCATAAGGAGCATGCCCCACTCAGAAGCATAATAATATTAAATCACTATAAAATGCGGTTATCTTCAGTTCAGCTCTGGATGTCATTCGCAATAGTTCAATAGAATATTCAGTAGAATAGCTGATGATGGGCCTGATTCCTTTCACTTGTGCCAGACTTACCCCCACGTAACTCCATTGCCTCCAGCAGCATTCAGCTGATTTTAAATGGGTAGCAACGGAATAAATATAGCTGAGATTTTCAAGCGTCCGTAGCAGATCAAGGGTGAACCACATCAGTGGGCTGCACATTTTCATCATCACCAGCAAAAACAGTGAAGTCTCTGTAGAACTCTACAGCCTCCAAAGGCACAGACAAAGCACATAACCACTAGAGACAAAGCCTACAGTGCAGCTATTAATTCTTCAAAAATGGGCAAGGAGAATTTGCCAGTTCCAGGGAATACTGTAAGACCCTATTTGCTAGCAAAGCATCTCCATTTTAACAAATATGAGAGCTGCTAATATAACATATTTCCTGTAACTTCTTTCCATGGGAAGTAGCTTAGAAGCACAGGGGAGCAAGAAAATTCCTGGTGTTAATTCACAGTTTTCACGATATAGAGACATTAACTTGACCATGAATAGCGAGCCAGATAGGAGGATCCTTGCTAGGTTTGTCTCAAATTATTTCCAATAACATTTATTATTTACCTAACATTAGTAAAATATTTTTAGGTGCTCTATCTAACTAAATTTGTCACTGTGATCTTGATGGAATCACATTTTTTTCTATCCAAAGAAATTTGCTAAAGGTTTTCTAATAATTCTTAGGTATAGAAGTAAAGAACCATAAAACTATTAATTATTAAACAGCATCAAGAGGCAACCTAAGAAATTAGAATTTAACTAATTTCTTTACTCAAAATATTCAAAATCAGCTTCTGGTTTTTGATGAAAGGATCCTCCTTGAAACTGCAATAATCAATGTGGACTTGGGCTACAGAGGTCACACTTAACTAACTTAGGGAATTTTTTTAAGACATTACTGCCACGATAGATAAAAGAAATTCAATGCATGTACTATACTTAGATTTTAAAAAGGCAGCTGACAAGGTTCTATACCAGAGATAAATTGCTTAGGTACAGTCATGGAATGGCAAGAATAATAGGGTTAATGAACAAAACTCCAGTATAATAGCAGAACATAAAAAGATACCTGAAGATGGACATTTCATCCTATCAAAGAAGAAAGAAGTAGATTAAATATATAAACTAAGGATAAATTTGAAGGCTCATCATCTAGATCTCCCAGACTGGATGGTGTGCATGACTGGAAAAGGGAAACCAAACATTGAATTAATCCATTTTTGTGCTTACTCCAATCCTCGCAGGGTAGGAGGTGTATAGACCTGCCAAGGATGGTCACGCAGATGGAATTTAGATCTGTTGTGCCTGCCATTATTGGGCCAAGGTAACATTTATGATGATAGATAAACAGTGATTTAAACAAAGACAAACAGGTCTTCTGTCAGTGATTTTAATGTCGGGCAAGCAATGACTAACAGCGGGTGCTTCCAGCTCCCCCTGTGTTCCACAAAGCAATGATAGGCATCAGTGTTCTTCCCAGGAGCAAGGAATGAGGAAGAAGGAGTGGGTCTGAGGCAAGGGAAAGCTGAGCCACCGAAGCCACGAGGCAAGCAAGTAAATTGAAATGCAAACTCTGTATGGTTACTGGTGCATAGAGCAGGGGGAGACAGTGTCCATAGTGTGGATGAAAGATTGTTCTACTCCCTTCCTCCAAATTACGCTCTGCAAAGTTCTTCCATTTGGTGTTTGTGCGGGGTTCACTTCTACACTATGTGTGGCAAGTTTTTTCCCGTAAGACATAAGTAAACTATTGAAACTGAGCATAAATACAAAAATGTAACATATATTAGGAGTAAATATGAATCAATACAGTATTACACTAGCACTCCACCAATAAGAGGAGTTGCATTAAAGTAATTCTAGTAGCACAGTGTAACCAAACAGTTGTATATGGGACAACGATGGGGAAAGAGCAAAGAGCATCTGTGAGTTCAAGAAACAAGTGTGTCTGTTTGCGGAGGAAAAAATATTGAGGGGAAAAAGACCACAGGGCAGATGCGTTGATCTGGATAAGACTGCATGGTCTTATATCTTTAGTAACTAGTTCTAGGTGGTTGAAGTTCTTAAAGTATGTAAATAACAGCATTCTAGGACTACTGTGAACAAATAAACAGGGTAATTATTATAAAAATCATACTCCTAAAGCTTAATCCATTTTTTATTAAATGCAAAATTTATACTGATGTAACATTAAGAATGAGATTTTAACTGAAAGATTTAAACCAAAGGTTTCTTCAGAAACCCTCATGCTATCCCCATGAGTATATGCATAACAATAGGCTCTTTCATTATGTACAGGATTTTGCATCAGACACTGAATAATAATTATTGTCTACTGTAGCTTCACCACAGCCTACCTGGAGTTCCACAACATTGCAGCAGAAAGTTGATTTCTGAATAGGCAGCTCCTCAAACAGGCAGTGATCTACCAGATGCTAAGAGGATACACAGAAACATGAGGGAGGGCTTAAGCCAGTATATAGGAAAGAAACCAGATGTGTGAGAAACATTATACAGGCACTGTCAAAAACAAGGAAAGAAATAGCCTGAAGAAGCAGATGGGTGGACAAGGTGACAATAATATCAAACAACAAAATAGATAACAAAATGCCAGGTGGGGGGGAGGAATTCACAATACTTGAAGAGATAAAAATAGGTAAATATGAAAATATTTGAAAATAATGAGGCATTCATGGGTTTTTCTAAGATGTGTGTATGCAAATTCAAGAAGCATAACAAAGATAACATCAATAGTAATAACAGTTATATCTCTGAATTTATCAGGGTCTCAAACAGGTTAATGACTACGACGACTGTATCTAGAGTTATATATGGCTACAAAATGAAAGGTACAAATACCTAGGTGTTTTTAGGTACTGTTTGGAAATTTAATCTTAAAGTACATAGACATTTTAAGATGAGTTATACAAATACATTGGTGCAATCTTAATTGATCTACAGCATTTTTTAAAAGGCATGAAAGCATCCATGCACAAAGCTGTACCGATTTTGTTGATATTATACAAACATTGCTGTTACCTGTAACATTTAGTTCACATCATACAGAAGTTCTGTATAGATAAACCATAGTTAAGTTGTTTTGTGGCTGTTGCTAGTTAGCAATAGCTGTATTCGGTTTTCAGTGGACCCTAAGGTTCCACCCACAACATCAGAAATTTTTGAATTGATTTATAATTTAGGTATTTTCTCTCAAAAATCTCAACAGATGCTGGGAGGAAGAAAAAGAATACCAGCCTAGAACAGCCTCACTGACAGAACAGGCTTGATCTGTGTCTGATAAATGTTGATACTCAGGCGAGGCGAGTGTTTCAAGAGCTTTTTCTATGGTTCTTTACATCTCATTTGCATGAATTAAAATAATTGACCAAGCACAGAGTACATTAGAATCCAGTCTACTATATCTTTGGAAGGCATAACATTTTTGGGTAACGTTAGAGAAGTGAGCTGGCTAAAGGAAATTTGCCTATTTACAGCAGGTTGAGGGCCAGGGAAAATTGCAAAACAAAGACAAAGTAGGCAGCAACATGGAGGAAAAAGAGGAGCAAGACTGAAAAAAGAAGTTCGTTGCTTTTTTTTCTTGCACAGCTCCTATAATCATTTTTAACAGAGTGACTTCTGAGTTATGTCGTTGAAAAGAAAGGAGAAACCAGGATTAAGTTAGGATAAATTGACTAATAAGAACAAGACATCAGTGAAAGAAACAATAAAGCCTCAAAAAGACAGTGAAAGTAATTTATTGACAGCCTAGGTAGGCATTACTAAAAATTTTAATGAATTCTGAGCCTCAGTGTTCACAAAGAAGGATTCAGAACAGATGCCAGAAACAGACATAAATTTAACAGCAGAGGTGGAAGGCATACTGAAGAAACTCCAGATCATGCCAGAAGAGGTGACCTAGAAATTAGAACATTTAAAGACTGACAAAACTAAAGGACCAGAAGGTACACATTTGATGAAGCGTCCCAGAAGAGATAGGGAAACCTTTAGCAAGTTTATTTATAATCTCTTTGGAATTAAAAAGGGCAAAGTAGCACATATTTAAGAAATGATCTAGCTAAAATCTAGAAAGCTTGACTTGCAAGATGAAAGGTGAACGAAATACTTTAAAAAGTAAAGCCATCAATTAATTACATGAATTTTCTAAAGCTGTAAGGCCACATGTGCGAATTTCACAGTCACTCAGAAGTGCATTTCTATCTTAAAACCACATGAATGGTTATCTATCTACTAACACTTTTAAGTTCTAAGTTTCTTAAGTTCTGTGCTCTGTTAATGGGCTATATAAAATGAGAGGGGATCACCAATAACGTATGTAAACACTGGAGACTTTACTATACAGTGCTAACTATAGGACATTGAAAGCATTGGAACATATCCTCTGTGAGAAAAAAATCTGTAAGATGTGAAACAGAATTAACAATGAAATTGAACCTAAAAATACCAAAAAAAGAGGAAGGAGACTAAATTGTAAGCTTTGTTCCTGCTCCTCTGAAGAAGTACCATCATATGTTTGTGATTTTGTGACTCTGGCAGGACTGGGTCCCCACAACTCAAGAAAAAGGTGGACAGACTGGAGGGGGTCCAAAGGAAGGCCATGAAGATGATCAAAAGGCTGGAGAATCTGTCCTATGAGGAAACACTGAAGGAGTTAGGTCTTTTTTCCCTGGTGAAGACTCAGGGTGACCTTTTCACAGTATTCTAGTACTTAAAAAGCAGCTACAAAAAGGAGGCTCTCTCTTCACAAGGAGCCACATGGAGAAGACGGGGCAACAGGTACAAGTTGCACCGGGAGAGGTTTCATCTCAGTACTAGAAAGAAATTTTTTATGGTGAGAACAGTCACTGGAACAACCTCCCCAGGGACATGGTGGAGTCCCCATCCCTAGAGGTTTTCAACATGCAATTAGAAAGGGTGTTAGATAATCTCATCTAGGCTCCCTTTCCCATGAAAGGTTGGACCAGACGATCTTTCAAGGTCCCTTCAAACCTGGGCTGATTTATGATTCTGTTTTATGAAGAATTGGTTCATTTGCCATACCCTTCAGTGAGCTATGGAAATGTATAATCGTTTGGCAATACTGAGGAAACGCTCACTAATGCACATAGCCATATATTCTCAGTTTTGTGTGCTGGAAATGCTTTTGGTATTCCACAGAGTTATCTGTGTCTCTGCTTTTGGCCATGTGCTTTTTAAGGGGTAAATCTGACATTGCCAGGCATTTTCTCTGTAGTCCAGAATCTCCTAGCCCTGCACTGTGCACTTCCAGGATGCTTGAAATGGCTGCAATTTCCAGTCCACAACTTCTGTTGCTTGATAGCTTTTCTTTAAAAATATAAATCTGGCCCTGCATATGATTTGTTAAACCTCTGAAAATACCAGTTCACCAAAATTTTCACTCATCCCTGACTTTATCAAAAGGATTTCCTGTGATATAAACCTATAATCCAGAAGCCTTATGAACTTAATTAAATTCTCCAAAAAGAAGCTATGACAACTACAGAATCAAGATATTTTGCTTAGTTTGCAAAAAAGGGCTTAAAGAAATTCAAATGGATTAAAACAGACCAAAGCTATAGAAAAGTTATTTCTTGAGTTCCTAGTAAAGTTTTTTCAGAGGACCCAAGAGAAGTTTGCTGCAGGCCTGGTGATGTATGGTACTGGCAGTATGTTACGTTAATGTCCTAAGAATTGACATGTATATTGTAAAGGGTAGTTATAAGTTCTAACAGTTGTGAACGAGGGAAGTATCAGACAAGTATAAGGCCAAAGTATCACTATTAAGACAGATTTTATTCACCTTATATAAAAGTAACCTGAAACACAGAATGTGCAGTAACAGGCTGAAATTTGATGACTGCACAAAACTGGAAAATAAGTCAAAATGAATGAGGTGGACACTAAAATAAAGAGCAGTTCGAAAGGCTAAGACCAAGGACAGATATATGGTTATGAAATAATACAGAAAAATGTAAGAGAAAGACACTGAAGATGAAAAGAAAGATTTTCAATTTTCAAACAGCAATACAGAAAATCTAGGGGTAGTGGAATATATCACATAAACCTTTGACCCATTGCTTATAAGCAGTAAATTGTAAGAAAGTGAAACTAGGGCCACATAAGAAGGCTTGGGAAATGTAATTGAGTGGGAATTATTCAACTGATATAGAAATGGGACCAGGAAAATAGTGTTTTATTGGGCATAAAACTCACAAATAATGGGTTACAAATATCAAATAAGGAAATTCTGTTAAGGACTATATCCTATCTTGGGAGAGATTTTGTTGAATTGAACAGGCTTCTGCATATATCTCCATGAAAAATAAAGCTGACATAACCCAGGTAGCTTTCGCTTGTTTTTAGTTAGTATTCTGATTATTCTAACCAATACCTCAGGTATTTTATCTTACTATACTGTTCAATTCAGTGAATGTAAGTTCATTGAAGTTCACCTTTTGGGAAAAAAAATGCTTGCCCCAGTGCCCAGAAATAACGGGTAGTTTTTTGATAAATGGCTGCATCCACCCCCATGCCTAATCTCCCAAGCTGCTATCACTGTACTTTTGCTGTAGGTCTCCCCACCAGAACAAGCTGTCCTTTATCCAGAGATCTGCTCAGTTTTGGGACTGCTGCACCCAGGGCTACGTTATCCAAGATCTGAGTGTTCTGCCTTCAGTTTAGGCAGCAGAGCTGAGATAACTCAGCAGCAGTCAGGAAATGTGCATCCCTGAAGGTAGGGGAAGATTTGTTTCTCAGTGGCTGGTTCTTCCTCTGGAAGTTCCTGGCCTCCTTTCTCCTGTAATGGTCCTGGGGCCACAGAGCCCCAGAATGGCTCAGCTTTCCACTCCTTTGTCATCTAGAAGCTTCCTATGAAGTCCTTTTCTACAAAATATATCTAGTTTATTACCCCAACAGTGAATGTGAGATTTATGTTTCTGTTTTACTTCACTGAGATTGTCTTGTGAACTGGTGGGAGTATCTGGTGTACGTAGCCCAGTACACCCCCAGTTTGAACCCCTGTAGACAATGAGCCTGGATGAGAAGGTCATTAGTTGTTTCTGGTTCTTCTGCCCACCTTCAGATATGTCATGTTGTCATATACACATGGAAGAAATGCAGAATATAAACAAAGTAAAATTCTGGGTTGACTCCAAACCATCCTCACTTACCTTCTCATGGCTCTCACATGAGCATACGATTTGCCAGCAGTTAGTTCAGTGAATTTCAACGTAACCTAACAGACAAAGCAAAGTCATTAGACACACTGAACACTTTGCAATATTTTTAATGCTTTAACTATAATTAATAAATGTGGTTAACAGGTTCTTGTGAAATGGTACCATGGAAAACATAGAGAAAAGGCAGTGGATTTTTTTTTTTTTTTTGAGAGAGAGATATGCTTTTTATAGTAATTGGGATATAAACACCTAAAATCAGGGTTTTATACTAAAAGGGCAAGCTAACCTTACTAATGGTGATTACTCACTGTATAATAGAAAAGGAAATAAAAGCTTTTTTATAAAATGTATCAAATCCTAAGAGTGCTGTTAAACTCATTAAAGAAAAAATGAAGTTAGAGAAACTGGTCTTATTTTTTTTCACTCCCAGTAGAGTTCATTTCTACTTCAACAACTAAGCCAAGGTCACATTTAACTCACTTCAATTTCACCCAGTGCACAAGCTAATGTCAATAGTACAGCTGCCATGCAGAGCTAAAGACTGATGGTTAGACAAAGCCATTTACACAAGGCTGGGTCTTTCATCTTCTCTCAGCTAGTGACATAAGAAAGCACTGAGGTTATTCTCAACTAGAGACTAAAACTGGCATATTAGAAAAAATGTTATTCTCCTTAGCTGTCACACAAAGGATCTGAAGAAATGTAGAAATGTTTTTTTCCTTGGTCATCTAGGGAGATCACAAAGTGACTCTAATAGCCTTCACTCTGAAATTTTCACATGGTTTAAGTGATTGCCAAGTCTGATATTTTCCATTTACACTTCATTGCCATCAGAAAAAGAAAAAAATCAATATACCTACCTACTCAAGTGTGTCACAGGATGAGCTTATAAAAGAAGACATCAGTCTTTTTAGGGCATGAAAAATATACTTATTCAAATATATCTTATTTAAAATGACATAAATTGCAGTGGTTAGTCAAGATTCGATTTCCTCTAAAATATAAGACTTAAAATATTCCCTGACTTGCCAAGGAATAAGAATCCTTCAAACTGTTGATATGTACAAATGTACTCGTTTTCTCTTGTCAGTTATACTCGCCACAGTGTACTAATGTTAGTGACTATCTTCAGGAATTTTAAAGGAGAGGTGAGATCTAACATATTATCACATTTCTCTGAGATGGTACAAATAACTGGAACCTTGCCAAAACATGGGAGCAATAGGTTGAGATTTTTTTATTTCAATTTTACTATGTATATGAATTGGAGTTGCCTTTGTTTGTTGGCCCTAATATGATTCCACGTGATGTCATGCAGGTCTAACAAGCTCAAACACCCTAAGCAGAGCTATCTTCCCTTTGCATGCTATAGCTCTTACATATCTTATCTGTCCTGTTAAAGATTTCTAGCAATTTCCACGCAACAGTATGCAATGTCTTTGCTTTAGATTAATAAAATATCATAGGTGCAATGGAATCATCTTGTCAAAGATGTGACTGCTTGGCCATTGTCAAGAATATTTGACAAGTGAAAGCCAAATTTGTCCCTGACTGTTCTGCTCCCAATGGAAGCTGAAAGGTCATCATTCACCTTATGATGTCGTTTCAACTCCATTATCTTTTCTACCTTGTTTTAGCACCTCTCTCTGGCAAAGGGAGTGAGTAAGTTGTTGAAGAACTGAGATGGTATTTCAGGCTATCTGCCAGCAAGTGCTAAATAATAATGGAATTTGTTTGCTTACAAATTGAGCAATTGAATTTAGACATTAAGTAGGTCACCTCTGTGATTTTTGCCATCCCCAGCTGGTCAATCATCTAAAAAGGCAGAATTACTAGGGCCAATCCCAAAACTCTTTCCCCCATGTGGTAGCACAACATACCAACCATACAGCTACTAGGCCATCCCCCACAGTTACAAGTATTTCAAGGTCAATTTATCAATTTAACAGCTTCATCTTCTTAATCACTAAACTTCTGTCTCTTTGAGCTTGTGCTGAAAGACTGTGGCTGCTAATTAAAATGGAGCTTTACTAGCAAGTACACAAATTAGATCCTGTCAGTAAGTTTATTCTAACTATTGGTCATTTCTAAATGCCTTTTTAATCCCCTAATTTTTACATTAAAATTCAAAAGCCTAACAATCTTAATCACCCCTACATCAAATTCATCATTAAGAACAGGAAGCCAGATGGTATAATTTTGATTTACCGGACTTCAGCGTGAATTAATGTACTGAGTGCCGATAATGAATACATCAAACCTGATATTGCAGAAACCTATGAATCTGGCATGTTAAATTAATAACACACTTTGCACAATGAAAGCATGTAAGCTCATATAAAACCGAGGAGTAATGGTCCCTTTTATTTTAAATGGTCTTTATTAGCCTGCAGTTTTGACTCTTAAAAAAAAAAATTAACATTGTGCTTAAGAAAGTTCTGTCTGTTTCATCTCTGTTCTTTTTCATGTAGGCATGAAGCAAGATGAAAATAAAAATCCACCTGATTATAAACTTTATAGTTGTGAAAGATATATTGGTGGAGAAAGGGCCCCAGTGAATTGACTGAATCCATTCAATTTATGTTGAAATTATGGTTAAAAGTTTGACTGGCATGCTGAAATTCACTTATCCCAAAATGTCGTAGTACAATGTAACAACATGGGCTAGTTGTTCATTGCATGGAGTATGTAATGAATTATGCAGATTATGCCAAGTTTTTCCTTCTATCCTTTTCTTTCTAATGTGTGTTGCTTCTTTCTCCGATATACCTTTGCACTGTATGGTGAATATGAAGCTGAATATCATTTTGATGGAATGGAGTGTCAGGAATTGGTTTTACTGAAAAACAGAGCAATCATACATTCGGAAATATTTGCTATAAAAAAAGTACCAGGTAGGTAAGGTCCATGCCTACCACATTTTCTGATTATCTAGCTATTATATAGCATGGAGGTGGCATAGAGATTAGCATTTTTGAAAGAGAATTGATGGATAGCAATTTTAAATATTCCAGAACATTTGAACCAGTGAGTAGCTTGTGTTCTAGCAGAGAGAGGTTACATAGGGTTGAAATTACTCAAATACGTCAGTTCTGAGTGTATAATTTTACATTTACTTAGTGTAAATTAAAAATACGGCAGTCGTTACATATTCTGGTGGACCTTTGAATACAAGGACCCAACTTAATTCCTGTTCACACCAAAGATAAAATTGCCTTCAACTTTAATGACAGCAGGATCAGGCTCAAACACTCAAATAGAGGATCTGCAGCTTCCTTTTCAGATATGTAGTGGCAACACAAATAGAAGTAGATTGTCCAGTATGAATTCTAGCTCTGAAATACATCTGAGTTAGATAACTTCTAAATGAAATACAGTTTGGAATGGTTTTATACTGAGCAACCTAAAAGATATGAATGTAGGCTTGTAAACCATAAGCCAGAAAGGCAGGATGAGAGCAACCTCTATTTTGGAAACCACAGACTGTTTGCTATGAAAGCATTTAGACAGTTAGAAGATGCCTAGACCAGGCCTGAGCAGGATAAAGCTGACTGAATAGGTTAACATGAGCATAAACACTTCCCTGGCTTTATTCTGTCTCTCAATCTCTGCACAGTAAGTGAACATTTCAACAGCCTCAGTGTAGCTGTAGGAAATATATTCAATATAGTGAGGGTAGGATAATACTAGGGAAAATGTTGCAAACCTGAATTAGGTGCTACTTTCCAGCTAGCTTTCCTCATTGCACAGGTGTGTTCTTGCACTTACCACTATGGCATATAATTTGTATTGCTTAGAGATAAACTGCTAAGATTGATTACTAAACAAAACAAGATTTGTCTAGAGAGGATATAAAAAACCTCTTACGCCTGTTATTTTTATGTTTTAGTGGATTTACCCTTCAAAGAAGTAGTACTTTACTAATATTTGGAGAGGGAGGAGGAAGATAGTTGTTCCCAAAAAGAAATTTACACTGCAAACCGTTCTAGCAACTTGAACAGAATAAGTCAGTCGTTCCTGTACGAAAATGTTTCTCATTCTTAAATCTCTAGCTGAAGCTCATTTGACAAACCTATTATAAAATGAATAAATGTAGCTCTGTGTGATTTGTCCATTGTCAACATGTTAACACACTTTATTTGAAGGTAGATTGATGAAGGGTGGCTGAAGGAGTTTACTCTCCTGAGTTATAGAATAGAAAACCCTTTTTTCTTAGCATTTTTCTTTTTTTCTTAGAAGTTCACAAGAGTAGATATACAATTATCCTCGACTTGCTGATGCAAAGGAACAGAGCATTTAGTTTCTTGTCACTGTCTCTGAAATTCCTAAAGGTACAATTAGCATTTCATTTGACATAATGTTGAAAGGTTCATAGATTGATCTTCCCTAAAATGCAGCAAGAATTTTTTGAAATGCAAATTTTGACATTTATTAACTTTTATTCCAGATCTGTTTATAGACTGTAAAACTGTGCATACATTTAACTCAAAGAAGCTAAAAGGACAATGTTTAGGTGGATACTCTGTGTTATAATAAAAGTCTATTTTATTGTTTCAACAATGAAATTTTTATTATCAGAGATTTATGATATCAGCACAGCAGTTTTTACTGCATGATTCACAGTGTTTTTATAGATGTATATTCAACAAAACAAGGAGAGAAATTGTACTGCAGTGCTCTCTCTCAGGAGTGCATTTCCCCGTTGAAATAATGTCAGCAGTTTTCTACCTTCAAAGCCCTATGTTTTCAAATCAATTAACAATTCTAATTGTGCTGGAACAGTTGTTCACTTAGCTTGGCAAATGGGACAGGAAACATTATTTCCTTTCTTTGCCTAAAAAGAAGACTTTAATCTTCTGAACCATATTTAACATATAAAAAACACACAACTGAAAAGTTAGGCAGTTTGGAAACTCACTCAGTTGTAAATGTTGTTTTCCTCAGTGTTCAGGCCTTGGTAGAAGAATGGAGCAAGAGCACTACAGTTTCCCCTCTGGGTGCCAGCAAACCATCTTAGGATTCATTCTGAATATTTCAAGAGAGATTTGTATCTATGTGGACAGCTGTAAGAGTTATTGCTTTTGCAAGATGGTAAAACAAACACTGATTCTGACCGAACTAGTGATACCAGAATGCAGATCTGTATCGTGTTACACAGGGCTGACATAAAGTAAGTAACACAACATGCCAGAGCCAAGACTTAAAGGCCAAATTTACATTCCATTTTATTTATATACATATATATTGTGTGCTTGGATAGGGGCATACTGAAAAGTATAATTACTGTGACTTCATGCAGAGACTAACATCCAACAGTTAAAATAAATACGCCTGTTTCTTCTGCAAACCCCAAAGCGATTTACCAGATGGGCAAAAGAATATTACCCCATTTAACAAATAGAACAATCTCATGGTACAACGCAGAATTAGGCAACAGCCCCTTTTCAGGATTAAAGAAGTGAAGGATCTTGCGGTTGAATGTCATGCATAGTGCTCTACACTAAACAAAATGAGAATCCTCTAACAAAAAAAGATGTACAAATACAAATTTAAGGTTGTGCCTTTTCACAACACACTTGCATCTCTCAGGAGGTCACAAAACCAGTGATGACATGTGTTGTTCATATCAGGAGAAGTACTCAGTACAGATTATCTGAAGGATCTGGTGAGTGTTAGTATGTGTATTTGCCTCAGTCCTAACCTTGTGTAGGAACTTGCCAAGAATATGGTCATACCTTGCGCATGAAACTCCTGGGTGATTAGAACATCATTTTTACCACAACTGTAGTCATGTCTTAGTGTAATCTAAGCAGTCTTCACATGCATAACATTGTTGCTAATACTGTTTCTAACGTTATACTTATTCATATCAGTTCTAAGAAAGAGCTAGAACAAAGTTTTGATTCCCATAGTTGGTTGTTTGTTTTTTTTCTTTTACTGTTTTTCTGTGAAGTCATTTGAATTTCTTCACTGTTTATTTTTTTGCTTCTGTGACGGTGCGTTTAGACAGGAGGTTAGAGCAAAAATGGAGGGAAACTTTTAGGAAGTAGTTAGGAATTGAAGGTCTAGAAGTGAACTTATTTGAGTACACATAGATTACACAGTTTTTTCCCACCTCTTCCTCTGTTTAACCCTGATGCAATTGTTGTGCACCCTCATGACTAAACTTAATTGCTCACTGGTGAGATGGACAATACTTTCTTATTGCACAATTTTAATTATTCACTGATGAGGAAACTGTCTCATTTGTTGCATCTGCTAGAGAAATGGTATCATACAAAGATACTGGTTCTGGTATCATTGTCAGGTTTCTGATTCACAGCCTGAAACTTGACCCAAAATAAAGTGAAAGCTAGATGAAACTAGTCAGAGACTATGGTCCCCCTGGGGTGGTGAAGAAAAGGCTGTGAGAAACGGGTGGATAATGGTCAGTACCTACCTGCCATTCATGAAATGATAATACTCTTTGGTATGGATTTAGTTCTTTTTTTCTGCCTTATCATCATATACCTCTCTGCAGAGCTTGATATCAATTTCCTATTTTGTAAATGATGAATTAAGCCAGACATTATTCAGGGTACTTAGTCACTGTGACTACAGCATCTAAATTCAAGAAAGCCTGCCTGCCATCCAAGACTGCCAAATCTCCACTTTTTCTGTCCTCTCAGTGGTGATGAGTAGTCATAACACCTAAACTAGGTAATGATAAGAGGCAATATTAATGTGATTTGCTCAATGATTTTGTCTAAGCTGATAGCAAAGATTACAGCAGAATGCAGATACATGTGTGCCACTGCAGATGCATAGACATATTTCACCCTGAGTGCTTGCACTTTTAGAGCAGCAGTAGTCCTAAGAATAGACTTGGGCATCTAAATTGAGCTTAGAAGGAAATGAGATCAAAACAGCACTCTTGGAAATATTTTTTCTTCACTGGGCACCTTGATTTTTTACTTTCCAAGAACAGCTGCAGGCACACTATGATGCCCACCCTAGTTCCTGCCTAATATTCCTTTTCATTTCAGAAATGGAGCCTTTCTCTGTTTAAACTTCCTTGGGGTTCTACTCAGTGGGTTTTCATACTGATTTTGTCCCAGCACTACTAAACTCTCCACAAAATACAATCCAAAACTTGCTGTCCCTGAAAAAGCATTGTAGGTCTTTTTTCCCCATGTCTACGGGCTAGAGTATCCATACAGGCTGTCCCTGTTCCTTCACATCCTCCTGGGAGAAGGTTTTAGTCACTAGGACTGCAGCATGTGCTGACACCTCTGCTGAGTGTGAATGTTTAGGGCACCCATTTCAGTGGGAAAGCCCTCTGTTTCTTGTCCCTACTTGTAGTCCCATTGCTGAGTTTTGCATTCAATGATTATTGGGTTATATGCCAAAATGCCAGGTATTTTTAGAGACAGAATCTAGAATCATTAAGCAGCCCTGCTCACCAGGCTAAAAGCCATATTCCCAGCTTGCTTTTTCTTTCTGGCCCAATGAATCTCAAATCCACCTCGGTGCAGTAAGGCGTATCTTATAACCAGGTTAAAACAAGGGCAATTTCTTCCAACCTGTGTTTAGCTTTCAAGACTGAAGGTTCTACAACAGAAATGTAAAAAAGTTTGTGTCCCAAAAGCTTATCTTTTTTCCCAATTTCGGTCAGCTTGTATAATACAATCTGTTATCCCTTTTTACAAAACCTTCTTTTTTCTTGCATGATTTCTTAGGGAGAGTGAACAATGCTACTTCCCCAGAGTAGATCTGTTCTCCTAAATAAAAGATAACAGTAGAGCAGGCTTCAGCACTGAATCCTTGCTGTCCACACTGCTTAATTCTTAGTTCATACCCTACTTATGCTGCCTGCAGGGTAAATTTGCTGTAGAGGAGACTAGTCCTAAGGAGTAAAAAATGTGCCAGTCAAAGCTTTGTGGCCTCAAAGCCAGAGGCTGGTCCTTGGCCCTTTTTTATTTACTGGTATAGATACACACAAACTGGCTACAGTGCTCCACCATGAGACACAGGTTTGAGAAGTGTGCTACATTGATAGCTACACACAGGTAGCTCTTTCTTTTAATGGGAAGGAAAGACATTATTAAATTCTTTGGAAAAGAAAATTATGGATGAGTTTTCTTCAAAAATCAGTTTTGCAGTGTGGATTCTTGCGTGGCAAAGTGGCTTTCCAAAGTCCCCAGTGAGACAGTTCAACTTAAGGAAAGCATGGGGCTTCAGCTGACTTTTGTCACTGGTGTTTCGCATTTAAACATCTTTAGCTGTTCTGGGTGTCTCCCTTCAAGAGAGGAAAGTATCTCAGGTGCTTAACACAATGTTATGAATTCTGTTCTGGAGACACTGCTAAAGGTTAGGAACTATGATATCTGTCTCTGCCCTTTACCAAACCCAATGTTGTCACAGTTTGACCCTGAACAGGCCTTCATGACATGGAAGCTGCAGCTCGTATAGAACCTGCCTCTCCTTTGCACCTCCAGAGAAGAACAAGCTATTCACTTGAGATACACTGCAAGGTTTATTCACTTTATGGTCAATTCCCAAATGTCTGTGAGATTATCTGGGTTATGGATTATATGTGTCATGCTATTTAAAAACAGGAAATCCTTTTCTGACCTCATTCCATGCTTATAGTCTCATTCTTAAAGGTAAATATACTAAACAGAATGTGCTAACATTTACTGTATGTGTGTTTTGTTTTATCTATGCTTAATTTTATTTGGTTATCCGGTCTCCTCATCTCTCACTGTTCTTGCAGAGTTGACAGTACTTATGCTTGAAATCTGCTGCTATAGAGTTACACATGGTGGGGGTTTGTATCTAAAGTACCGTGAACACCTACAGCACTAAAAACAGTCATCACGATTTGGGATGGCTTATTCTTGACCACTCTTTGCCCTCTCCAGGGTGCAACTCATTCCTGCTATTCCCTTTTTTCCTGTTCTTTGTACCTGTGAGCAATTGATTTCTTTTGATAGGAGGTTTGATTGATGTTGTCTTGGCTAGATATCTGAGCTTTTCGAATTTTGTTTCAGTGTTTTTAGTGCTTTGTACTACGGTAATTGTAAAACGCTTAAATATTATAGGCGTCTGAGACAAGATTAAATAAATAAAATTAAGTGTGGTATGAAATGTTACCCTCCTTTGTTTTTCTTTGAATATTTTAGTTTATTTAATGAATAGCTTGCATTTTTCAACTGATATTTGTTAGGTATTTAGCATAATAATCATTTGGGGATTTCTATCTTGAATATTTTTTATTTTTTATACAAAGTATTGTATGACACTTATTCCAACTAAGTTGATTATTTTTCCTGTCATTTATTTATTATAGTTCAGTGTAACTGAGATAGACTTCATAATAATAGGATGATAACATGCTTATTGATCTTATTTTAATCCTTCAGTTTTATCTTAAAATATGGAATTAGAAAAATGATTGGTTTCCCCTTTGTTACTAACTTTTATTGCCAAAAAGTCTTAGCTAATGAAAATATTTCATCTTCTTTTATGGAATTTTAGACATTTAACATCAATACAACGATTGCATTTCTGGACCTCATACACAAATATGCAAGTGTCTTTAATATTCTGATAAAAAAAGATCAAATATTCAGGGGAATGAAGCTTAATAGAACCTGTCCACCTTTTGTAAGACTTATTCTGTCAGAGGAACTACAACAGCTGCTTTGATAATGATTACATTAGTTATTAGAGTAGAACCAAAAAAAAGATTGAAAAGCTGTGATTAGGTATACAGTAAATATTTTCAATCCAGTTGAAGCTAATATGTATTTCTGTTAATTAGAATAGAGTTTATGGCACGTTTATGACAAATGTGAAAGCTTTTTCTATCATTTTCTCTATTTTGCGAACTTATTAAAAGACTAAGGCAGTCACTTTCATGATTTAATATTCATAGTGCACATGCTGCAGGGCATCCATGCAACAAAAATCATGTTTGATTAAAACATATAAACATACTTTCAGTGTCATATCTAGGAATAGAGACTCAAAATTCTGGCCCCAAGGTCTAATACAATGCACCCTGTATGAAACAGTAACCACTACGTATTCTTGGAAATGAATGGACTTGATTTTCCCTTTAAAAGTACTCTTAATACCATCGTAAAGCATTTTCATTTCACCCATTTTAATGGTTGAAAAGCTGAGGTAGAGTATTTGAGCAAAAATGTGTCAGCTGTTGTCCCAAGAGAAGTGCCCAAAGGCAGTGAGGAGCTGGTTTTGATACCATCACATTTTCAGGAAGGGAACTTGCATTCAACAGCTCTATGGTGAGTTCAGCAGCATCTCCCAACCTCCTTCCTTTTCCCATGATCCCTTCGTCAGGCTTTTGCAAGGGGTTCTGCCTAGACTTTGTTTTGGATCCAGCCACAAACTTGGTGTTTGTGAGAAATATTGATATCAGTGAGGGGATTTTTCAGTTGAATTGCTTTGTTGATTATTAATTCTGTTATTTAACAAGCATGTTCAGATGTGTGTAGGGAATTTGGTCAGTAGCTTGTACTAAAAAATCAAATGTTCACCAATATTTTGATTTCTCTCATTAATCATGCAAAATGTTAATTATGCAATTATGACAACATCTAAAAGTTAAAATGTCAATAAATAAAAATACATAATTCCAATCCTTTATTGAATTGGGAGGGGGGTGTTATTCCTGATCCCTCCATAATTCTGCAGGGAACAAGAGTAAGCGTGAAGAGGAGGTGAAGGTTGGAGAACCAGAGAATTTGCCTGGAAGACCTTTGCTCAGACCTGCTCCTTCCTGGATGACCTCTATGTTATACACTGCTGATTTAGACTGTGATCCAACAAATATTCACATGCTTCCTTTCATTTATTGGAGAAAACTGACAGAATTTCATAAATTCATCCTGCTTGCAAGGGTTTTCAGGATTAAGCCTCCTGAGGGAACGCTTTATCATGGAAATAGTGAGACTTTCGTTACATCTCTTTTCTTTTTCTTCATTTTTTAGATCTACCAACGGTGCTAAAACCTGTAGCATTACAGGAAAGTTTAATGAGAAAAGATACTAATCTTAATAAAAATCTAGATATGTTACATTTTCTTTTACTGCTTTATTTGAGCACTGTCTTTCTCCATTATTGGGCACCAGTTACTGGCAAAACATCTCTGGAGATAGATAGATAGATAGATAGATAGATAGATAGATCGATAGATAGATAGATAGATCGATCGATCGATCGATCGATATACACACACACATAATAAGGCCACATATAACCATTCACTACTGAATTATTGTGTATAACAGGAGTGTGGAAACTTTGCACCTGTCAGTTCTGGCTGATTTTCAAAATCGTGTGCAAGTGTCAAAAAAATGACCTGCCAGTCTGTGCTAGTGATTAAGGTCCCACTCAGATTCTTCAGTGATTTAAAAAGGGTGTTTATCCTTGAAGGGTTATTTCTGTATGAATCTGTCCATCTCATACCTAGCATGTGAAAGGTTTACTGTCTGAATTAGGGATAAAACGATAGCTCCAACGACAGTAGCAAAGCACTGTCCATTTTTTGTGGTTAGTTTGAAATCACGTAGGATGATATACTGGCTGTATTGAAGTCAGTGTGAGTTTTGTCATTGATTTTCAACCTAAATTATTTCTGTTGATTAGCTGTATCTACCGATGACCTGTATTATAATAGTCGGGTGCTTTTTGGGGGGACCAAGCTGTTCCCTGAGGAAGCAATGCACTTATTCCTAACTTTAAGCACCAAAAAGACATGCCCAGGCTGGGCTTCCTAAATCCTGCATAGGTCATGGAGAAAGAGAGATGGGATCCACAGTCTTCTCAAGAGGATGTTTCAGAGCACCTACATTAACCTCTTTCTTCAAAGTCTCCTCTGAAGTGTATTTCTCTTCATGTTTGCTAAACATACAGCAAGCCTGGGAAGATCACAAACCTCAGATACTGAGGTTAGACCATCGAAACAGTATGCTCAACCAGGGTATTTTTGGCTGTGTAGTGGGAGATGTCGCACAGCAGGCAAAAAGCGCTCCCCAGTCTCTGTGAAGAGATGAGCAGGTATTTCATGGCCCTTGCTGCGGCTTGAAAATAGGATTAATCCATTTTCTTAGATAAGGATGAGAAATTTATTGCATCCAGAGAGCAAAAGACTTAGAAGAGCTAAATGAAGGTCAGCGTCTTCTTCTCAACCTCATTTCTTTACTTGGCAGTCAGAGAGAAGCCATGACATTAAGCTGAGTGAATAAGAGCTAGTGAGGCTGGTCAGGCCTCTTGTCCTACGTACATTGAAGACATTCAAATAAAAGCATTTTGGTGTATGTATTTACGTTAAAGAAAAACGGTTATACCAGTTACACAGAAACCAAATGTTCACCTAGCCTGCTACTGATCTAACCACAGTATACAATGATAGTGTAAGAGTCGCTACACATATTGAGGTCGATTTAAAAAATTCAGTGCCCAGAGGCGTTTAAAATCAGTATTCATTTAAAATGTATATCTCTGCAAATGCAATCTGTGTGCAGTAGGAGGCATAACCTGCTGACAGAGGCTTTCAGATACTGCCAATGTTTGAAACATCTGGAAATGCTCCACAGGACCACAGTTAAGAAGCACCCGTGGGGCTTAATACTGACCAATCCTATTTTAGTTGCAGAAAGGGGGACAAAGGCATGAGTCTCATCTCTCTCCTCCCTTCCTCTATGCTGGACAAGAGTTACGCATTTACAAGAGCAAATAAATGCAGGGACACTGGGTGAAACCGTGTTTGCCCTGAAGAGGTGAATGGTCCATCCCTTCAGCAGGACCAAGCCTTTATCTAACAGGTTTTAGAAATTTGAAAAACAGATTCCCTTGTGGGACTTGATTTAGAAGTTGCTGAGTATCTCCTGCACCCGGACACTAATTCCCATTTCCTCCTTAAGCAAGGTTTGAGTGTTGTGGTTTCCTTTATGCTTTTTTTTTTTTGGTAATAGGAAGGGTCTTTTTGGTCCTTTTTCTGATGAGAAGGAGTGAGCTACATGCATCATCAAGATATAAAATCAAGAGCCTATGAGCTGAAAGAAATAATGGATTTTGCCCATCACTTTCTCCAAACCCTGTTGGCTGACATGGATTGTGTCGAATTATTATCTTTTTAGCTGCACATCTCCCTCAACATGCAGCTTGTTTCCTTCGGGCTGTACTCTGATTTCTGAAATCTGATATAGCTTCTACACATGATGTAGGGTTTTATGGGAGAGGGGTTTGGTCAGATTTATACCGACTTCTTTCTCCACATGTTAAAACGATATAAAATAAAATCTGTACAAATCTGTTTTATAAGAAGGATTTAAGATTTTTTGAAAGATTTTGCACCTGTAGCATAGACTTTAACCATGTTATAGACACAAATAATAGAAATCATCTAAAGTCTCTGCTTACAAATTTCCTTTAGAAGACATTTGCTGATTATACCTGACTTGTTTTTCTGTCACTGCAAAGACAAAGCAAAAGCTGATTAAAGCAATTAAAACTTTCCTTTGTTTGCAGAAAGAGATGTATTCAGATACAGCTTTTTTCTTTGTAGACATCTTAATAAGCACCAGCAGATTGAAATGAAATCTGTCATCAGTTATATTTTCTCTTAGACTGTCTACTTCACATACATATTAAGAAAGATTTGTTACCAAAGCTTCCTTATATGTTTTCTATTTGTTGTTGTAAAATGGTAAATGTTGAAATAACACTAGATCTATCAACCTGATAATATAATGCAATACATCTGACAGCTGAAGAGAGGAAAAAAACGTAATGACTTATATAGTATTTGGAGTAGTGCGTTTTTTTGTTGTTATGGTTTTCTTCAAAAACACAACTGTGCTGTTTGGGCGTCTGCCACCATGGAGGGATATAAAGCATTATTGTGGATGGAGGATTCAGCTTTAGCAGAATATAAATTAACTGCCGTGTAAATATAAACATCAATTAAGTTCTGTCACTTGTTAAATATTTATTTACTAAAATGATTTAAGCAGAAAAGCTTGCTGAGGGGAAAATTGTCTGCTTCTATCTATACGCTGCTGGTACCTCTTAGGAGCCTGCTTGTTTCTATTGTTTCTTTATTTATAATCTCTTATGTGTGGTTGCACAGGTTGCTATTTCAAGCAGCTGAAAATTTAAGGTGCATTTCTCACCAATGTTGAGCAGTATTAGGCATGTAACTCCCATTAATGCTAATGGGAATTAAGCAGATAAATACCTTCTTGCATTAGTGGTTAAGTGGTATTCCATTTTCTAAGGTGACGCAGACTTCATCTGTGCAGCTGGAACATGGTTGTACATGACAAGATTGAAGCAGTGCCTAGATACAGAAGGGAAAAATAAAACATCTGCAATGTATTTATCCTTTTATTCTGATTATCTCATCAGCATAAACTGTCAATAGCTTTCAAAGGATGGATAGGTATACAGAAACTTATGGGGAAACATTGTTAGGTCGCATGGTCTTTTTCCACTCTTGGCTAGATGATACACGAAAGAGATACTTACGACATTCAGTAGTTCCTCATTTCTTTCCCATATTAACAACATTATTGAAAACTGGGTTTCCTTTCACTTTTATTGTCATAAAATAAGAACATCAGAATGAAGTCTTATGAAACAGAAGTTACAGAATGAGTCATTTATACAACTGAAATATCCACATGGTCGTTTTTCTTTCCTGAAAGAATAATTCTATTACCTTCAGTTGCTCTTTGTGTTACGCTGGATCCCATATTTATTTGGCTCAGACAGATGAGAGATATTTCAATAAGAACCTAGATATTTTTAAGAAATGTCTATAAAAAATGCAGAAAAGAAATCTAGTCCCACTCTGGAAATACAGATTGATTGGAAGTAAATGGAGTCCCACAGTGAAACTTTCTGGTTTATGGTTTAACTTTATTTCAGATCAGGTTTAAAATACAGAATTCTTCCCTCTGATGTATAAAAATGAGTGAGATCAGATACACAGACATAAGAAGACACTGACAAATTCTAAAAAAGCATTAAAAAGTTAAACTTCATGTGCAGAAAACCAGCTCTTTGGAGTCATGTGGAAATTTTAAAAGGCAAATCAAATTTGTTAAGCCTTAATTGATTTCAAGACTAGGCATATACTTACTCCTAGATTTAGTCTTTCAAGATCTTTTTAAGTACAACTAATCATGTTCACACAGAACCAAACTAGTACATACAAACCACACCAAAAATCTTTAAGTGGTCATTGTTAAAAGGGTCCAAGATGTAGATGTCTAATTACCACAGATACGAATTCCCAAAAGTTCTTTGTGCATTCCCATCTAAATTTTCAATAATGATAGCAATCACACAAACCATTTCAAAATCCTAATCAAATGCCTTCTCAGTGCATTCATAAAATGAAATGCTGATGCAGCACATTCTATTTAATTGAGATACACTTAAACTAGGAAGTCCGCTTAATCAGGACGTCTCCCAGGGAACAATTTAAGTCCAATGATACTTAATGGCAATGACTACTGCTTAATGTGGATGGCAATTCTGCTTAATTGAGATTTCTTCCAGTGATGTAGTAGTTTATAGCTGTACACTTTTAAATAACTGAGACTAATTTTGTTATGTTTTATGTTTTACTAAATATATTTTAAGTAAATGTGATGAATTGCATGGAATAACACTTGAAAAATGTTAGTCTCTGTAGTAAAGAAGGCCTTATAGCATTCAAAAATCTATCTGGGACAAAGCAGGAGATATGCTAGAAAACATATAATCAAAGAATCATAGAATGGTTTGGGTTGGAAGGGACCTTAAAGATCATCTAGTTTCAACCCACCTGCCATGGGCAGGGACACCTCCCACTAAATCAGATTGCTCAAAGCCTCATCCAACCTGACCTTGAATACTTCCAAGGATGGGGCCTCCACAGCTTCCCTGGGCAACCTGTTCCAGTGCCTCACCACCCTCACAGTGAAGAATTTCTTCCTAATATCTAATCTAAATCTTCCCTCTTCCAGTTTGAAACCATTACCCCTCATCCTATCACTACATGTCCTTGTAAAAAGTCCCTCTCCAGCTTTCTTGTAGGCCCCTTTCAGATACTGCCAATGTTTGAAACATCTGGGTATGCTCCACAGATTTCCCTGAAGCCTTCTCTTCTCCAGGCTGAACAACCCAAACTCTCTCAGCCTGTCCTCATAGCACAGGTGCTCTAACCCTCTGATCATCTTCATGGCCCTCCTCTGGACCTGCCCCAACAGGTCCATGTCCTTCTTATGTTGGGGGCTCCAGAGCTGGACACAGTATTCCAGGTGGGGTCTCACAAGAGCGGAGTAGAGGGGTAGAATCACCTCCCTCGACCTGCTGGCCATGCTTCTTTTGATGCAGCCCAGGATGCAGTTGGCGAGCACACTTTGCCAGCTCAATGTGTTAACTGAAAACAGTAGTGTCAGAGGAAATTAAAAGTTTGTCCTGTAGGGTTTTTTTTCTGTGAAACCTCTAAAACAAGTAGTTCTAGTGGAAAAGGGCTCCAGAATTCAGTTTTGAATTGAGATCAGTGTCTTCTGAAACTTCGAGTGTCAAAAGATGGGACAGCAAACAAACAAGGAGTGCAACCTAACAGCCAGTAGCAGGTACAGCACATCTACCATGTACTTATGTGGAGGGCAGGAGGAGAGATTCCTGAGGTGTCTTTGTGGATGTTCATGACACAATTATCTCATATATAAGGTGTGTTATGAAAGAAAGCAGGAAGCAACATGTTTAATATGTAGCTATTCAATGAAGACCAGTGTGCAACAGAAAGGTGATCCACCACCTGAATAATGGGTAGGGTAGAAAACCTCCAGGATAGATGTTAAAGACAGACAAAGTATGTAAGAAAGGGGTCCAAATCCTACTCACGACTGGATACATCTTTAATCACATCATGGAAATAAAGTGGAATGTAAGGTGTCCCTCATGGGTACCTAATCTAGCAGCTGAATGGAATTGCTAATGAACTGTATATTTGATCTACATGAAAGGCCCCATCACCTACACTACAAAGTACATGCATTTTGAAAAGGTAGGTGAGATCATTATTATTGTACAAATAGTTGAGGAGCATAACTGTTAATGCTTGACAGGACTACTGTGCACCTGTATTCAGCCCACCAAAGCTTTCTAGCCTTGATATCGAGAGTGTGACTTGGGATGTGGAACCATAGAGTAAAATGTGAGTCAGTGGATTTTTGTTAGAGCAGCTCTGCCATAGAACGTATTTGTAAAACAAGGCTGTTCAGTACCATGATTAGGTGAAGAGACAGGCTACTGTTATGCAAAGGAAGGCTTAGAAGGATATAATGTTGAAAGAGGCCTTCTCTTCTGGGAAACAACTGGACACCAATGTCGCAGGAAGAATTACTGATTTTGAAAAAGCCCTTTTTCTACAGTGGGCTCTGCATACTGAACAAATATTGCACAGCTATGGCAGTTGATAAGCATATTCATCAGCTTTAAATCTCACCTGCTTAAACCTTTTAAAAACCTTTGAGTAAATATAGTGCTTTTACAACTGTAGGATTGTGTGGCTAAGGAAGTCATAATGCTGTCATGGTTCACAGCATTGTCTGCATATAGCTCTGCAAATGGTGCTTAGTTCTCATCTTCAGTGCCCTGTCCAGCCCTTACTCTGTCCAATGATGAGACTGCAGGTCATGCCAAATTTAGTGTGGTTGCTTTACGATGTGCAGAATAACAAAGAAACTTGCTACGGTCTTTAAAAAAGTAAAAACGCAATCATGTTTTGCTTATACTATACTTCCTTCCCCTAGTTCCTATTTGATAGCCACAGCACAAACTCTTAGAGGTGGAATTTAAAATATGACACTCTGTCAAGGCTACAAAAATCCTGAATAATCTGCAGCAAATCAACAACTTCCATATCATCAGCAAAGGAAGGTGGTTCAGACTTGTTGAACCCTAGTTATTATAGGCTTGAACAACTCCTGATATAGAGGAGAGATATGCATGATTATGCAGGCAAGCACAAGTTAAGTAAGGCTGACTCCTGCTCACTGCAAATCTAATTGACAATTTTGTTGCCCTTCTCTGGCTATTTAAGAAGAGTAGTGAGGTCAATGGTAATGACATGTCTCATAGTTGGAAAATGCCACCCACTTGGTTTCTTTTTACAAGGCATTGATTTCAAACTTCTAAGCTCAGCTTCGTTACAAGGAAAGAAGATTTTAAAGAGCCTTGTTGAGTGAATTTTCTGCTTGTGAAAGGTGACTGGCTGACAACTGCAGAGACTGAAATGCTCTGTTTTCACAGAGGAGGTGCTGTACCTTTGTATTCCTTCTTTCAGTATTACACTGGCAGTTCAGTGTCCACTTCCCCACATTTACATATGTACTTCAACCTTGATCTTGTGGGTGCATTCCTAGGCTGAAAGTTTCTACATTTTGACTAATTCTGAAGACTTACAAAAAAGGCCCCAATAATGACATTTGCCAAGATTGTGAACAGATTTTTTGATATTGCTCATTTTAAAGAAATAAGGATACAATTTTCTTGTCATGAGCATCATGCTTAATGAAACCAAAGCAGAATAGAAATAGAAATAGGACAGAAATGATGCAGTCAAGCCTTCCATCTGTGTAAACAATTCTCAGAACTAACACACTCGAACAAACGAGTCTCCTACTGCCCTACAAGCCAGGAAAGTTCCTTAAATTCATACAGTATAAAATTCTGTTTATTAAGTAAGAAAGAGGCTGAAACAGAAACAGTTTCTCTGATGCCAAAAAACAGTAACAAAATATGTCAGTTACACTTCTGCCATTAATAAGACTTTCAAGAGAATATTCATTAACGGATTTCTGTATACACTTAACAATATTTATAAGCCAGCAGTTTACCACCATATGGCATCAGAGGAATGGATTATTCCTAGTTTGCTGAAACCAGACCCATGTTTAGGAGTGACTTACATGTACTTTGCTGCTACTTAACATACATGAAGAAGATAAAAGTGTTAATTTTTTTCCCTAGTCAGAATACATTAATGAAATGGTTTCAATGGTTGTCTTAACCCCGAAATACCTTTGGAGTAACTGCCTTCGGAGATGCAACAGCCCCAGAGTACTCCTCCTGCAGTAAGGTCAAACTGTGATGGATTCCATGCCCTGGCACTTTGGATCCAACTGGCACTCAAATACTTGTGAAACTTATTAAGAACCTGATTTTTCACCACTTTGCAACCATATAATGTGATACTGCCCTTCAAACAGCACTAGACAGTTTGTGAGCATTGGTGATGACCTCTTTGTATTTCTTCTCAAAAGTATATGTTTTATGAACATTTACTAATGTAGAACTCTCTCACTGGAAATTGGATTTAGGTCCAGACTGTGCACCTACATTTAGGTGTGCAAAGACAGATGGTCATGTGTAAGTTAAGTGTCTGCCAAAGCAATTGATGGAATCTAAAAAGTGGCCAAAAGCAAAAGTTGGCAAAACATAAGTATCTAGTGTCTAAACATAGTCGCAAAACATGTGGCAAAACATACGTGTCTACACTTAAGATGCCTCAGAACATCTGAGACAGTCACATGTGCTGTTACATAAGGCACAGAATTTGTGGAAAACATACACCCTTCTGAAGCGTCAGATAGAGACCGGACAGAGAAGTTAAGTCATTTCGAACGGTACTAGTTATTTCTGTTTTGGTAACAGAATTGAGCCATTTTCAGGAGAGCTCTAGGTCTTTTTGAGTAGCTCCCCATTGCTTACAAGATGAATTCAGACAAATCCCTCAAATAATGACACCTACATTTAGACAGATAAATTCATGTGTCCATCATCTGAAGGTAAAGTCCATAATGGGTGTCTAAAGTTTAGGTAGAAGTGTCTAATTCTCATATCATGTATGGTCTACAAGCAGTTTAGAACCATGTCAGAGCCCAGTTAGCAAATACCCTTCCTTGCACTAGATAAAATGAAATGTGAGAGGAGAGAGACGATCTCTGACCTTAGTTCCCTGACCATGGCATGAAGTGAGATTTCCACCTCACCTAAGCACTCACAAAAGTGAAACTTCTACCCTCTGTTTACTCTCTGTATCACATTGAGTAATCCCATACTCCATCTGTAGTCGGTGGAGGTGCTGCAGGTACTGCCAAAAAGTATACTTTTTGTAGAAGGATTTAATTCCTGTCTGGTGATGTCTGCCTCTCCCCATCTTATGAAAAAATTAGGGAATTAGTAGTAGTACCTTTGCCTAATATCTTATGATTCAGTGATACCTGGACTTCAGTAAGGCCTGTGACACCTTCTTCCATAAGATCCTCATAGACAAGCTGCGGATATACAGCAAGATGAGTTGAAAACTGGCTGAACAGTTGGGCTCAGAGAGTGGTGATCAGAGCCGCAAAGTCTGGTTGGAGGCCAGTAATTAGCAGCGTACGCTAGTGGTCAATACTGGGTCCAGTGTTGTTTAACATCATCATCATTAATGATCTGGATGACGGCGCAGAGTGTACCCTCAGCAAGGTTGCAGATGACACAAAACTGGGAGGAGCGACTGTTACACAAGAGGGTCATGCTGCCATCCAGAAGGACCTCAATAAGGTGCTGAAATGGGCTGACAGGAACCTTATGAAGTTCAACAACAAGAAGTGTGAAGTTCTGCAGCTGGGGGGAAATAACCCTATGCATCAGTATATGCTGGGAGCCACTCAGCTGGAAAAGCAGCTTGGCAGAAAAGGACCTGGAGGTCCTGGTGGACAGTAAGTTCAACTTGAACTAGCAGTGTGTCCTCGGGGTAAAGAAGGTGAATGGTATCCTGGGCTGCCTTAGGCAAAGTATTGCCAGCAGGTTGAGGGAGGTGATCCTTCCTCTCTAATCAGCACTGGTGAGGCCACACCTGGAGTACTGTGTCCAGTTCCAGGCTCCTCACTACAAGTGATACGTACACATACTGGAGAGAGTCTAGCAAAGGTTCACTAAGATGAAGCATGTCATCTATGAGGAAAGGTTGAGAGAGCTGGGACAGTTTAGCCCTGAGAATAGAAGGCTCAAGGGCATAATTTATCAATGTATATAAATATCTGAAGGGAGGGTACAAAGAGGACAGAGCCAAGCTCTTTTCAGTGGTGCCCAGTGACAGGACAAAAGGCAATGGAGCACAAACTGAAACACAGGAGGTTCTACCTGAACACCAGGAAACACTTTTTAATCTGTGTGACTGAGTCCTGGCACAAGTTGCCCAGAGAGGTTGTGGAGTCTCCATCTCTGGAGACAATCAAAAGTCATCTGAACATAGTCCTGGGCAGTTGGATTAGGTGGCCCTGCTTGAGCAGGAGGTTTGATCCAGATGACCTCCAGAGGTCCCTTCCAATCCCAATCATTCTGTGATTCTGTGATTAGAACATTCATCAAAGATGAGAACGACTTGGATTCAAGCCTTCCTCTGATTTCAAATAAGGAACCTGGATCTTCCAGATGAGAATAAACTGCTGCCTAGGCAAGACTTTGAGATTCTGTACTTCAAGGTTAGTTACAAAACCTTGCATATGCTTTAAATACCACGGCCAAGGTTGCAGGGAGATAAAAAGTCTTTTGACAGTGTGCTAATTCCCTGTTGAATTACTCCTCTTTACTCTGTGCCTTTTAGAGCATACTTGTAGGTGCTAAGAAATTTATATTAATAAACATACTGGGAAGATTTCCTGTATAAAGTGCTTAACTTCACTTCTTGCTTTAAATAAAGGGAGGTACTTATCTGTACTGCCATGGGGAAAAAACTGTGACTCAGAAGTTTGTAATCATTCCCTTGCATCTCTCTTTTGCTACATTTTTTTTACAGTGCAAACGAGCCTTCCCAGCTCATGACCACTAAAATCCTGAGAAGACACAGCAACTCCTCTACCCATTCCCTATTCGTCCCAATGCTGTCCCTGTAGCTGTGGGTAAAGGAAAAAGCAGGACTTCTGAAGATCCTTAAGTAACTACCCAGGCAAGACAAAAAGGCGCTCTGCCCATTTTATTCCCTGTTTCCACTGCATGGAAAATCTCTTTTCATTTCGACATTGTTTAAAAAAAGCAACAAATGACAGATAAGGTTTCATTTTGACTCTTAATTCCAATGAAAATTGTCTCCTGTGGCTATTGGACAAATTAGCAAACATTTAATTGAAAGACAGCTCAGAATGTAGACATGCCCATAAGCACCTAGGAAAATTTAGGTGCCTCCAGGGTTCTGTGCCAGGTGAGGAGAGGTTATCCTATTATTATATAGAATAATAGAATGCTTATTTTAAATCTGCAGCTCTGCCAACTCTTCTTGTACTTAAAACCCCAGCCCTGAGGTCATGTGAATGTGCTCAGATTTCATTTTAAATAGAAAAGGCACTTTTCTAGCAACATAGTTCAACAGAAAGCTTGAAAACAAGAACTTTAAAGACCTAAAACCAAAACAAAAAGAGAGAGAGAATCATAGAACCATTTAGGTTGGAAAAGACCTTTAAGATCATCAAGTCCAACAGTTAACATAGCGGTACCACGCCCACCAGCAAACCATGTCCCTAAGCATCACATCTACACATCTTTTAAATACCTCCAGGGATGGTGACTCAACCACTTCCCTGGGCAGCCTGTTTCAATACTTGACAACCCTTTCAGTGAATAAATTTTTCCTAATATCCATCCCCTGGCACAACTTGAGGCCATTTCCTCTTGTCCTATCACTTCTTACTTGGGAGAAGAGACCGACCCCCACGTCTCTATAACCTCCTTTCAGGTAGTTGTAGAGAGTGATAAGGTCTCCCCTCAGCTTCCTTTTCTCCAAGCTAAACAAGCCCAGATCCCTCAGCCACTCCTCATAAGACTTGCGCTCTAGACCCCTCACCAACTTCATTGCTGTTCTTTGGACACACTAGATAGAATTAGTGTTTGCATGTGTATGTACAATATTTATATATATACATACTTATAACTAATTCTGGTTATTAAGATGGTCTTTGTTTTCCTGCAGGCTCATGACCTTTTACGGTGTGGACTGGTAAACCTATTTCTGTCAAATTTTGGTATGGGCTTGTATATGTGTATATAGCTTGTTGATGAATGAACTTCAACACATGCAATAATTAAATATTACCTTAATGGAACTGTGAAAATAATTCTCCAAATTGCAGTTTCCCAATGTAATAGAGAGATATGGTTTTGGTTTTACTGATATGAACATCAAAAACTATAAGATTGCCAGTATTATAAAAAGAAGGTAGTTTAAAGTTTCATTTGTTGGAGTTTCTCAGAACCTCATCTAACTTCAGCAAATAAAACCTAGGCTGTACATTTACTAAAATGAAAAAAATATATAGTCTACACACATTATTTTATTGTTTAAATGGTTCTCATTCATGTTTCATTTCAATAATATTTCCCCAGCTTGTAAAGCTTATGTTACATTGAGATCCTCTTTAAATTCACAATGCATAAAACTGCCAGGTGGTCTAATAACAGAGTGCATTAACAGATTGAACTATAAATCAGATGGTTGTGTTCACATACTGTAAAAACACCACCATTTTCTTTCAGATCTGAGTTTGTACACAGATTCCTCAGAGAGTGCGATTGCTCTCAAATATTAAAAAACCCTGTATAGCTCAATTTTAACATTAAGATTGATTCTATATTTCAAACATAAAATTGTTCTCTTCAATCCCACCAGAAAATGTGCACAAAATATGATCTAGTTTTGACACAGGAAAGAAAGGAATGCAAAAAAAAAGAGGGAGTTTGAGTGTTTTCACTGATGCCACAGTAAGACACTGACTCTAAACTGAAAGTACAACTTGCAGCCTTTGTTACCACTGAAAAATATATGACCTAGAAGAACTGAACTTCCCTAAAAAGCAACAACAATCATAGGTTAAGAATATTCTGGTCAGAGGTATATAATAGTTTGCAACGAATGTATTGACTGGCTTCTTAGAAGAACTTTTTCAGTGAGTTTCATTTCGGTTTCCCTTACTAGAACAGAGTAAATTTATTTTCATGGGACTAGAAACGCTGAATAAGTCTGAAAAAGGTAACATTTTAATTTAGAAAACTTTAAGAATAGGAAGAGGCCTTTATTTGTATATATGTATATCTACATATCTCTTATACATATCTATGTATAAAAAAAAATTAAAGCAGAAATTACACTCTTTCGTATCTTGTTTCCAGAAGAGACAAAGCAACAAAATTCAGCAGTTGAGGTTCATAAGATCATACCATAATTCCTATTGCAGGGGACCTCAAGAGGTCATTTAGTTCAATCTTCTGCTCAAAACGAGGTCAGCTGTGATGAGGTCTGACCGGGTCGAACTCAGGTCTTTATGCAGTTTGTTTTGCTTCAAAACACTGGATACACCATCTATTTTTCAGCATCTACTATTATTGCTATTAAAATATATGCATAGTACATCTGCAGCTAACAGAACTAACGAGGACCATTCTAATTGCTAACTTCTGAATAAGATTGCAGAATCCCGTCTCAAGGAGCTTGTAATCTAAGAAAAATAAGTATATAGAAATAGCAATAAACATGTGGTTAGCATTTATGTACCAAGCCATGTAAGATGCCTCTTTTGAGAGGAAATATTTAGAAAAATAAAGGAATTACAATGTCATTCAGTAAAAGAAAATTATTTTCATCCAGTGAGTGAAAACTATAAATCTATACCCCAGAGGCTCTCATCAAGCAGAAATTTGTCAGAAGTAGGGCACCAGAAAATAAATGACTGCTGTTCAAATAGCAAAGAAACAGAATAGCAGCTCAGGATGTTAAGATACAGTCTGAATTTTTCTTTTATGTACAGGGGATGTATCTTTCTATATGCCTGTTCAAGATACAGGAAATGCTGGACACAAATAATAATAAAAAAAGTTAACAATGCTGGTGTGGTTTTTAGAGAAGCAGCTTTTATAGTTTTTTAATGTTTAGGGGGTTTGTGTGTAATCTCTGGGTCAAAGACCATGGATAAAATTTTAAAAACACTCAGATGACTTAAAAACAGTATGATTTTTTTAAAGTGCTGAATAGCTCAAGTTCTACAACTTTCAAAGTTACCTACGAACTCTAAGGTTTTCTTTGGGCTTTCTTGAGAGAGAATTGCATGAAAAATAAATAATAATTTAAGACAGTAATTTTTTTGGACATTGATGACCAGTTTGGTCCTAACAACCTTTGAAATACTACCTCAATTTATTTTTCTTAAGTTTTCCAGAGAACGTTTCCCATGAGAATATTTGCATCCCTCCAATGTTTTTCACAATATACAAACGTGCATCACAATGCTAAAGGTGGAACCATGCCCGAAAATTAACAGCATAAAACTACAACATTGAAACCACTTTGTAGGTGTTTCTACTGTTAAAGGTTATTCTAGACAAAAGGAAGTTCATATCTGTTCATCCTGTGAAAGTAGATAAGAAATCAAGAACAGGATTCACCTCACTCTACCTTAGACATTTAAAAATTATTTTCTCAAGGTCTGTGTACACAATCAAATAACTCAGCTGCTTAATTCATTCCTGGGACTCAGTTCCCTAGTTTATCGCATTACTTCACTCCTCAACTCTTTGGTTTAGGGTTTTTTGTTAACTATTTTGTTCCCTTCAAAACAAAACAGGCTTGGTTTTGGTGATGGTTTATGCCAGTACTCATTCCTGAAACATAGACTAGTCAAGACTGAGCCAGCCTTGGCTTTCTCTGCCACATACAGTTCCAAAACTCTTCCTCAAACACTGCCTTACACCCTCCAGCCAGGCCTCAGGGTATGAAGCGTACCCTCAGTTTTGTGTTATAAACACACTATCATGGTAACCTGCAACGCAGGTTTCACGGAATTTCAAACTCTTTGAAACGGATGAAACAAAAAAAATAAAAATAATGGTTTAGGTTCACAGGGGTAACACACAGGGAGAGGGGTCACCTGTTACCAAGCACGTTGTGGATGGAGACAGGTTGCTTCAAATGAGTCTACCCGTGAGCAGTGTGAAAGTGAACCTAGTGAAAGTGAACCTCTTGTACCACTTGGCCTGAATAAACACGTGTGCTGAGAGAGTCCTCAGGAGTGAACGTGGGTGGTGTTAGGAGTACGTATAGCACTAGTCTATGTTAGTGACTCTGGATTCCCTTATTCTCAATGGGCTGTAAACTGGCCGGATTAGACTTAAGCAATTAACCTGTGAATGCCGAAGATGGATGAGAACAATCCCATTGTCAGTGTAAATCATGACAATATAAGGTGTGCGCACCTCAATGAGTATAAAATAAACTTTGGGAATTAAAAAATATATTAACATTAGAATTTTAAAAATGGCTTAGAAGCAACAGGTGGGGAATAAGAGATGCAGACAAGCACAGAATTGCTGGCTTGGGGACTGTTCTTGCAGCAAGCTGTTGATTTTCATTCTCTAAACCCAGAAGCTTTATTTAATTTAGCAGTTCATCCAGTTCTGGTCTCCAGTGCCTTCCTCCATCCACTTAAAGGCATTTTTCTACAAACATTACATTTTAAATAAGTGTTTCCAAATCCACTGTGCTGGTCCAGCTCACACAGGCACAGGCTAGGGAAGGTGCTCTGTCAGTCACCGTGCTTCCTTTTTCTCACTGACGCAGAAAAAGATTAGGAACTGGGGTGTGTGCCTATACTGTGGGTAGACTAATGTAACACACTAATTCAGAGACACTGCCATAAAAAAAAACCCACCTGCTTTTGCCCAAAAAAATCCAAGCCTGAAAGGAGACACCAGGAGCTGAAGCAATATAACCACCAAACTGGGAAATTTGAGTCATTGTTTGTATAGCTACCCCATAGATGCACACCTGCCTGCCAAAGGATTGCAATTTAAATGCTTTTCTTCTCACAAGGTCAATTGTGGTTACTTCTCTTGTTGGGACCCTGGAGCATGGGTTGGAACACCACAAATGAATCAGGCCTGTAATATGCAGGCTTCAGGTCTTTATCATCTGACTGTACACTGTTGACGTCTCTCCTTTGTTTTTTCAAACAGAAAACACTCCCATATAGAAGAAACCAAGGTAAAGAGATCCTAATGTTAGAAGTGGACATTAAAATGCGTATATGATAACCTCAGAACGGTGATATGGTGATACATCCAACCCTGCTACAACTCTGCTTTTTTCCAGTTCTTAAAACATTTCACACACCTGTATCTTTTCACTATGATGTGGGAAAAGTTTCAGGTTCAAAGGTATCTTAAAACATACAACAGCTGATATTTACAGTTACAAGTGTTGCAAAGTGATGCCCTTTAGCACTGCACAACATGAAATTTAAATAATGATGATCATAGGAAAGCTTAGAACAGGGAAGCACAAAGGAAAGGAGTTCAATTAATGACTGCAATTTGCAATTGCTCGAGCCTTTACAGAATTTTATTTCTTCATTTTCATTTGCATTTCTACAGTAACAAAAGGTATTTATCTCAGCACATGTACCTCAGGAAATTATTTAAAAATCCAGTTCATCTGCATACTCAAAATAACTGGCATCCTCAGCATATGCTACTGGATAACTGTGAAACTCAAACAGTAGCTAAAATCCACACATTGTTTGAGGAGAAATATTAATTCTCTGATGCTACTCTGTTCTTAGCTCATCTAATCTCTTCCTCTAGGTCCCCAAAAGTCCCTGACTTTTTCTCTCTACAGTCTGTAATGATTCTTTTTTAAGACAGCTAGGACTGGAACACACAAAATCTAGAAAATCCCAGTCATAATGGGCGTGATGAGTTTGTTGTCCCTCTAGACAGACAAAATGTCCATGCAGGAATTAGACAATCTAATGATGACACAGGCTGGGTATCAGCCCCGCTCCGGGTTTCACAGTTATGAGGCCTAGCGCCTTTCTGCATGTTTTGCATTGCAGTACACGAAGCACATAGAATAATGATGCAACCATAGAGCATGCTGAGGTGGTTGCCGAAATACATTTTTGTTTTGTTTGCTTACTGTTTTCAACTAATGCATTCTTGATATCTAACATTCAATGCAAGTATTTATTCAGCTTCATTTAATTTCTTATTATGTCCTGCTCTTTTGTCAATAATGCATTTGGAGAGCACTATTTTCAATCCTCTGCACAATAAGATTCTTACTGCTGATGTTTTGACAGAAATTGGGATATTGATGCCAAATTGTGGGTATTGATCTACATTTGTTTCTTGCCTGTGCTGAGTCAAAGAGGCAGTACACAGGTTGTTGCTACAAGTGCTGTCTTGTGCTCTGCTGTTCTGGGCCAGAATGACTTTTTGTTGTTGAACCATAGATCCAATGATCCAGAGCTTACCATGGATTTTTCATTGCTATTCATGATTTGTTCTCAAGGACCAATTCAGATTTTTCCTCTGATTTCATGGAGACAGTAGCTTATACAAAACTCGAAGACAGGAAGCATGAGGATTTTAATAAAGGGATCTCTGAGCGTATGAAGTTTTATCTGCTCTCTACTTCTAGATATGCAAAGGTCTGTGCACCCACCGCAAACCATGGCAGTGAGAGCTGATGGAGTCTATGTGTAACACCTTCAACCAGGAGCAACCAAAGTCAATGTGATACAATGCACGGCTGTAAATGTGCAAGTAAAGGCTGATACGTGTAAGCAGTGTCACAGGTGTCTAAAACAACTTAGCAGGTCCCATCTGACAGACTTACATGAGATCTGGGTTCTTTTTTCAGAAGTTGGCACAGGAAACAACATATTCAAGTCATGATAACCATAAAGAAGAAAAAAAAGGGTTTAAAGAGGTAACCTAAAACCAGAAAGCCTACTTTGTACAATCTACTGGATCGTACAATTTATGTGAACAAACTCTCACGCCAACTCTAGAGCAGAAAGTTGCACCTCTCTTGATAACAAAAGAGTTAGAGAAATTCACACAAAGATGAAGAAAGCTGATGGAGAAATAGAAGCGGATTTTCTAGTAAGCAGCAAAACAACACATAGACAGTGCAGGAAGAGAAGCAGAGGATTATGGAGAGGCAAGCATCAGTAAATAAGAATCCAGCAAGAGAAAACAAACTTAGATATTGGTAGTGTTAACACATTAAAATCAATTGCAGGGGAAAGAGCAAGTATTAAAAAGCTATACATTCTATTAAAAATGGCATGACTGAGACCAGAAATGGTCCCTTTCAACCAAAGGCTAAGGTAGTTGTAGACCAGTGATGGAAGCAGTATGCTGTAAATGTCAAATACTAAATATCAAAATATCAGTGAGCAGGATGGGAGCAGGCTTTGCTTAGGAAAAAAGTGGAAGAACAGATAGAAAGCTTTGAAAGTCACAAGCTTGTAGAATCAGAAAGAAACAACTACCAAAAATGGGCAGATATCATCTACCCTACACCTATTTAGTAAATTATGCAATAACGACTATTCACAAAGACATACGGACAGTAATCTGTTATGATCCCAAATTCCAGGAAAAAGAACCTATAAAACCGTCACCCCACCTGCCTAGTTAGTCATTGGAAAGAAATGTTATTACATAACTTCCTGGACAAGTTACCACCTCTGGAGGAAATATTACTGGGAGAAAAAAAAGAAAAGGTTTCAAGAGTGGTCAGCGTGCAGCAGAACAGATTTTCAGTCTAGAATGTCACCTTACCTTGCTTCATTTTTTCCCCTTGTAGCATACTGTTTGGTTTTTGGAGTTGTTTTTTTGGAGGGTGCATACATTATAAGCTCTTTGAGACAAGGAGAACTAAGTATAAACACCTACAATATAGAGATGTACTCTCGTTTACAGTCAGTGGTGAGAGACTTAGGCAACAAACTATCTTATTCTAAAGTAACATCTTAAACAGGTTAGTTGTACAATGAGAATCATGTCTCAGCATAGTTTCTCTCCTTTGATAATGACAGGTGACCAAGTCAGACATAACACATTTAGATCTTAAATGCCTAAATTAGGAAGGTAAAACCCACTCAGGTCCTTGGTTTGTATTTTTTTAGCACTAACAGTGCAGTTCTGATGTTTTCTTAGGGATTTTAGACGTCCTGCAATACATCTAAATGAACAGTATTCAACAGGCAAACAAAATCGATGGTAAGGTCAAAGCAACGAGCTAGGAAAGCATTGTTTCCCACAGACTTTTGAAAGGCTGGATAGAAGGAAAAGGCAGTAGTTGAGGCATGAAAACAAAAGCACGGATTCATCTTTTCTATGTCTTTTTACCTCTGGGTGAGACCCTTGCAGTAATCATTATTGAAATTTGTCTTTTATTCTGCCAGTTTGAACTTATCAAAGAGTACAATGGCATAATTCTCTGTAGTTGTCACTTGGGCTCTGAGAAAAACAACAGCCATTGTTTTACATCAGATTGGCTCTTTCCTGGCACAGAAGTCCTTTTGAACCACACTTAGATAGTATGTCCTGTCTGATGCTCCATTGCAGTATCTGGTAGGATTAGACTCTCTGAAATTTGTAGTGATTAATCTCAAATAGATGAGAAGCTGGCACAGGTGGCTTTCTGCACCACTGACAGGCAACTTCAGGTTCTTGGTTTTGAATTGGTTTGTGGGGGTTTTTTCCAATGGTGCCTTTTGGGAATGTTTTCATTATTTTTGAACAGTACATTGTTGAGTTTTTTTCAGTATCCACTGAGTTACCTATATTTTGTTTACTCAGTTGCCTGTGTTTGCATAATTTTTTTATATGTTGACATACTAATAGTAGAATCTGTAGTATTTTGCATGAAGCCTATTTTCTCATGGTTGAAACATAGATTTCAGACTATTATGAAAGTGGCAGAATAATACTATAAATAAGACTCACTGCATTATCTTTGATCCAGTAGAGATTTATATATTTATTCCTATATCACTGCTTCAGCATACTGTCTTTCAAGAAGGGAGACACTAAATTCAGTATTCTGAGTATTTCCAGGGACTGGTGTTGCAGAAGAGAGAATCTCACAGAGGGGACTTTGTTAACATTCTTCATTATCTCTAATAAACTCTGTTGTGACGGTTAATGAATTGTCTCTAATGCAAATATCTGTAAGAGATTGCTGAATGCATGTTACCAACCATTACAACCTACACTGTATCATATCACCCTAAGTATTTCTTACTTTCAAAAGCACTATAGGTTGTACAAAATACAGTCCCTCTTTAAAAGGTCAATGCAGTGGAAAGTCACTGGAGTCAAACCGGAATAACTGCACAAGCCAACCTGGCTGAGCTTGTTTTGTCTGAATGCTAATCAAATCTGTATCTTCATACAAACTTTTGTGCTTGCTTAGCCTTGTTTTAAAAACAACACCTTCTAGCAGTTGGGATCATATCCAATTTTGCACAATTTAAGGATGAACTACATAAATATTACTTAGCATGGAGATGAAAAGTAGAATTACACTTCTAACAGTGAACATATTTATCCCAAAATATTGCTCAATACCGTAACCACAATGGTAATCATTTTAATTAAAAATACCTTCTAATCTCTATGTCTTTTGTAACAAGGAAAGAAAATCTCTGCCACAAATATACATGGATTCACAGAATAACAACCATCTTCAGGAAGAAGACAATAATGCTGTTATTGCTTGTTATTCACCAGCTTTAAGATGTAAAAGCACCAAATGTTTGGATTGGAAAAAAAGGAGTAAGATTTTATTTTTAATGACTTTTTGATAATTGCAGTATCTAAGATCATTAAAAATGTATGTTGAGATTAAGAACCTTCCTTTCAACTAACCATCTTGGATTATGGACCAGAGTCTATCAACAAATCAGTCTCAGTGTGTCAGGTTAAGTATCTTAAGAGAGACACTTGAAATCATGCCTCACATTAAAAAAAAAAAATATTAATATTAAAACAATCTGAGACTGAACATATTTTCATTGTATTTGAAAAAGTTCAGACATTAGGGATGCAGCTTAGGACGCACCTTGGCTATAATCTAGGTTATAATCAAGTCTGCTTTGTTAACATGATGAAATCCAGATTATTTCTCCTTATTGACACTGTGTGATGAGACATCGAGAACTGAAAGAGTGAAAATCACCAATAAAATTCTCCAATAAACTCCATCTAAATTAGAAGTTAGTTGTTAAGACACTGTGCAGAGTGCATCAGAGGGAAGGCCAAGCATTGGGTAGCTGAAACAGGAAAGAAAAGTAACCTTTAGAGTGTCTTGTCTTTCATGTTAATAATATTGAATTTAGTGAGTCCTTTCCAATGTTTTACTTGCAGAGCAAATATTTTCTCTTTCAGTTATTGAACTCACAGTGTGATGTCAGCTAACAGCACCTTTAATTCCTTTAACTAATGAATAAAGATCACCAGAAAAGTGAGGAACTACTACAAAGTTTTAAAGGAGGGTAAGACAAAGGAGTTTTTACATGTACTTCAGAGGTTGTCATCTGGGTTTTTCTGAAGATAAGTAGTGTGGGTTTGATTCTGGTAGATATTGGCACATAGAGTAATGATACATCTAAGGAAGGATCCGTATGATTTTAGTGAGACAGTGTGGCAAAATTCAGCTGACCTGGATGGAGAATATTTGGTGTCTGGTACTACACAGAAAGGGGAAATGTTCAGGAAAATTTGCTTCTGTTTTCATTTTTGTTATGTTAATAATGATTAGAGAGAGAAATTTTAAATGTTACTGAATTTATCACTAATCTGGCATTTTCAGTTTCAGCAGCACTCAGTTGTGTGTTTTCCTTCCTGGTAAGGATCTAAATACAATGATCAGTTCACTTGTCAACTCTAACCATGACAGAGTTTCATGGAGATTCATCTGCCCTAACTTAGGAGTCCAATATTTAGTAGCTTATACTCTAGTAACTTAGCTACTGTCTTACAGTTTCCTTGTGGGAGAAGAAAAAAGAATTTGGAAAGAAACTAGAAAATAGTCACCTGCTGAGAGTGATTCATCTGACTTAAGAAAACCATTTTGGACTGGAATTTACCTTGGGAGTTACGTAATTACTCCGTTGACTATAAAGGGAACCCTGGGTGAAACTACAAGACTTACAGATTTGTGGGTATATATGATGCATAGTCACCTGCAGCTAGATGACTTCAGCTATTGTCAAAAATGTCAATACAATACAGTTTGTTCAGTTAATCTGTTGCATCTGTTCCTGTCTAGGTCAAGTGACTATGTAGCACAAAGGTTCTGGAAAAGCGGACAATGTTTTAAAAAACTGAAGAATAAAATCGGTACAGTGATTCTACGTTTTTCCTAAGTCAGATGCACCCTTCATGTCTCTATCTCTGTACCCTGGTTCCTGTACCTGTATCCTGTACCTAGGGACAGATTAATAAATATACATATAGTGCCGTTCTCGTCATTAGAGGGTAACTGGCTGATTAATCCATGCTAGGTTAATGGTTGGACTTGATCTTAAAGGTCTCTTCCAACCAAAACGATTCTATGATTCTCTCGTTCTACAAACCAAATTTTGTTATCATTATTTTGTATTTAACAGCTTCTATTAGACTTCTCTAATAGATTTTGTATTAAAACTTTTGCATATTCATCCTCATTAATCTACTACTTTGTATCGTGAGAAGAAAAGTTATACTTCTGTCCCGGTTTGAGGAAAAACAGGACCAATTTTGTTTAGTAACTGCTTTTTAGCTAGGCCTCTTCTAACTGCTGAAATTAACAGCATATTGTGCAGAAAACTGTTCACTCTCGGAGTGATAAGACCCATGTTTATAGTTGATGCCAGGGAATGGTATGCAGAGAGGCTCCTGCTTATACTTATTGCTATAACACCCAAGGCCAGCCAACTTTGTTACTTGCCCCATTGGAGGGTCAGAAGCAGGAAAGCGTAGAGGGGTCACTCCTGCGGGGAGGAGAGGACAGGACAGGTGACCCAAAACTGACCAACAGGGTATTCCATCACATTTGCCTCATGCTCAGTATAAAAGCTGAGGGATCAAAGGGGCAGTCCTCTTTCTTCAATGTCCGGCGTCCGAGGAGGACTCTGTTCATCTGACTTTGATCCCAATCTTGACTCCAGATCCGGAATCCAGTTCCTGTCCATCACTGAGTCTAGTCTGGAACTTCCCTAGTGCCTGCTGCTGATGTGATTGTAATCCTGGGAGCTTGATATGGTTTTGTATATATTTCATTTTTTTATTTTATTTTATTATCAATATTTCATTAAAGTAGTTTAGTTCCTTCTAAACTCATAAGTGTCTCTCTTTCTCTCTCCTGCCTCCCTTCAAAGCAGGTCAGGAGAGAGATCATCTGTCATTCCACCTGACTGGGCCAATTTGGCCCAAACCATGACAAATTTGTTTTATTTATTTGATACTTAAAAAAAAAAATATTTCCTATTCACAGATTTTCTCTGTTCAGTTGTTCACAGCATTATTATTTTAAATAGTCTTCCTATTTTCTCTCTGTCAAGTTGGAGACCTCTAATCTATCTTTAGCATTTTGAATATTTTCTGCTTCTGCTGTCTCTGAAAAGAAGGTTCATCATTAGCTATTTTGGTTTTAGCAAGTTCTTCTAAAAAAGATACAAAATTTTATGATAGATTTTCATTTGCCTTGCCAATTTTATTTTTTTCCATTTATGCATGTGGACATGGTTTCCAATTTTCTGACAGATTTTTTTTTTTTTTTACTTTTTACAGCTCACTTTAATTTTACATTTAATCAGAGTAAAGCTTTAGTAAATCTTTGTTTTATTTTTCTGAGTCCTCTTAAAGACTTTTTGAAGAGTATGATACATTTATTTTTCAATCTTGAAATGATAGTAAAACTACTGCCAACTTTTCGGCCTTTTCAATGTTCCTTTTAATCTTTTTTTTCAGAAGTTAAGTCAGTTCTGGTACAGTTGTGCCTTGAAATTAAACATTATAGTGGTGGATTATTTCTGTCTTTTTCACTTCTACAGAAAAGTTGAATTCGAGGATATTCTGATCCTTATTCTAAGAAGATACAGTTTTCAAAAATTATTGTAAAATTACTTTTTTCTTTTACCAACCTACTCAGCCAATATTGTCTTCTCATCTGCTATTGGTAGTCCCCTAAATCTCTTGTCTACTTATTGTCCCATCTCCATCAGCCTCTAAGAAAACAAAAATAAAACAGTTTAGAAATAAATTTAAAAGGTAAAGTAAAGATAATTATAAAAGAAGCAAGACCTCAACACTGAAAATAAGTACTCTAGAATTGAATGTGAGTTTTGGTACACATATTTTTAAAACTTGGGCAGCTAGTTTCAGATCTGTTTTATTTTTCCCAATAGTCCGCTTTCAATCACCTATCTGCAAAGCTCATTCAGATGCCTCCAGTATCTGTGAAAGGCTATATAAGTAATAAGCAGTAAGTGAAGAAATAATTGGGCCATACCCTCTTTTACCTAGTAAGGTCCTCTGATATCGAGTGTTGTTGATTTAACTTGCCACGTTCTCCAGGGCTGGGGTGTTCTTGTCTTTATTTGTTTACAAGCAGCTACCCATTTTCATCATTGCAAAATGAAAGAAATGGTTGGTGGGATTACTAAATTGTAAATTTGCATAATATTTTGGTAGGGATTGATGTCATTATAATTTGGCATAAGTGGGGTCCTTGCCTTTAAATTCATGGCTGTTCTAGCACTATATCTTAAGCATCATTATCTCTATTGACATGGCAGAGTAGTTATCTTTTAGAAGTTCCAATGTTTAGGTGTCTGGTTTTGTGTACTACAGAGGAACTGCTGATCTCCTGGTCCTTGCAAACCAAGGTTTTAGCACTGCTTTGTGTGAAAACTTGTCAAAGGCTGCAATGGGAAACACTGCCTCGCTTAACCTGCTGGGGTTCTGTAAAGGACTCCTAAAACGGGGATTCTCCAAGTTTGTGTGCATTTGAACATATACTGGGGTTTTCTAAGATCTGACAAATCGGTTTTTTAGGATTGGTCGAATAGAGGACGTTTCAATGCTTAAGTATTAAGTGGAAAAAAAAAATGCTACAGAAATTAAATATATAGGCTTCTTTTTATAACCAGAATATGTTAAGCACATATGGTGACTACCTGAATCAGTATCAATTCTTTTTCTTCTAACTTTCCTGTTAATTATTAAGTGTTTTGCAAATTTTGTCTAAATTTTTTTTGTGATGAGCTGTCATCTGGTCTTGGTATAATTGAAAGCAACACATCCAATGTTAAAAAAGATCTATTTAAACCATGATTAATCATTAATGCATGATATCACATAACTTGGTTTAATGTTATATGTCCTAATTTAATATCTGCTGGTTATATCCTAGTTTAATCTCTTCTCAATTCAATTTACCTGATCAAGAATTTACCTAGTTTGACACATCAGAGCCATGTTCTGCGTATGCTTTCTATTCTAGAAGTGGCATAGCATAAAATCTGCTACTTATTCCCAAAGATTGTATTTATTTTCAAACCATTTACCAAAACTGTTTGTTGGGGAGGATTTCCTGCCAAAGTCACTTGTTGCTATTTTGGATTTCCTTGAGTAAAGCAGGCATTTGTTTTAAAAGTACAGATAAAGTCCTTGGTTAATATAAATTTCTTCATGGAGGTTATGTACATTTACAGAAAAGGAAGTTTTGCCAGATGGCTGCAGTAATGAAAATATGTCTAGGGAAAAAAAAGGAAATTAGCAAAACTGAAGTCCAAGAAATGAAAGTCTGCAACAGAACATAATGAAGGGTAAATATATAAGATACTTTTATCAAAAAGCATATGGATCTAAACATTAGCATTGCCTGGCTTTTGATAGATTGATGGCACAATGCTGAAACATGGTACACTTTTTTTATAAAATAATGATATTTTTAAAATATGATTTTTCAGGATGAAATAGCCTGCACAAAGTCTACAGATTCAGGATCATATTTTTAAAAATGCCATTTTGAAGCCTTCGGTTAACTTTCTTGAAAAGAATCTAGGAAACACAGACAGCTAGGTGAGATCTCAGGATAGAAAGACAGAGGAACATTACTGATAGAATTCAAAGAGAAAGACAAGTGGAATCTTGTAAGGGTCAAATTTTAATGATAGGAAAAATATGTTGGAATTTGACTGAGGCTAAAATTTGGCTCAAAGGTAGAAGCAAATAGAATTTTTGACCAATTTTTTTTTTAATGAAGTGTTCAGCGTTAAGCAGAAGTCCATAGACCTTATAGCAACTTTTCGGAATTTAACCAATAAGTTCGTAAGAGGTCATGCATATATATATTACAATGTGTTCAGTTAAAGGAGTGGTTTGCAGCGAGGCCTTTTATCCATAGTTAGAAGTTAGTTAAAATAGCAGAAGGAAGAAATTAAGCAAATAATAGAATAAGAATTGTATATATTATACAGTTCAATTGTTATACGACTGGTGACTACCACAATGCACGTGTATACAGGGACAGCTGGTATTGAGTGTGCAGTTAGATCTTCAGTATTTTACTGCTTAAGTATTAACCATGCAGTATCAAAGGTCTCTTTACATTTTTCTGTTCTTCCTCAGGTTGACAAGCTAGTTACTCTGTAAGTAACCTTTCTTATCTCTAGGACAGTTCAAGAAGTCAAATATCTTTTTTTCACTCATATAACCTAAAGTTCCAGAAACATATTCCTTTTAGAACAAGAAGAAAAATACAAATGTAGAAAAAACCTTACCTTGAGATAATTTAAACACTCATATTTTCCCCATAAAATCAGAAATAAAGGCATGCACAAATCAGAGACCTGTAGCAACACAGAGGATGGCTGTAGAATACCAGGACCTGGAGACCTGTAGGAGAAAATGGGAATATAGTATTCTTCAGTATGAGGAAGCATGAGCAAATCTGACTGTATAATTTATGACATTGCTTGAGTTGCTTATTTGAGGAAGTAGGTACCAAGAAAAAATTGAGACTTTTCTTGTTAGGTACTTTTAAAGTACAGTCTGATATGACAGAAATGCAACAACTTTTCTATTCAGTGCATCAACATTATCAACCTGACCCTGACAACTATCTGATTAAGCCATATGCAATTACTAAGGTTTATCCACATCCATAAACTTCCTTTCTGTGTGGCTTTTAATGGACTATATATCATGTTGACATACATTTAATCAGATATGTAATGTAACAGTAGCTTTCTATCACCATATAAGTTAGAATAGACAATTTTGGGTTTGAACAAATGTTTGCATCAGTCATAAATCGACAGTGTTCCTGTATCACCACTACAGAGAAATATCTAATCTATCTTCTGGCACATAAAATTTCTGCAAAAGAATTCTTGATGCTAATGACAATACAGTTCTCAAAAGAGCTTCAATGTAGTGTGAGCACAGCTCATAAATGGAACCCAGAACTTAACATTGTGTTACAAGCTAAGTTTTGGGGGCATTCTGAATTCAGTGCCTGTATTAGTAACCTCATGCATGAACAACTTGAACTAGGATATCATTTATCAACATACATTTTATCAAACATTTGGTAATTTATTTATAAACAACCTAATATTACTATTTTTTCCTAGCAATGAGATGTAAAGATGATATTGTAACATAGATTCCTTTTAATTTACCAAATAACTGTAACTGATCTTACGTGACTCTTGTCTGGTACAGTATTTCTCAGTTACCAGCAAGACATTTTCTCCACAGAATGTCACACACTTTGACACACATACCCTTGTGCTTATGAAAATTAATTCGTGGTTAGTGAAAACAACTGGCTTATTGAAGAAAAATAAACTTCTATAAAAGGAGTTTGGAGGCTGCAGCAGGACTTAAAAGCCAACCACAAAGTCTCAGGTTGGTTGTATCATATAATTTTGTGAGTTACAGGTAAAAGTATGTTTTAATAAGTGCAGTGGAGGTGTTTCTAATGCACTTCTCTTGAACAGCTCTTCAATAATGATTTAACACATACTATAATAAAGGAGCTTGTACATGGATTTAATACATTTTATTTTATTACACTCTACTTTATCTCAACCAATTTTCATCCTACTTTATCTCAAGTGACGAAATATTTTCTGCCTGTAAGCATGATAAAATCATTTCAATGTTTCAAAGTGATAGTTAAGGAGTTCTAAGAATATATATATGTATGCTTTCTTTGTCTGTTTCTAGTCAATAAACAAATAATGATCTCTCACTGGTTAGATTACAGTGCATTGCAACACTATAACTAGTTTGCATTGTCAGCTCTATACAGAAGGGCTGCCCCACTGAAGGTTAAAAACTTTATCTCAAACTGTTCACCAAACTATTTCCTCTCTCATTATCCAGATAAGAAATTCCCCCTCTGAAATGTCACCTCTTTAAGCATCCTTTTTTTTTTTCCTTTTGTCTTTTTTTTCCCCCCTAGCTTTACATTTCCATTTAGAAGATCTTAATTTCTCACCTAAATTTTGGGAGGAGCTCTAGATGACTTTCAGACTCGCATTCTTCTTACTGCTATTCCTACCTGCAGATGACAATTGCAGCTTTCTTCTCTATGCGGCCTTCCCACAGAGGCACTTTTCATACCTGACATTGTTTTCTTCAGCCAAACTAATGACATGGTATTCCTCACCAGTGTCCTTTGATGCCAGATTTCAGTTTAAAATCAACATGCTCATAACTGAGGATCTCATCTCATTTTCCTTTTCCTTTTCTTTTTGAGTTGCTATGTACCACTGCTTTCTGTCCTTCTTTGGAGGTCCTAGTCCCTCTCATGTTGTCCACCTACACACACAAGCAGATTAAATGACATAGCACCAGTGGTCTTTCTCTTGGTAGTTTCATATCAGCTATCAGAGGTGAGACTAGCAGAGTGCAGAGATGTTCCAGCTGTGTCACACTAGCTACGCTGATGTGGTGGGTTGACCGCGGCTGGACGCCAGGTGCCCACCAAAACTGCTCTATCACTCCCCTCCTCAGCCGGACAGAGGAGAGAAAATATAACAAAAGGCTCGTGGGCTCAGATAAGGACAGGGAGAGATCATTCACCAAGTACTGTCACTGACAAAACAGACTCGACTTGGGGAAAATTAACTTAATTTATTACCAATGAAATCAGAGAAGGGTAATTAGAAATAAAACCAAATCTTAAAACACCTTCCCCCCACTCCCTCTTCTTACAGGGCTCAACTTCACTCCCAATTTCTCTACCTCCTCCCCCACAGCGGTGCAGGGGGATGGAGAATGGGGGTTGTGGTCAGTTAATCACGTTGTTTCTGCCACTCCTTCCTCTTTGGGGGGAAGACTCTTTACACTTCTCCCCTGTGCCAGTGTGGGGTCCGTCCCATGGGAGACAGTCCACCATGAACTTCTCCAACGTGACTCCTTCTCACAGGCTGCAGTTCTTCATGAACTGCTCCAGCATGGGTCCCTTCCACAGTGTGCAGTCCTTCAGGAACAGACTGCTCCAGCGTGGGTCCCCTACCGGGTCACAAGTCCTGACAGCAAACCTGCTCCAGCGTGGGCTTCTCTGTCCACGGGGCTACTGGTCCTGTCAGGAGCTGTCTCCAGTGTGGGCTTCCCACAGGGCCACAGCCTCCTTCAGGTGCATCTACCTGGTCCAGCATAGGGTCCTCCACAGGCTGCAGGTGAATATCTGCTCCACCGTTAACCTCCATGGGCTGCAGGGGTACAGCCCGCCTCACCGTGGTCTTCACCACGGGCTGCACGGGAATCTCTGCTCCAGTGCCTGGAGCACCTCCTCCACCTCCTTCTTCACTGACCTTGGTGTCTACAGAGCTGTTGCTCTCACTTATTCTCTCTTCTCTCTCCCGTTGCAATTGCTGTTGTGCTATGTGATTTTTTCCCCTTCTTAAATACGTTATCCCAGAGGCACTACCACCATCGCCGATGGGCTCTGCCTTGGCCAGCAGCGGGTCTGTCTTGGAGCTGTCTGGCATGGGCTCTGTCAGACCCAGGGGAAGCTTCTAGCAGCTTCTCACAGAAGCCACCTCTGTAGCTCCCCCACACACTACCAAAACCTTGCCATGCAAACCCAATACAGCTGAGTACCAATAGCAGTTAACCACAATAAACCAGAAATCTTAAAGTTTAATTTACCCTTCTTAGTCTTCATTAAATCATGTGCTGTAAGCTTGTTTAAAGCTAAGTCAGATATTTCCGCATTATACTTCAGTCACTCACGTGGTTGAGTGACAAAGACTGTAAGTGCAGGCAATGTTTGCTTGTTTTAGTTTTACATTGTTCCTAATTCATTTTATTGCACTCTTTCCTTAAGTCTGTAAAGTACCTGTATACTTCTGCTTCTTTTTTCCACTGGCTAATGACTAATTTGCTTCTATGTGTTAGTCAGTTACAGCCAGGAAGCTCAGAAGAGATAAAATTGTGCCCAAATAAATAACAGGAAAATTCAGGAATTATATTCTTCTTCCTTGTTTCTTGTGAAATGTAGGAAAGAGCACAATATTTATGGCTTGACTTGCAGCAATTCAAATAAATATTATTTGCATATGAAATCTCTCTCTGTTTATAGCAAAAGTGAAACAGCATTTTGTTCATTTTCTTAGATTTAAAAAAAATTATGTGATATGATTTCCCTCCTGGTCACATCTTCAGCTCTCATTCAGACATTTTCAGCGGTTTACTAGTAGTCATAATCTAGTACTAAATGTAACAAACTGGAAGCTCTCAAGTGCATTTTAATGGTGTGTTATAGACATTAAATACACAATCATTATATTAAGGGTTATGTTTTATTTTTGCTTTATTGCTGGGTCCAAAAGTAGGCTGGGGAGAAGACGTGGGAGTAATAAAATTTTCCAAAAGTTATATTCAGTGTTGAAACGTGTGAGTTTCATAGTGAATTGGCTGTTTTTTTTCTTTTCCGCATGAATATTTACAGCCCACCAGGAAAGAAAACAGGAGTGCCAACATACCATGACTACATCTATCTTGATATTTTATGGTCCAGTTAGAATATAGACCCTCAAAGTGTCTTAAAAGAGTCAGTTCTAACAAGACTTCCAGGTCAGTGTTTTTGGTCCTGGTGTATTCACATCAATGTCCTAAAATTTGTCTGTCGGTAAGAACTGTTGAACTTCTTGAACATTTGAATTTAGTCACCACTACTGTATTAACACTGGTTCACTGTGGCAGCACTTTGCAGTGGGTTTACCTTCTTTTATAATGGACAAGAGAAATCTACTTGCCTGAATAAAGGCTTGTATAACATTAAGGATGAGGTGAAGCTATTGGACGCATATAAAACATGATAGATTTACGAAGAATAATTTACTTTCTTAGTAATAGTTTTTACACTTTAGGTTTTATTTACAAAGCACCTCACTTTAAACCTGGAAATAGTTCTAATGAGATACCTTTCACATTGTGTATTTTAGATTACTCTTGCTATCCAGCTTATGAAAACAAATGTTTAGCTTTTTCTTTTCCTTTTGCAGTGTCAAGAAATCAAGCCGTACACGTGGTTGTCAGTAATGCTGGGCAGGACGGATCAAACTAACAGATGCTCGTTTTGGACAACAGAAGGAAACTAGAATTCTATGAGGTTCATGCAGGAATGTGACAATTTTGACCAACAAAATTTATGCTTTATATTTATTTCTGATTTGTCATCTGATGCCTAAAATAATATATTTATTTTTCCCCCCGAGTTACATTTTCTTCGAGAGGTCTAATTCCATCGGAACAGGGCTGCCATCCAATGCAAGTCAAGTAGGCTGTTGGCTATGACACAGGAAGCAAAATCATTGGCTTTGGATGAAAATGCAGTCTTGTACCAGTAGCTTTATTTCCAAGCCCTGCCTGTGCTGATGCCCACAAACCCAGGCTCCCTGTTCACGGACCTTCATCCCCCCTCTGCTGCCAAAGGGGCAAATGCAGCGATGGCATCTCGGGGCTCTGTGGCCACTTGTGAAGATGGACAACCAGGGCGGTAGCACACACCTCCTTCTGCACTGTCACCTGCTGGCTAGCAACAAGCTTGTTAGTTATTGTCTTGCAAATAAAATCAGCAATTGATATTTGAAAAGTAAGAAAGATTCTCGTGTCTGCCCTAAAGCTGGAGATTTCTTTCCCAACAAGGCATGGCACACAAACAGCTGGTTCTGTACAACTGAGTGGGTAAAAACAGCAGGTACGGAAACAAGCAGCTGTCAGCAGGATTGCTCTAAAGCTGACGTGCCTCCGTCAAAACAGAGGGCTGTTCTGCCAGGGGCCGATATGTTTGAATGCGTTTGTACCTCTTTGTGTCAGTCCTCTTATTCCCTCCCCTTCGCTGGGGATTACAAATGTGAGAAATGGTGAATCAATCCCCTATCTGACTGTGATCAAATTAAAAGAGAAAGGAATAAGTTGGGAAGAAAAGGAAGAGAGAGGCTGGGATAGGGAAAGCGATCATGGTTGCTATTCTTGAAAGTGGCAAATCAGAAACCAGTGCCAATTCCTGCAGCCCTAAAGGACACAGAGGTCTAGTCTCCCTTGGGGCGAACAACAGCATTTGAACCCACTACTCGCTGTTCCAAAGGGATTAAATATTCCACCACGGAGAAATGGAGTTCAGATCCACTTTTCTCACTTTCTCTCCTACTATGCAAAAGTACGTAAGTCTTGGGGTGGGGGTGGGGGGTTTTGGCG
>VYXH01007173.1:6546-88350 GCA_013397275.1 Burhinus bistriatus | reverse complement strand
TATCAACCAAAATTTTAAAAATTTTTTTTCTTTCTTTTTTTTTTTTTTTTTTTTTTTTTTTTTGTCCAGCCAAGTTTATAGGACTTCACTTTGTACATTTGGCTTGTGGGCTGAAGATAATTGCTAGTAATGGTGAGCTTCAGGAAGCTTGAAAAACATTTTTTGCTGAGATGAGCGTTCCAGCTGATGTGATTCTTCCGGATCAGTCTGAAAGTCTGATGAGACTGGAACAACAGGGAAAAGTTAAGTACTTAGGGGACGTAGAAAAAGGTGCTTTATTTAAAGAACCACAGTTCCTATGGCAAGCGACGACCCTGTACTCTTCAAGATGACTTCTGAATATTCTCAACTGAAGCAATGTGTTAAGCAATAAACTAAGCAAGACGACTGACAGAGGAGTTCTTAAGCTTGAATTGCAAGCCTCACTGCTAAAGTTGCATATAGATTTTAAACTGAAAAGGTACTGTTGTCAGTCTTGAAGATTTCTCTGATGGAAACTTTCCAGGAAAGCTATGAATAAATTATATTTACATACACTTGAAGATACTTTTACATTGCAAGAGTCCTGGAAAAAAGTCTGAGGCTAAATGAGGTCCAGCTGCAGCATCAGTAAAATTTTCTGTCACAAGCTTCATTTACAGTGGAAATGAGTTAATAATTACACACCTGGATCCTATAACCCGTGAACTTCATTGCTAAAGAGGGATGATAATATGTTACTGAATGTGTTCTAGTTAATGTTTTCTCCTTCCACATTTTCTACAACATAAATATGTGTTACTTACAGTTCAGAAAGTATGTTGACAGCACAAAATGAAAATCTGATTATCGGAGATGCTAGTATAACCTTGCTAGCTGATCTGCTTCATGCACAGAACAGCAGTGAAGTCGAAGTAACATTTTTACACATTGGAAGTTGGACTACAACTGACTAAGGATCATCATGATATACACCAGTGTTTATATTGCAGGCATAGCATAAATTTGTCTCCTATTTTTTGCTGATGATGTTCATTGTGCTAGCCAGGTTTAGGTAACACATGCTACAATCACACTTTAATTTGCTATAGACAGACATCCTATAGAGAGGTATCCTATAGAGAGCCTCATTGCAACAGCTGTAGGACAGGATGCTCCAAATGAGAAGTCAGAATCCCCATCAGCTCACAAGGTAAGACAACTGTGCTACTACTGCATAAAAAACCATGTCAGTACAGCAACAAAGCAGAAAGGAAGTCATACGGGAGAAAATATGAGGTAGGGGTCACTCAGCTAGCACTAAGAGCTTCAGCGGAATTCCTGTGCTATCTTGGTAAACTAGTAGTTTTCCTGTTATCTTGCAGAAAGAGCAGGCCTTCCCTTCTTCACGCGGATGTGGAGAATAAAGATTTTAAAGACTGTGAGACACATAGAAGTTGCAGTACTGCAGACTATAGATATTCATAAAATAGAAAAAAAAAGCAAGGCATAATATACAATGCGTAAATCAGAACCAAACAAAAAGATTACAAATAAAGCACACAAATGTATCCAGGCAGAATGGGTGGAATTCAGCTAGCTGAATCTTAAATCTCTGACCTAGTCCTAGCCTTTCGTTATAGTAAATAGAGAGCTATGGTCATTTTTAGAGCACGTTCATCTAACCAAATACAGTGTCTCCTGACTATAAAGAGCCTACAACCATTAGCTCACATCTAGACATCTACACTTAGATGAATCCAGTCCTCAGACTGTAAGACAAGATGGAGCACAGTCCACATGCAAAAGTTGCCTTTCTGCAGCATTTTGTCACTGCAGTGTTTTTTGGAAGTCAGCTGGGTGAGTAGTGTGACACCTGATCAGCCTCAGTCTTAAGCAACATTTTAAACTCTGGGCTGTGCAGTGTTGAATTTGAAAATCAAAAGAGAAGAGCTTGGGAGAGGTATAATACCCTTCACATGTTGGCTGCCAGAAAGAGCAACCCCGATAAGTTATCTTGTTATGGAATTAATAAAGTTCTAGATGTCTGTATACATCTTTTTTGGCCCCTGCCATTTACAATAAAATCATTATTTCACGTTGATAAGAGACTGATCCTGCACACATTGAAGTAAAGAAGAGTAGAAGTATATTATGCAGAATGATTGGCAATCATAGGCTGAGGTAGACTGATCATCCAATTAAATCATAGAATATTAAAAAGGTCAAAGTAATATAGAGCTAGCCTAATTAATAGACAATGAAATAAAATTCTGATTCTCATGATCTTGAATATAAGCCCAGTCCTGAAAACAAATTACCTACTTTATTTATGAAAGGAGTTTCTTTGACTTCAGGGTACTTCATAAGGACATGTGGATCCTTGCTTATGGATTACCTTGCAGGATCAGTGCCTAAGACTTTAGTTCTTCTGTCTTGTTCAGGTAGCTCTAGTAGAATATTTAATTTTTTTTGTTCCTTACCTGCATGTTACAAGGAGGCTCATATAATCCTTTTTGTCTTCATGAACAGTAGATAAAGATTCAACCCTTTAAAACTTCATTAGTATGTTGTCCTAATGATATCAAAGGTATAGTATAATTCAAACGTCAGTTCTATGTCTGTCTTCTGTGGTTTATGTGGATTTCTATTAATATTTAATTTGGTTCATTACCTTATTTATTGTGTGTTGGTTAAAGGAATTCGAAGATGGAGGTGCTGTGTTAACATAAAAGTCTCCTCACACTGAAGCAGGAACCAAATGTGATGCATGCACAATAATGTTGGGACTTTGTTTATAATAAACATTTTAAATGACTGATTTTTTCTCATAAATACTCTAAGTAGGATGATCTATGAGATTTCTAATTTATTCTTGTTTAAAATTTAACCATGCTTTTTTAAAGCATATCAATTTTGTTAATACCATGTAATTAAAACATGTCAGTGCACAGCAAGTTTTAGTCTAAATTAATGACTATGAGAATTATTTTAATTAAATAACCAATTATAGAAAAATCGCAAGCATGAGAGCTGACATTTAAATGAATTTCATTTAAATTGCTTCTTAACATTGTCCCATCTAGGACACTAATGCAAAATGAACTATTGTATCAACATAGATTATCACTATTTTTGTATGCACATAATGTATTCATATTCAATCACTGGAACAGAGCTGAATATTTTGTATTGATCTGAAATGACTATGAACAAAATACGACAGAATAAGCTGAAGTACAAATAAAAAACCTTTGTAGTTCTGTGACACAGTACAGCTGCATTTCTCTTGTTTGCACACGTATATTTTTGTATTTCAGTTCTTCATTCACTCCTAAGTTTCCTTTTCCATTTGGTGCAGGGTGAACTCCTAAAATTGCTGACCATTGAAGTGTCTTTTTAAATTCTGGCTCTCTTGTAAACGCACATGAAAAAATATGATGGGCTATTCAGTTTTCATGTTAGATTTTAAAAAAAACAAACAACTTCTGTAAGAAACATTTGCTGGAATACATTTTGCTCGAATACATTTTGCTCACTTTTAACTGGAAAGTAAGAATAGCTTACACAGTTAACTAAATTATTCTTCTGCACTGCACAAATCATTACTGCATTTGTCTAACAATCGCATTCAATTTAATCAGACGCATGGTGCAAACTGTGCCAGGAAACTCCTGAAGCTATTTTCAGAAGTGAGTAACAGTATAATACATTGCAAAGTTGTTCTTCCCTACTGTAGCTTTAAAGATGTCACAGAAAAAGGGAAAAAAAGGCTCCTGTGTTTTTGTTCATTGATTAACCAGTAATGTTATGTATAAATAATGTATCTGACAGTATGGCAGCCCACTTGGGACATTGTGCCATTTACTACAAAATAGGATGCAACATGCAACTGAGCAGCAAGAACAAATTAAACATCTTTCCTTGGTAACTTTAGCATTTTTATGAGGTGATAAACATCACAGTGAGAAGAAAAGCAGATGTAGATATTTCAATAATATTAACCTTAATCTAAAGCTACCTAGAGGCACAAAATAATATTTATACGTTCCTAAAAAATGCTTAAACTGTGTACAAAATGTGTTGCCCTGATCTCTTTATGTTTTTTGGGACTCCCATGGAAACCAGTTGATGTAGCCATGGAGTAAAACCAGGATTTTGTTCCAGAATACTGCAACTAAATTCAGTGAAGTATTATGTGTAAACTTACCTTGCTAACCTGTAACACAGAGATATCACTACAGCGTGTACTGTGGAGAATTTGCAATAGCAGTATAGGTGTGTGCTTTAAAGCTATTGCCTTTGTGAAGTGGTGGTGTTCTAAGTCAAATTAAATTATATAGAAATTATATATAGAAAATATTAGAAATTTTCATTGAACACAGCCTAAAAAATTCACAGGGTTTCTGTGTTTAGGTTCAAAAATGTTTGTGAAAGGATTTCATCGCTAGAATAGTAAGTTCTTTTGAAAGCTATTAAAATTATTATATCATTATAAAAGTTATGTAAATATCAGCTGAAAGTGTCTTGGGTCACTGACAGTATTTTAAATGAAATCAATGACAGACTTAAGTATAGCCACAAGGAAAGTAAAAATTATAAGACAAAGAATGATTATTTTGTAAAGTAAGAAAAAAATAGTAAAAGAAAAGTATTGCATCTGGCAAAGGATGATTTCATGATTATACATTTATCTCTATGTCCATATGCGGTCTGTTTTCATAAAATGAATATGAATAAAAGGAATAGTACCTGTATTCACTGATTTTGATTGGAAAAAAATTAAACTTTATTAAAATAAAAACATTAAACAGCAGTTTTATGTAATTATCACTAATACAGACATAACAATGGTATTTGTATCCTTAAATTAATCCAGAGGAGTTAGGTAGCCAAACCTTAATAAAAATCAGTATGAGGTGTTAGCCCAGCTCCCTTTGCCTGCTGTGGAATCTCCAATCACTGCATTAAATATTGTTAAATGGAACAAGTGAGTATTATTCAACATGATTCAATACCATACACCTTGAATTTGTAACTATCATCACTAAATCACGTGATCACTAAATCAAAGTATCTTTCTGTGTGTTGAGCTAAATACCCAATTTAGACTCTCTACTCGTTGTCCTTTTTACATACTGCAAAAGCTGCTGCAGTTTATTTCACATCTACACCATAATTAATCTAATATCCTCTCATACTTAATAGTTACAATGGTTAATGTTTATACCTGAGGTAATTCCCATTGCACAGTGAAGAGGATTATCCACTTGATTAAAAATAAATCTTTTCACCCCTGCACTTGATTCTGTGCCTCCCTGGGGAAGCTGACCATAATTTCTTTTTTGCTGCACCTCATTCTACAAGTGATGAGCCCATTTTGCATGGCCAATACTGAATGTAGCACTGGGCTTTAAACAGGACGGTAATTCAATGGTGGTTGGTTTTTTTTTTATGCCAGGTCCATCTGGAAACAAATTCCTCTTACTCAGTTGTTGCTGCTAAAACCTAACAGCCATCATGCATTTCCCAATGTTGTGGCCCGTGAGATGTTGCAGTTGTTATTTTTCTCTCAGAACATGGAATAAGCTCAGCTAGAATGGTAGTAACTGGAGTAGTAACAAATGGAAAATGGTTGCTGGAAGACTACCATCCAGTCTCAGGTATGGAGAAGTCTGGAACAGGAAAGACCAAAAGGCAGTGACTGAAGGGCTGAAGAGCAAAGTTTATGGGGTTGATTTAGGCACCCAAAGGAGATGGGCACCTAAAGTGGGATTCACAACAGATGGCACGCTCAGCCAGCTAAGTCCCATGCTAAGTGTCTCTCTGAATCCTGACCCAAGAGCTGCACAGGTGCCTAAGCAGGTTAAGAAGTAGTCATTCACCTGCAAGCAAGCTCCTAATTGTGACTCACCAGCACTGTAAGTTTCCAAATGTTTTGTTGTACCTGGCTGCATATACTTAATTTTCTATTTTGTTGGGTTATAAATGCTAGACCACGTCAAATGGACACATGTTTAAGATGACTCAAAGGAAAGGCAGCTTCCTTCCCAACTGATAGGTTCCCTGTGAGTCATATATGTCTGCTTCAGAAACAATTGTATGTTTTGACTTTTTTTTGCTTACCAGACCCAACAGCTCTGGGGGAGTAAGCTGGATTCTAGTCAGGCTCGTATGTCATCAGTGAAGCTATTCTACCTCCAAGTTTCCCACTGGAATGCCAAATGCTGCCCTTATTTGCACCTTCACAACCCCACTGGAGACAAGGTGTCTACTCAATTGTAATAATTTGGCCTAAGAAAACTTTACTGTTGGCAGTGAGTTTCAGATCCCAGTACAAGGTTTTCACTGCTAGCAGTTAAAAAGAAAAATATTTTTATGCCTAGCCTGAGTAATACTGATACAAATTCACAGAGACAGCAAATACAGAACTCTATCATGCATTTTTGCAATACTTCATTTCAGAACTACAGCTTCCTTCTCATCAACAAAAGCAGCTCTATAAATCAGCTCAGGATGATCATTTGCCACATGGTGATTTGTAAATCTTTATGATTTGTAATAGATTTAAGTAAAATTTCTAAAGAGTCTGAAGATAAATATGGAATGTGCTGCTGTATTTGCACCCAGGAAATTATCTTTGCCCACTGAAGGAACAAACCTGAGCATAATAACAGATGAGAAGGCATTCATAATGTTCTATTCCAGTAGATAATTATGGTAACAAATTAGAGCAGATTTTCTCTTGAATAAAGATTACCTCCTCAGTTTTATTGCCCAGCTCTGCCCGAAGTCCATACACACTGCAGCAATGGACACTATCTAAAAGTTCAAGGGAGAGAACATCAGCAGCACTAACTTCTGCATGGGATTCTTCTACCTAACGGTTTAGACCACATTGAACAGAATTTTGTGTACACACACACTTTTGCATAAGTGCCAGGGGGTGGGTAGGCACACACCGTGATTTTAAAAGAGAAAGCTTGATACCCTTGGTAACCTCTAAAGGATGCCCCAACTAAATGATGAGCACCAATGTTCAGGTTCATCTTATGGAGAGTGAAGAGTGATACAGTTTTACAGTTACATTTGAACTATATTTGAGTTTGTGAGGGGAAGAAAAATCATGCCATCTCGGGGTTTATATGCTATTCAGTCAGTTACCTCCATGTTCACTCATAATACACCCACACCTCAACTGTTTTAACTGTCTAGTATGCAGAATACTACAAACACAGATTTTCAGTCAACCATTCAGAGAGTAATTTCATAATTTCTGGGCGAGCTGCAGAATAGATTTTAGTTAGGTAACTCAAAACTAATACAGAGAATTAAAGTGATAATAGAAATATAAAAGATCCTTTTGAAGTTCTCTCAGGACATTTAGAAAAGTACAATTTGTTTTAAAACTGAATTTGTCTACTTTCAGGTTTCTGCTGTTGGATCTTTTTTTCTGTCTCTCTTTCCTTTCCTGCTGTATTAAGAATCCTCTCTACTTGGAAAAGTCTTCTCTCCAAATGAGGCACATGATCATTATGGTCATGTTGAGTATTATTCTTCTCTAGGGAAATAACTTGAGCTCTTTAAGTTTACCACTGTTCAACTTACCTCTTTTGTAGTTCCCTTCAGATCTTCTCTCAGATTGCTAGTGCAACTGTAAAGCGGGATGGCAAAATTGGACACAGTATCCCTCTATTATGTTTTTTTCTAATGAAGCTAAAAGATTGACACTTCCTTCTCAGCACCCTCCTGCTGAAATGTTTGGGGATCGCATGCTCATACATATCAGAGCCAGACTCTGATCTACTTACGTATTCACATTAAACAAGGTTATTTGCCTAGCAACTTGAACATGTATTTTGGTCTTAAATTAAGACCTTGTTAGAAAGCAAAGATATTTCAGGAATACTGTATGTTATAAAAACATTACTGGAGCCTAAATTCATTCCACATAACTTGGTACCTAAGGCATAGATAAAGAGAAAGCAGTAGTCACTTCTACGTGGAAATTCCAACTTCAGATCAGCTGAATTGGCCTGTGGATTATTTTCCCATTTAGACTACCAGTAGCCTGAAGTTAGGTACGCAAAGTAATATAGAATGAAATCAGACTTACATGCTTACATTTCTAAAGTTTTCCCAGGTTGTTGCCAAAATCCATTTATGTGTACTATTTTTAATGTTTTAGTTTAACCAAAAAAATTGATCATTTAAAATAAATTTTATTATTAATCCTGTAATAATCCTGTATGGTTAAGGTAATGAAGTCCCTGACAACAATAAATGAAGTTTCTATAGTTTCCAGAAAAAACTATTAGCTTCCCCTATCAATGATTTTTGACATTCAAGATACTTGCTGTGGATGCAGGAAAATAAAGCAGGGCTGCAGTTCTTCCTATTGGTAATAAACTATTCCATAAATAAACATTTACTTTGTTTCCTTCTTAGGAAAATTACCTTTACTGCTTGGATAGATTTTCCAATATATAACTCAATCTGTCCTAACCTTTTCTGAAGGAAAATGAGAAATGTTCCCTATGAACAAGATAAGACATACTGTATCTAATGGCACTGTTTGCAAACACCAAATAGCAGCAGACTCAAGAACTGCAATATAAAGCTATCAATTAATTTTGTTGTAACTGTATGCACCTGTGAACAACTGCTTAATTAAAGAGGCAAACAGAAATCTCTCACAATAATGCTTCAAATTACTTGCATTTATGTGACTCAATTAGTTGGAGTGGATAAATACAATTGGAAAGCTGCCATGTGGACTTCTGGAAATAGAGAAAAGATAGAACTGAAGAGATACAAAACCAAATGGGAGGACTCAGGCAGATAAATACAGATAATTCTCAGAGGTTCGTAGGCCTATACAAACAGAGTAGATAAAAGAAAAAGATTCTGTGTAAATATATATAAATACCTCATTTACTGTCACGGAGTTCTGCTTTCACAGAAAGGAACATTAAGGGGATTGTTTGTTTTGGGCAGTGTACTCACAGGGCTCAGATTTGCTTTAATTTTGCCATCAGATTTATTCATCCAATTCCCTTTGCCTTTAGGGAGTGGCAGAAGCGTTTACTGCTATTGTAGACAGGCTAGAGTGTCTTGCCTACCCTCTAAATACTCCTTCAGAAAGGCACAGGTCTTCCATAGTCTCTGATCTATCTGCCTGCCTAAATGCCTCAGGTACCCTGGGGCATTTGGACCAAGAGTGCATTCCTGAATCAAATCTCCTCCTTATCCCCTTTTCTACACTGTGGTTCCCATCACAAAGAGATTTTCCAGAGCATGTGAACCAGGCTTTTTGGGGATGAAACTAAAGTGGGAAATGCTCTCCACCTGAGCACACTGAGTGACCATTCATCCTCTGGGACCAGACTAGAGATAGCCCAAAGTGAAAAAATGAGATGTGTGTGGTGTGGACACCGGGTCTTGAGCACTCTGAGAGTGCTCGTCTTGATGCCAGGTCCTGATGTAGACATAGCCTAAGGCATTTAAAATGACACCAGACACATTAGGCACTTGAATTCCTTCTTCCATTTTCATTGGCTTGTTTCAGGATAGGATTTAACCCTGTATATGTGGAAGTCCATAGCTGAAAATGCCTTTTTCTCATCTTCACATGCCGTTCAGTGCTGTTCAGCAGCATTTCGGGAAAGCTTGCTGCTGACAGGCATTGTCTGCAATGGGGCGTTTTATTAACACTGAATGATCGACACTGGGGGCCAGTTAAACAAATCAGACTTTCCTTCTTCTGAGAGGGCTCATCAGGAAATGGCAAAGGGGATAAGAGATAGGATAGATTACCTTTAAAAATACTTTCAAGTGTAGGGTCCAAAATCTATTTTACTTGTTAACTTTGTCTTCTAAACACAACGACTATTTTTTTTTTAATTATTTTAAAAATAGCTGTCTTTTTCGGGCTTACAGCCTAGGCGTTCTGCTCCTTAAAGAGTGGCCAAATACACCTGATTTGGTTATTTGCGTCAGTGATTTGTACATGTAGATTGTAACTGAGCAGTGGGATATTTGTCCAAGTGGAGCGGGGAGCAAATGACCAGGGCGGAGGAGGGAGCAAGACCTGCTGAAAACAAAAGACAAAATTATTATTTTCTGTGGAAAAAAAAATCATTAAACCAGCTACCATCTTAGACATATTCAACAAAGGCATCAGTTGTTTTTTTTCTCTCTCTCTCTCTCTGGAATACAGCATATTGGTTTATAACAGATAGGTTTTCAATATTCAAATACAAAAAAAAGTTTCTCTCTTAATATTTTTGAGGTTAACACTGAAATAAATTTTATTAATACATAATTATTCATGGGTTTTAAAAGAATATCTGTCCATTTGAGGCAGAAGGGCTACCAATATATTTCAGATGTTTCATTACACCATTTTCACTATGCTAGTATATTAAAAATAATATGTATTTGGTTTTCTTCACTTTCTTTCCTTTTTTACTTTTGATTTCCCTCACCGTTTCTATTTCAAATTTTTTGTAACTGTAACCTCAAGATCTCAAGTTTCCTCATAATAATTACTTTGTTTTTTACTTTAATTCTATATTTTCCATTTAGAGCAAGGTCATAAGATATGCATAGCTGACCCTACTCTTATTTGCCTTCCTCAAAAGCAAATCATGCAGGTAAAGGCACAAGATACAAATAGATTTGTTAGCCAACCCAATCTGGCTATAAAAATCTACCTGTGACCTAGAGGACAAAACTCCTCACACTTCTAATTGAAGTCAACTACCCAGCTGACAGGCAAATATGCTTTTGAGGGCTCTTTTGCTGCTGTGATGATAGCATCTTGAGGTTGTTCCCAGATGGAGGGGAGGGAGGTAGAAGTGAGAGTCAGAGAGTGTGACAGTCGCTCATCTATCTTGGAAATGCTGAGGACCTTGGAAATATGCATTAAATTAGGCTGTGCTTTCATGAACGCTTTAATCCAACTTAAGTATGAAACACTGTTACAGGAGATGATCCCTCCATCCTCCCCACCCCAGATGTCTGTTCCCATCTTTTCCCTTGTGCCAGCACGTGAGATCATATGGCTACCTTGTAAGCTAGATCTGGGAACTGATCCAACACCCAGCCTCCCAAAGAGTAAAACTTTTTAGTTGGATCGGTTCCTTTTGAGTAAATGCTAATGGGGGGTGGGGATGTGGAATATACAGGCGGAGGAAGGGTTGAGGGAATTACCACTTTTAGTAGTAGCCTGGGCTTAGATCATCTCAAAGCTGTTGGTAAACCACAGTCTCAGTCACTCCATTCAAAGCCCTGACTCAACAGGACTGAGAACCAGCACTGCACTGCACAGGCAGCAAAGACGTGGTCCAAGGGTGATATGGAGGAAAGTTGCCACTTTCAGCACTTGTTGCAGTTCTTATAAGACTAATCAAACTGATGTAAACTGCATTGCAATATCAAACATACATCGTGATAGCGCTGAGCATTTTAAAACAAGGGAGACAACAAGCTTACTTTAAATGATTGAGGCTAGAAAAATCCCATGGCTTTCCCTCTCTCTCTTTCTTTTCCCTTTTTTTTTTATTTTGTTCTTTTGGGGGCAAAGGACTCAGGATTCATAGTTACTAAATGAACTGAAAATTGCTTCTGCCCAAGCCTATTTTGATCTTTAGTGACCTAATCAAGCTATGCTTGTTTAATAAGAAAATCTAAAGATGACGGAGATATTTCTAATCAAAACAATGTTGTTAAAAAAATGATGGAGTACAGTTTCCTAGCTACTTATGAGTGGTAAGTGACTGTTTTTTCCTTCTCCATGCTAGGTATGTATGTACTATATATCAGTAATGAACCAAGCAGAACTCCCAGGTCAAAAATCTTGCAAATTTGAAAGTTTCTCTCTGCCTTCCAGCATGACATGCATTACTTTCAGGCAACTCCTCCTGGTCAGTATAGCTGTGAAGATAGAATTTGCACACTATTTGTACAGCTGGTACAAAAAGTGATGAGAGGCATGACAGGGTTGCACAGTCTTGGCACAGTAACCCATGAGAGTCCCATAACATGTCGCCGTGGCTACAAGTGCAGAGTTCATGAAGAAAGTTGAATTTATAGGACTGTGACCCTGTGTGACATCTCCTGTGCACTCCATTATGAACTCTGAGGACCAAAATGATAGAGTATTACTTCCTTTCTTTTCTTCAAATATGTCCTTAGCTCAATTCCAGTGACTGAGCAGCTGTAGGAATACTGATGAGTGTGATGAGGAATTTGTCTTCAGGGTGAAGGCTATGATTAGTCTTGAAGATTTTTTAATTTCTCCTTCCTTCCTTCCTTCCTTCCTTCCTTCCTTCCTTCCTTCCTTCCATCCTTCCTTCCTTCCTTCCTTCCTTCCATTTGCTCAATCCAAGTTCATATATAAAACTGCCAAGGACTTACCACAAACTGACAGCAGAAGGAAATACGCAGACCTAGAAGGGAATCCTTTTGACCAAATACAGATACCTTGTTATGGTTTGAGAAACCCACAACAATTTATTGTTGTTTAGACAATTATTCTATCACCCAATGGCCCCTCCCCACCCAGGAAGGGGAATCGGGAAGAACACAAGGAAAACCAGGGGTTGAAATATAAAAAGATTTAATAGAATAAGACTAAATAATTAACAGTAATAACGCTAAAGAACCAATAGTGATCCCGATACCAATATAAGATATACAAGGATTATACGCAGCCACCTATATCAGTAGGAATCTGTGCACTCCCAGTAGTGGACAGTAAATGTCAGACACTGTGAGCGGTATGGCTTCGGGAGGAAAGAAAGGCCTCAGGCATCCGGCAGGACTCTGGGGCAAGGAGTTCTCTGGATCGCCACCATCAAGGGAGAGTCCTCCTCCTCAGCAAGCTTTCTAATTTATATTGAATGTGATGTTCATGGTATGAAATAATCCTGTTGGCCAGCTTGAGTCAAGTGCCTGGGTCTCACTCCTCCTCATCCCTGCACCTGGTTAGCACAAAAACACTGAGACCTTGAAACCCACATGCCATAGCTGTCTAGAAAGTAAATATTTTCACAAATTCAGACACTAGACTCTTCTAAAAGTACAGTTTTCCCAAGCATTAAAAAAGAGATTAGTCTTGTGTTGCTCAAACCAGGACATACCTATAACATAGATGTGAGCTACCAGTGAGCTAGTCATACAAACTCCCTTTACAGGTGCTTCTAGGCTGGAATTCATTTCACCTTAAAACAGAAGTCTACAATAGGTCAGGTGAATAGCAGACTAGAAACGTGTTTCTCTACATTGACTGTAAAGGATGATTAGCTAAGTAGGCGGCTACAGCACAGAGATCTAAAGCCTGGGTAGCAGGAATCCTGTCAGTGACTACAGAATCTGTTCTTAACTATCATCCTCATCATGGCAATCTCTAATAAAACAAAAGATAATAGACAAATCTTTAACGATCACTTTTGAACTTCAAGGTTGTGGAGGATCTTACCCATGGTATCCAAATCTGCCACAAATGAATTAGACTTTTTGCAAAAACTTTTCACATATTCCCACTATTTTTTAGCTTGACTAGATATTCTCAGTCTTCTATCCAAAGGCTATTCCAAATAGCATGGTCATACTAGAGATGTATGTAGAAGTAACAAATGAATGAAAAATGCATAGCAAACTTCTCAGTTCTTCAAGAAAGACCTCTGTTAATTTTCCTCTCAAGTGTTAAATAAAACTGTAGTTTGAATAGAATTCGCAGAAAAAAGAAATCTTACTTAAAACAGTTCAACTGTAATGCCAATTTCTTTTCAAGAATATATTGATTCCTTCTTGCAAAATATTACTTCAACCTAAGTTTTAAATTGAAAATAAGTTTTGAATGGCAAAATATTGTTTGTTCAATGTTCTGTTTTCAGAATGCTTTTGTGCTACAAAGGCATTTCACCATTATTCTCCCTGATTTCTTTATCTGAATAAAAAAGAAGGAGAAGAAAAAAAACTTTGATGCATTGTCATGCTGTGATGGGATATGTTTTTTGAAGTCTTTGCATTGCCTCATTGGTCTTTATTATTTAAATGCATGGTTTAAATTTATATGATGAATTGAAGTCTGGGGGGGTGTACCCATATTAACTGTAATCCAGCCAGCACTTTGGAGTTTGCTGCTACCCATATTACTTTTGATTTGTGTGGCAAATCTCCAGGTTTGAAGTTTCATTGCAAGTGCCTGAAATCGGAGTAGGATGAGCGTTGTTATTTTCATTGTTTGGAAAACAAAAATGTACCTCTGATAATTTTTGTCTTTGATTACTGCTTCTTCAAAGGATTTAAAACAGAATGAAAGCCTTTGAAAATTTTAGAGATGAAGAGACATGAGAGTTATTCTGTATGCACCAGATAAACAGATGTCTTAGCTTTCAAACTAAACCCAGAAAATATAATCACAAGCTTCATCAGAAACAGATAACAATCTAGGTGCACAGTACTTTATATTTTACTAATGTGCAATGGGAGAAATAATAATACTACTTCCTTCACTTGTCTAAATATTTGTTTCAGACTAACAGCTCAAAAAACATGTTGGTAATAGCAAACAAAATATGATAAATTCCTTTGAGGGGGAAATATTCTCAGCATAATGTCATTATAAGCAGAAGTAAACACACTTTGAAATGTATTTGCAAATAAGTAAGACACTCATAACACTGAAGGTCTTAAATTGTGAATTCCCAAATTAATAGGTATCAGATGTCATGAATGCTTTTCATCCTGTATTGGAGTCACACTGAAAAGTCCCAATAAATTTAAGTTGAAGTTGTAATCACCCACAGGATGACTACGTGACAGGACCCATTCTTAGTATGTGGAAAAATGCCTGTTTGGATATATGTAAAACTGTTTAGAAAGAGCTGATGATGTGCATTATTAAGCCAGCCTCTGCAAAATAACTTCCAGGAAACCCTAAAATATGGATGGATTTGAATCACCCACAGACGAATATATGACAGAAATGTAACGTTTCTTACGTTCCAGATACTCAGGATGTTGAACTCAGGATGTTGCATGTACCTGAGCTGTAGATAACGGACAGGATAGGGAAAGCCATAGGAAACCTGACTAAATTAAGTAGAGAAAAGCCTGAAGGAATTCAGATCCAGTTTATGGTTTCCTTAGGCTGCACGAAAAGGAACAAAGTGATTTCTGTAATTCCAAAACAAGTTCAAATGAGTTACCTCCATTTATGAAATGATATGCTTCCACATCAGAAAGTCAGTTTGTTCTGTACAGTGGAAGCAAGATAAAGTATGGACAACACCTGGTGCTCTAGTTCACCAGAAGAAAATTGAGTTCAAAAAAGAAATTATAGAAACAGAAGTCACAGTCATTTCCACTCCAGAAAATCATAATTAAAATAGAGTTCACAGAAGACGGAAGAAATTGTACCAAGAAAAAGAAGGTTCTTCAAAAACACATGAAAGAGAGAAGATAAAATTCCAATTCAAAGAGGAGAGAAGTGGATAGTCATGATTAAAATTAAAAGAAAAGCAAATATCAAGCTTTAAGTAAAAGAAAGAATAAATAGGGAGATTTAGAGATGAACAAGGTATAACGAAATATTTGAATGGTATGTACATCAGTTGTCTCTCTAGGTTTTGAGATCCAGATGTTGCTGTTACGGTGTAAAGTTAGGCTGAACAGGACTTTAGTATTAATACTGAGATTTAAAATTGAAAGTAATTTGTATTTTGAAAGGCATTAAATAGAAAGATCCATCAGAGAGCAGCCAATGTGTGAATATTTCAGGACTCTATAACCAGAAGTAACACTATGAGTAGTACAATTTTTAGGCTTTCCTTGGCAGCTAATTATGATTCTTGTCCTTCTGTACACACTGCTGAAGAGACAGCAAGCTGGACCTGGAACACAGATTGCAAGAGATGGAGAAATAATAAGATCGGGAAGAATTAAAACCATTTTAGACCAAACATGTTTGATTTGAATTAAATGCTTAGTTAAAGACAAGGTGACATATCCAAAAGCCTGGTCTTCCCATGACATCTTCATAGTGCAGTTGCACTTCCATTTAGACCTCAAAGAAAAACTTTACCTTCATGGTGACACTCATAGCTATGTCTACACTGCTACTTCTAGGGACCGATCCCTGACAACCAGTCCAAGTGGAATGGACTGATTCACCACCGCATTGTTTTGGGCCAGCTTCTCTGATGCTCCCCTATGGGTTGGCCATATTTTTTTCCTGGAAAGACTCCCTGTGGCTCTTACATTACGTTTCTATTTTTGTGTGTGTATTTTCAATTCAAAGGGTCTGAACTGACGTGAAGGCTTGTGTTGTCATCTACAAGATTAATAGCTTTACAACATAAAGCTGAGGGGAATTGTCTGCCTGAGGATAGTGAGGGTGCTTAAGAATGAAAAGCCTCTTGGGACAACGTTGGAGGACTGCTGAGGGAGAAGGGATAACACATCATGTGGTTTGGACATTCAGGAAAGATCCACTGAGTTAATTATTCTCGGATGCCCAGTCTTTGTCTTTGATAGAGCTAGTTGTAGTGAAAAATGTTAAGATAGGTAACAGTTAATTAGTGTGAATGATTAGGTGTCCAGCTCATTGCTTGCTTCTTTTGTTTTTCAGTAAATACATACTTTTAGGCCTGATTCTGACCTTGATTTACACTGAGGTAAAATTCTAGTTGTATTCATATCAATGGAGGAAAACAGCTGTTTTGAGTCAGAGCCCTTGTGGCTACTATATTTTGTCGCAGTGTATTTAAGAAGTATTTGATTCATAAAATACATAAACCAGATCTTTAATAATTCAAATGATAGGTGGTGTAGATATGAAACTGAACAGCAAAGTCCATTTTATGCTATCCTCCACGCTCGTCTTCTGTTCATCCTCCTTTTTTGTTGGCATTGGTGTGCTCTAATTTCCTTCTGCCTCTCTGTAGATCCCACTTTCCGGTTCCCTTTGACACCAGCTTGGTGTAATGTTAGTTGAATGTAAAACTGAATACTTAAGGGAGACCTTTTCCAGTTCTGGCAGCTCTTGAACAACTAAGCTTCATTTCAAGACTGGTTTGTTGTTTTGTCTTGTTTTGTTTGCACACAAATCTCTAGCCTGTATACGGAAAGAGGAATAGTATCAAATAACTATGCATATAAATTCCCATTTATCGAAAATGAAACTATTATAGCAACATAAAAATCAATGTTTGTCCAATTATTTTCTGCAGGCAGTACAGTACGTTGCAACATAGTTTCTCATTAGATTAAATCAAAACTGTTCTTAAATACCGTTTTACCAGCTGTTACTGAATAAAGGGTGAAACAAACAGTTTGTAGCATCAGATCTGTAGCTTTCTAGCAAACATCTTTGCCAACTTTACAACAGCTGTGTGTAATGTTTAAAAGAAACAAACGCCCTCAATGGTTATTCTTCAGTTTTATTGAAATTCACCTTTTTTCCCCTGAAGTAGAATCCTATATCTGTGCTAGTATAAAGTGAACCCATTGCCAATAACAATGCATCAAAACTCATAAATTAGTATTCTTAGATTTTCTTTCTTTCAATTACTAAAAAATTGTGGTGAAAATATTCTGACAAGCAATCACAATTCTTAAGTAATTACTTAGGAGGACAGCTTCATTTTTTGTTATTTACTCTTGTTTGGGGTTTTTGTTTGGTTGTTGTTTTTTTTTTCCCCGAAGAGAGATACAATATAGTCTGCACAGAGATTGGCAGTGCCTACTGAGTCTGTATGTTGGAGACATATTCAGATGGCTGTGAAGCTTGGGCCCTCTTGAGTTTCTGGATGCTGTGACTTCTAAAACTAATCTCAGCCTATTCAGTGAAGTTTATACTTGATCCCTGATTTCATAGGGGCTCTTCTGTGAGCTGCTAATAATGGAAAGAGCTCAAGCTGCTGCAAAATGACAATGTGGCTGTTGACTGGTTCAGCCTAGCAGGCAATATAATCACACAGCCACACGAGAAGCATCCCAATAGTACAGGAAAATCTCAGCCAAGGGACAAGTTACAGATTGTCTTCTGTGTGCTAGTCCCAGATCTAAACACTGATTCCTCCTCTTGCTTTGTCTAATCACTTTGCCGTTCTGTTTTGCTTTCCTGTTTGGTAAGTAAGGGTAGTAATAATAATATTTAACTTCTTCAGGAGATGGGGTTTTTTTTCCACCAATGAATGTAAAGCAATAGAATGCTATTATTAGACAGCGTGGGGACAAGGAGAGTAGACTTGGAAGAACTGAGATTTAAAAAAGGAAAAAGTTGGGGAATGAGAAGATCAAGATCACAAAAAGAGGAGTGGGGAGAAGAAACCCAAAGAAAACAGAGGGTGAAGAAGGCATAAGAAAAGCATAGCTTAGAGCAACAGGGGAGGTACATTTGCCAAAGGGAGAATGTCAAGCAAAAACATTCTTCTTGTTAAAGAAATGAGCATAACTGAAAAGAGGAAACCATAAAGAAAAATGAAAGAAGTTAAAGAAAGTGATACCGAGTGGAATGGGTTTGACACAATTAAATGAATAAAGAAGGAGGATAGTATTTTATAGATTCTTTCACATTTGATGGCAACTGGAATCAGACACTGCCTTGCAATCAGCTTAACAGCAGTTCATGGCACAAGGACCACTACCTGCTGAGGTTGTGGGTGAAACCTTGTCCCTGGCGAATTAAAAGGTAAAATTCTAATTAACTTCAGTGGGCCAGTGATTTTTCCCCCTGAAATTGGTACTCTTTATAGGAAAACCAGCTGCTTAAGTAAACTAAATTAATTTAGGCACTCCATAAGGAGAGGTAAGTATTTGACTATGCATGAAAAAAACACCCAACTTGGCAAAAACGTAAGGAGCATAATAAATAAAAATTAAGTACAAATCTCAAAATCAGTTTTGATAGGGAAGTATTATTATTTTTAAATTAAAATAATTTACATAATACCATATATTTAGGCAGAATTCTATAAAAATAAATAAGACAAGTTCCCTGCCCTGGAGAGATCTCATTCCTAAAAAGACATGACAAACAAATGCAAGGCAAATTAAAACAGGTAGAAGGAAAGAAAACAGAAAGAGAAAGATATTTAAAAATGAAAAAATTATAGGTGGCAGAAAAAATGGAATAACAAGTTGAAGGTATAATTTAAGAATCATGTTATTTTGCAAGTAAGATCACTTGCTTGTGCAGAATTGTTCAGAAACCTCCCACACTTCACACAAATTTCAAGTGCACTTGTGTCACTCGACCTACATCATTATTAAGAAATTTAATTTTTACAAACTGATCTACGTTTACAAAATATTTTGAGATTACCTCTTTTATTTACCCCCTGGCAGAGTCGGTTTTCTCCGAAAGTTCTTTGAAAGCTTACGAGAAGAGCTGATCGTTATCCAAATAAAATATCAAATACTCCATCCTGAGCACTGGTTTTCTGTGTAGGTACCAAATACTTGTATGTGATTTTAAATTCCACTTTTTTTACCCAAAGAGCATTAAATTCTTTCAAAGAAGGGGTCAGTGAATGGATTTAAAAAACAGAAACATAATCCTTTGCTAGAACAATATCAAGATTGTCCCCCTGTACTCAGCACTGGTGAGGCCTCACCTTGAATATTGTGGTCAGTTTTGGGCCCATCACTATGAGAAAGACATTGAGATTCTTCAGTGTGTCCAGAGAAGGGCAACAAAGCTGGTGAAGGGTCTAGAGAACAAGTGTTTCTGAGGAGAGGCTGAGGGAACTGGGGTTGTTTAGCCTGGAGAAAAGGAGGCTGAGGGGAGACCTTATCGCTCTCTACAACTACCTGAAAGGAGGTTGTAGAGAGGTGGGGATCAATCTTCTCCCAAGTAACAAGTGATAGGAATAGAGGAAATGGCCTCAAGTTGTGCCAGGGGAGGTTTAGATTGGATATTAGGAAAAATTTCTTCAGGGAAAGGGTTATCAAACATTGGAACAGGCTGCCCAGGGAAGTGGTTGAGTCACCATCCCTGGAGGTATTTAAAAGACGTGTGGATGTGGTGCTGAGGGACATGAATTAATGGTGGTTGTGGCAGTGTTAGGTTTACAGTTGGACTCAATGATCTTAAAGGTCTTTTCCAACCAAAATGATTCTATGACTCTAAGATAGGTCTTCTGTCAGCTGCCCACTAAGTTCACTGTTTTCTCTAAGTGATGTTAATTAATGTTAGTTAATGACCAACACTTTTTAAAATTCCCATGTAGTTACTCTTCACATTGTAATCTCTAAATATTTTTAAATGTGCATTTTACAGAATTGTTCAGGAGACATTTGGAAAGGTTAGGCTCAGAGTGAGGCATTCCTTGGCTAAACTGTTTCTGGAGGACCTTCAGGCAGGCCGTACTGTGATGGGACATCTCAGGAGAGGTTTTGCTTAAGTTGCTCCAAAGTTCTATCTTGCTCATAATTACCTGCTACAGCACGGTCCTGAAATTTGGAAAATGGCCTCTACATAGTCACAGGCATCTGTCCAACCACTAGGAAGATTACTTGTATATCTCTCTTCCTGACACATGAGACAATTAAGCATCAGAGGGAGGGGGCTGAAAGAGCAAGCTAAACAGCTCAAATATTAAATATATGATGAAAAGAAAGGGAGAAGGCTGCCATGTCCTTGGATCCTAGAAGACTTTCTCCAAACTTAAAGATTTGCAATGTGGATTTAATCCATGAGGGAGGGAAGGCTGCAAATTCAGGAGGAAGATGGATTTTAATTTAACGAATGGCTGAACCAATGGAGGGATGAAACCATTACACACTGGTGAGGCATTTTTAATAAAATACCTTCAAATAATTTAACCCACAGACTAACTGGTGAGTGATGGATAATATATTTTTCTAAAAGTGAACCCACATGCTTCAATATTATACCAAATTAAAGTTTTATTCATATAACATAAAATGAGGTACTCTTTGAAGGATTAACTCCAATATCTTCAAGCATTGGTTTAATATTCAGCTTACACATAGCATTCTTAAAAAGTTAGTGTGCATTACAAAAATTTCACTGCACAGTAATGTTTCATGTAACTTTTTTTTTAAATACCATTCTTGTTGCCTCAAGATCCTTCCCTTGTACTAAATCATCTGAAAGTTTAAACCTCACCTTGTCCGCTACTGGATTCTTGGTGATTGTATTATTGTATTAGCATTTCAGCGGATGGGACTTTAGAACTGAATCATACTGGGAAATCGTTTTATAACTGCAGTTTAAACATGACCATTACACTGACATAAATTATGCCTTTGTAATAGATGAGATATAATAAAGAGCAAGAACAACAGTGAAGAGATTTTGAAGATGTAAGGAGCATACAGTGTGATGAAACATTTTGCAAAAAAAAAAAAAGTTCAAACAAATTCCGTTTCAGAGGATTGTGAGGACAATATCCATTTAAAGCGTGTTTTGAAGTTAGTTGGGGAAAGGATCTCCAATTCCTTTGGCTTTCCCACTGAGTCTAATGACAAATATCCCAAAATAGAAGAGTGATTAGGTAGGTCCTCTGTCTCAGAAAAGCTTTTTATCTTCACATTTATCTTCCCAAAAGTCTTAAGACTGCTAGATGCATATGGTCAGAAGTAATGTTATGTTTATCCCTCAGTCAATGTATCCTTACCTGTACTATTTCAAATTCAGTTTCCTTTATCCTTTCATGTCTGTCTCTGTCAATCTGATCCCTATGCTTGCAATAACCTTCTTATTCCTTTGTGCATTAAAGTTATCAATATCAAAGCAGTAGTGCCATGAAAATAAAGAATTGCAAAGTTAGGATTGCAGTTCTATAATTAAACAAACATATTTCACTGTATCTCCTACAGGTAAGGTGGCCCTGGGCAGAAAGTTCATGGTCTGTGATCTTAAGCACAATTTACCATTATATTCTTAACAGCGCAGTACTTGCCTGCTTGGTTTGTTCAAGGAAGGTGATTAACACTGTAGGTTTGCAACATATCTATTTAATGTTTTAAACAGTGGGTAAAAGCATAACAGGTAAGTTGCAAAACAAAAGCTGTTCGTGTATACTTCATAGTATTACGCTGTGTACATTGCAGCCCTTACTTAAGCATAATTGATGCCATAACTCTGCAGCAGTAACTTTTCTCTTTTGCTTGGTTATCCAGCCTTCCAAAAGCCTGATCTGTCACAGCAAAGGAATCTGATTTTGAGAGGAAGCTTTTTTTTCTTTTCATTTTAATACTGTCTTGGAGAACAACTTTTTAGTTTGTTTTCTAATTAGACACTCCCAAAGATCAAGAATTAGAGAGCTTGCTTCATCTTTAAACAGCTGGGTTCCCAGCTGGGTTTGTGTAATGACTTCACTAATTTCCTTTCTTTTAATGTGTTTGTTTTCTATTAGTGAGATGCATTGTTTGGAGTTAGAGTTCCTTTGCAAACAGTACTGCTTCCGCTGTTTTAGTTATCCTGCAGTTGATTCTATAGCTCTGATTTACAAGCTAACCTATTTTATCCAAGTCTGCTTTATGATGATCTGTAATGGTTTTTAGGTTTTCTGGTTTTTCAGCTGCTGTTTAGTTTTCAGGGATTTAAAAAGCATTCTTCCAAGATATCATTAGAAGTTAGCAGAATGTTTTCATATACAATAAAATATCTTTAGGATGATTTGCTGGGATCTTTAACACCCTCATTAGTAGCTTTCTGTGTGTGGCTTAACAATCTTACATGTTTGTTGCTCACAAGTCCTAACTTCCAATCAAGGGGATTTTGTTGCGAGTTTAGGGTTAAGAAAACAGGATGGTTTAAACTTTTGGTGAAAGTAGCACAATAAAATCGTAAGATTTTCAGATAGTCCTTAAAATTTCCCTTTTTATGAAATTGTATTTTCTATTGCAAGAGACATGCTGCAATCCATGATAGAACTAGATACATTATATATATTGGTATTTATTAATCATAAGTGATGGTTTAAGTTTACAATGATAACCTTTCATGAGTGTGTGTGTGAATTTTTTTGCTTTGCAGAAGTCTGTCAAAGCAGAAAAATTTCCTCCTGAAAAGAAGTTTCCATTTTCCTTTTTGCAGTACAGGGGTCTACAGCTTGAATATTACCCTGCAAAATTCTTAGCTCTGTTTTCCTTTCTTTAACCATGTTAATTAAACTTACTATTCTTATTTCACAACGAAGACTGAAAGAGAGCAAAACCAATGCTTTGCTAAATAAAGAACAAAACTCCACTTGTCTTTGTTTGTAGTTTTCTTCTTTGGTGCTATCTTTAATTTGCCCCTTCTTTTCCGTTTTATGCCATACAACAGGATTGACATAATTGCATGTATTTTCCTTTTAAGGAATCTGTATTTTTTGATCTCCAGGAGAGCTCTATCTTTTTCCTGGAAGTCCAAGAAGACAACCAGTGGAAAAAAAGGAATTTCAGGGACCTGCTCACGATTTTAAAGCCATAGCCAAAAGAGCGGGTCTGAAGTGCCTTTCAGAAAGAAGCCCCATGCAACAAAAATATGCTGAGGCAGGATTACAGCCCTTTGGCTGAGGGGTGTCCCTCCTCTCTGCGCAGACCGCACTGACACCTACTCCCCTCTTAACGTTACAGCCAGAGCCAGCCAAGTGTGGAAGAAGGTTTACTTGAACACCGTCAAGGTAGAAACTGTTTATGCTGAGCTTTGGAGGCAAGTTCAGGCACTTTTCTTTTTCATCCCGATCAGTTTGTTGCTGCCAGTTCCAAACTTAAACTGCCCTTCAGCTGCCCTTGCTTCTTTTCTTGCTTGTTCCCCCATATGCCAACACTGCTTTCAATTTTGATCTGATGAAGGTAGATTTTACCTGAAGAGTTATTTTTGACTGGACACAAGGCAAAGCTGGGGAAAGTCCCAAGACAAAAAAAAAATCCCTGTCATCCTGTTGTGGAACGAGCACAAAGGCCAGATTTTGAATTGCCTTAATTTAAATTCTGTGGACCATGAGCCTGCTGAATCTCATGTGTCACTCCAGAAACTTGACTGATTTCTCATAGCTACTATTTATATAATAACTGTATTGTAAAGTTTTTAGACATCCCTCATGGCAATACACTCTGCCACTGTATAAAGTAAGTTTATCTGGAGATTATCAAAAACTCAAGAGTGAAATCATAGAGCTCCTTAATGTACTGTGCAGCCAACTCTATTAAGTGTAGAAACATTTTTGCTTCCACACCACATAAACTGTGTTTCTAAATACTTGGAGTGGTATATAATCATAGTCACTACTGTAAAAGACAGAATTCTCCTGTGAGATACTAACGTTCTATTTATAATTTATTTTTGTCTAAAATACACGACAGTAATTATGTTTATTTTCAGAAACCAAATGTTCTCATTTCAGGGTGGGGCTCTTTTGTTTGGTTTCTTTACAAGCAAAAAATGCGGCCTGTAAAATAATAATGCGATGTAAGGCCAGAAGGAGCAAACATTTCTTCACGCAGTCACATTCAGTTTTCAGGTACCTGCTTTATGGACTAGCTTTGCTGAGAACTGCCACAACTCTGGCTGACTCGGCTCAGAGACAGCGTGGATCTGGTTGGATTTATTAGCTCAGGCACAAATGCAAATACGGTTATACTGCCACCAAAGCCAAAAAGAGTCAAGTAACTTTCATTTGGCAGAGAGGTGAAACAAACTCTGGTGATTTAAACCGGTCCTGCACTGGCCAGAATGGATGTTTCAGCACTGTATTCCCAAAATTAGAGGTAGAAAGGAGAGCGATGCACTGCTTAAAGCTCACTAGTATTGATGAGAAGCTATTTGCTATGATTACACTGCTAAATTAAAAGAAGGCTGGAGAGAGTGCTGAAGCACTGGTCCCCATTCGTCCACACTGTTTAATTGCTAGTTTATTCCCTGGATTTGTTTCAGAGGGTTTCAGCTTGGCTTTTTCCGAAAAAGCGTGGTCTAGGGGGGTCAGCCTTCAGCATGTGAGCGCAGCTGATCACTTCAACCTGGTCCTTGAGTCATTTGCAGGCTGACTTTCATTTAGCAGTAGACACTGCTTTATTACTCCCCTTAACTCAAGTTCAGCACAGGTGTGACAACCTGATCCTGTAAAAGGGATTCAAGCCTCATCTTCCAGAACAGTGTCCATTTATCACTCTCGTTAAAGTGTCTTAGCATCTAAAATAGTGCACCGAGATAGTACGAGAGAGTCTGTAAGACCAGAGAGCCTAGCCGTTGGGACTCCATCCTCAGGGGAAAAAGATGTGGATCTGAGATGATATTTTGAAAAAAGAGAAGATATTATATTGTATATTACGCCTTGATTTTGTAAATTAAATGACCTCTGAAAAAGGAAGGAATGCCTTAGGAGACTTAACAAAACAGTACCTAATTTCAAAGTGTTCTTTGGCTTTAAAAACAATCTGTGTGATAATGGGATCAGACCTGCCAAGTTTCACGCTTATGTACAGTTGCTGTTTATGGAATATGTTTGTATAATTTTTTCTCTCCCCCATTCCGTTTGTATTTTTGCTGTCCAACAATCAAATGCATTTGTACAATTGCTAGACATTACAGTGTCTTGTTTCAGATGCATGTCTCCATAGTTACTGTTTACAGTATCTTCCTCTGCTTAGACTCTTGTGTCAATAAGCTTCTGCATTTGAAAGTAACACATCTTTATTTTCCAGCAAAAGAGATCCCTCTCCTCACCAGCTTGCTGATTAGGTAAACATTTAGGCAGATCTTTCTCTCATATATCTTTGGACATCTAAAAATTACGCATCTATCATGGCATATCTCTTCAACTGTCTAAATGTAGTCAGGTAGTCTAAGCCAGTTACCTAGGCTCCCTCTATAAACAATGGAGAGAGATAGTTGCAAAATATGATTCATTCAAATTATTTTAGATGGTTAACTTAGGAAGCTTGAAATAAGATCCAAGAAGAGATAAACGCCTACACCTCCTCTCACCAGTGGCATCTAATTTTTTTGGATCAAGAAACCAAAGCTGTGAATAGTTTGATTGCATAGGCCTTAAGACATTCTTGCTCGAATACAATCCTCATGGACAGCTTAAGCCCAACAGATCTCAGATCTGGAACAGTATTCAGAATTTCCTGATCCTCTGTATGATGTCCCGGACTGAAGATGCCTGTTTCTTTTTCATTCTTATTACCTAGGTGAAAACAAAATCAAGATTAGAAAAAGACAACAGAGATCAACCTTTCTTTTGATTTTTATTTCTCTTTTTTTTTCTGTCTCATAGGTTAAGAGCTCCCTCAAATACCATTCTCAGCTGAAATTAATTTATGCAATACATCTAGAATACTATATACTTCTGGGAAGTAGAACTAACATAGAACTGCATCTACCTCCTTCTTTGCATTTGCCCCATGACATGTCCTATATGTGGTATATTGTACAGGTTGCATAAATTACAGTTGTCATCATGGCTTTATGACTTCCTGAGAAAAAACTGATCTAATATTTTTTATTGCTATTTCTTGATACCCTGTTCATTTTGTTGCTGCTCCTCTTAGACTCTCCATTAGCTTAAATTACACAGTCTTGGAGACTTGTGAGCTTACTAAACTAAAAAAAAAAGTTTAAAGACAGAAAAAGATCGCCTATCATGTTGGGCCTTCTCACCTTCCCCTAGGCCCAATGACATAATCTCTTACATTTTTTGAAATTCAGAACATTAAGTACTCAGTTTTTTCACAAAACATGCAACTGTTCTGAGACAACCACACCTCAGAGGCCACTGAAAAAGCTATTGCGATGAAAAAGTAGCAGAAATAAAGTAGGAGAGCAGGGAATAGCATCTAAACTCACCTCTGTGAATCACACAGAATAATCTTTCCTTTTAATATATTCAGTACCTAATAACAACCTTTCCTCAAGGGCCTGTTTGCACTGTAATGAAAACATTTTATAATGTGGCTCCACTGTCAAAACCTACTTGCATGTCTTGCAACACCCAACACCATCACATACCTGATCTCCATCTATGATGCATAGCTGAAGTCCTCAGTGACTGCATGACACGTTTTGGACAGGGAAAACTTGAGAAACATTTGAGATCAGGCACTTGTAGTTACTCTGTTACAACGTTAAACAGCTTGTCAGGAGCTATCAACCTAAAACACAGAAAGACCACATGTGGGGCACAATGCAAAACTCTTATTTGGAATACAGATTTTGAAGCACCACTCTTCTCATGAAATTGAAAGAAAAGAGAAAANAAAAAAAAAAAAAAACACCACACTTCAGAACCTAAAATGGCCCAAGCCTGATATGTAGAAGAATACTTATTAAGGACACTAGTTATTAGCTAATAACTAATAGAAATAGAGATGTAGCTACAGCTTTGGGGAGGCCAAGCACTTCTGAATGAGCACTTTAGTGAGCTATCTGTATAGTCAGACATCTTCTGCCTCTGGTCCAGTAAATCTTAAATTCATTAGTAAAATGGGACATACTTCCAGCAGGAGGATTGTAGGTCACGGTGCCCGTGCATTGTCCCACTGTAGGAAATTTGGCTTTAACTCCTCCGTGTTTTCTTCCTTACCATGAGAAAGTAACCATATTAGGTCTCGCTCTTCCTGGTCAGGTGCTGTCAACTCTTCTCCCTCTCTTCTGTTCTTTTCAAACAAAACCAGTGCTAAAACCGAGTCCATGCAGTATGTATTCTACCTATAATTTTTAATGTTATACATATTTTAGCTTTATGAAAATTTTAAAAAGAATATCATAGAATCATAGAATCACAGAATGGTTAGAGTTGGAAGGGACCTTAAAGATCCTTTAGTTCCAACCCCCCTGCCATGGGCAGGAACACCTCCCACTAGACCAGGTTGCTCAAAGCTCCATCCAACCTGGCCTTGAACACCACCAGGGATGGGGCATCCACAACCTCTCTGGGCAACCTGCTCCAGTGTCTCACCACCCTCACAGTAAAGAATTTCTTCCTAATATCTAATCTGAATCTACCCTCTTTCAGTTGAAAACTATTACCCCTCGTCCTATCACTACACTCTCTGATAAAGAGTCTCTCTATACCTTTTTTGTAGGCCCCCTTTAAGTACTGAAATACTGCTATAAGGTCTCCCTGGAGCCTTCTCTTCTCCAGGCTGAACAACCCCAACTCTCTCAGGCTGTCCTCATAGCAGAGGTGCTTCAGCCCTCTATACATATCCCTAGTTCTCTTAAAGGTATTATAATACCAGGAAATTTGTCCTTTTCAGGGATTTTTGCTTGAAGCTAGCACTCCATTAGCACAGCCTAGTCTACAAAATGTGTCTGCCCAACTCCAAATCCTGTGCAATTTTTGCCTTGCCGGGACAACTGGTCCATTAAACAATTAGCCCAAAGCTGCACGGTGGTTTTTAAGTGAGGCAGGACCAGAATCCTTTCACCAAATTCCCAGACTTAATCTCTCTCCACAGGACTTTGTTGTTAACAATATAAAAACACAAGTTCATTTTAAATGGAGTCTGTCTTAAAGCAAAGAACAAATATTTTTTTTTGTGGTTTCCTAACTAAAAGTTGACGGGAAACATTGCAGAATACAGCCACACAGTATCTTTGAACACATGCCTTATGTTAGAGCATATCGGCTGCAACATTTTTCACTGTTCTATGTTAAATCATGCATTCAGTTGTTTCCATTTATACTGCATCAAAGCAGTTGAAATCCAATTGAAAAGTTTCTTTAGACAGCCATTGTGCAGGAACATGATGTCAATATTAATAAAGGCTGAATTTCCCCTTGGCTCACTTCTTACAGATAAGCTTTTCAATAATACACTGCTTGCACCAAAGGTCTGATGGGACTGGGAATAGTAAAAAACACTAATAAAAGAATGTTGAATGTTTTTATATTAAATTTCCCCACAGGCAAACTGAAAAGCCTACTTAGAGTACGCCAATCAACATGGCACTTATTAAATGTAACAAGAGTCCTGTTACAACAGATCTTTAAAGCCCCTAAATATGAGTTAGAAAATAAAGACAAAAGACAATTACAGATGTATTTCTAGACTGAAGCCCTGGACACCTCACCTGATATTTACTAACATGACACTATGTTTGATCTTCAAAAAGACTCCATTTTTATCAGCATACAGCTATTTTTTTTTTACTGCTATTTACTGTAGTTAAGAATTTTATCCTTTCCATTTCCAGTCTTTTAAAGTGTATTTTTATATTTGAGAAAAATACCATAATTGCTTAGAAATATGTGAAGTCAGTAAATAGGGTACAATACCCACATAACTTTGGATTGACTAATATAAGGAAATGGAATCATGTGAGTAAAAGTAGTGACCACACTTAGGCCAATTAGAACAAACACTTATGTCTTCTCATCAGAATATGGACAACGGAGTGCCTGAAAAACATTTCATTGTGAGGATTACATCTGTTTCACAAAGGCTCATCTCTTACACCTGAATTTAAGCAATATTTTCACCCTGTCAAGGTAGTGACAAATATATTAAATCTGTCTGTCTTTTGAGATTGCGAACCCCAATCTGAGATTTTGCCTTGGGCACAGCAATAAAAAATAAACTCAATTGTCAAACATAGGGTTTGTTTTCTGCAGATGGAAAGAGAAAGGAAAAAGGTTGCAGGACCTTTTACAGGATTGTAGTTTGTCTGTAAACAACTGGTTTAAATTAATCTAAATAGCTATGAAACATTTAAACTTCTATGAAACTGGGGTAATTCCTGTAACAATATTGGCATTTATGTTAATTGGTATGTATTAATTTGGGAAAAAAGAGATGCATTTTATTAAATAAAAATTGATAATAATGAAGCTTTCGTGCAATCCATGCTACATTAAGTATTTTGTTTGAAGCAGTAAGTAAAGCACAAGGCAATGTTTATCAAAGTCTGTTCTGTGTACTCAGTAGTTAAAACTTGAATGTCATTTAAAAATGCTGACAACACACTAAATATGTTCCCATCACATTTTGATGAGTCTGCACTGAAGTCCATTGAGATCTTTCAGGTGATTTCCTATTTATATTGGATCATATGTTAAATAAACAACTGCTGTATTTGTCACAAAGAAGTTACACATTTATTAACAGGACAAAAGGCAGCGTCTGTCGTAAAATGTTATCCAGGCTTTGGAATACTTTGAAATCTTAGCTTAGGACAGTTTTCTGTTTTCCATGGCCCACAGCTCTAAAATATATAAAAAAAATCTTGCATTTATGGATAAATACTGAAATGGACAGGACTAGGTGTCATAGCTTCTGAGATGACTTAATACTTGATAAATATTTGAGTTAATGTTTCAATATCAATATTTTATTGTATGAGTAAGATACATATTTTATTCAAAGTTTACTTAAGCAAAAGCTGCAACGACATTCTATATGGTATTGCTGTGGTTTTGCTGTAGGCTTGCAGAGGCAAATTTGATTTTGTGATCTTTGTAATGCTGCTGGAGAAGTAAATGTTTCCAATAGCCATATTACAGGAAAAATGTATTTCCCACGCACAAACTGGAAAATGAATGCTATTGATATCAGCAGATATCAACTATTCCTCAACGTGATAGCTAGCAAATTTATTCACCACATCATAGCAAGAGAATTAGCAAGACATCATTCTATTTTACATGTAAATTTGATACTAATTATTATTTGATAGAATAGCTGGTATATAACTTGTATGGAGTAATCATAAATTCATTCTGTCTGTTAAGTTGAAAGATAAACAAAAACAGACTGGTAAAACAAGTTATGGACTTCCATAGGAGAGATTTCTGAAATGAACTTCAGTAAAATGTTGGTAAAATCAAATGGTCTGATAAGTTAAGGGAAGAAAACAGAGAGGAGACTTGGTATTACTTTGGGCAGGGGGATGAATCTGGAGAAGGATGAGCTTGACCTACTGACATGAATACCTATGTTAAGAGGGATATCATGAAAATGCAGAGAGCAAAGTGTGGAGGAAAGCACAGAAAAATTAACAAAACTTCCTAAGAAATCAAGAATTAGAAATCAAGAAATAAAAAATCAGACTGAATAGGACACTGCAAAAGTTATTAAAACAGAAAATATAAGTCTTCAAAACCAGAAATGAGAATATGGAAAGAAAGATATATCCTATACAGTAACTGCCTATACGTCATTAACTAAAAGAATACTTTCATTTTTAATAAGGATGTTGCAGTGAAATACAGTGGCAAAAGCCAGATGAATAACAAGAATGAACTTATTAACTTGAAATGATTATAACCAGGATGGGAACAGAACACCTAAGTCTTAGAGCTCTCAAACCACATGACTGTTTTCTCTCTATCCTGGAATGCTGAAAGAACCAACGTGCAGAATTACAGGTACAGTAGCAGTTTTCCATCAATTCAACAGTGAAAATAGTACAGCTGGAGAAAAACAAATACAATGCATCAAGGGAGGAAGAGGGGAAGAAATCTATCAAGACAACTTTAAGTCTGTTCATAGTTACTTTCCTTCACTTTTATGGAGTAATTTCAGTTCAGGGCAGATATAAAGTAAGCCAACCTAAAGGATCTTTAATTTAAGTGATTTTAACTGTACTTGATCTAGGAATGAGTACGTCTCATCTGAATGAGTGTAATTTCTCAAGTTTTCTGAATCACCTATGACTGTATAAATCCTTGGATCAACAGATTTTAAGGTCATAAGAAACCACTACAGTAAACTGGTCTGACCAATATCCATACAATCTCATCTGTAATTTCTTCACTGAACTAGTGTCTTTGACCGATGACATAGATTTTTACACGTTCCCTTTATTGGAAAATGCTTGCTGATAGAATCTACATGTCATCAAATATGTCGTCATGTACCAAACATATGTCTTATATTACAGGTACGTAACCTTCTGAATGATACTACCTTCCTACCCAACAAATTGTTCCATTTGTTTACCGAGATCCATTTGCATCCGAAAGTTGCGAATGATACAGCGATTGCAAAAGTTTCATTTAAGAACTAGCCGAAAGAAATACTTGAAACTATCTACAGAGTTAGCAATATACTCAAGATGGAAATGATCTGACAACAGAACTCAAATCAGTTTTTACCCATGTGCAAATGCAGCATGAGACCGTTACTCTCTTGTCCTTCCCCGAATGTTGTCAGACCCTTTTCGTTTTCAACTCTGGATTCTGTGAAGCCGAAAGCTGTGAAACTTTTCAGAAAAGCAAGCTAATGTTTAGATTGAATAAACACTTTAAAGAGGTTTTCTTTTTTGCTTTGTCCTAGCAGGAAAGAAAAAAAAAAAAAAAAAAAAAGAGGTTAAAAGTAAAGATCGGTTTCCTGTGGGGAAGCTGATGAAATGTTTCATTATCTGTGCAGGGAAGCAGACAACTTCAAGGAAATGTCACTAACTTAGCATGATATTCTTAAAGTAAGTATCATCTCACCCAGCAAAACCACAGGAACATATTATAAGAAAGATCTGTGAAGTAAAATTAAAAAATCTGAGGTAAATTTCTAAGGAGGACATTTACTTCTCCCTCCCTGGCATATAATTAGAGTCCCGCAAGGAACAGAGAGGTCAGCCTTGTAAATGAGGGCACCTTATTACTTTGTGGCACCCGATAGAGATAGAGAGATTGAATATTTTAATATGAAGAGAAAAAAAATATTTATAAATATTAGACATTTTCAACAAGTAGAAGATGACTTAGCCTTTTCTGCCACTACTTATGCTCTCGCTTCACGTTTTGGTAGTGGCATCTGAGCAGAGACAAGGCTGTTAAACAATCAATTGAACATTTGTTTCTCACTTCACATTGATATCCCAGGAGGAGGGATGTTGTCCAACACCAGTCTTATATGTAAATAAGACATAGGATATCCATTCCATTTCCCTCTCCTCTTTCCCCCAGTGGGAGCCTGGAAGGGGAAAGAAAGAGGAATTTCTCAGTCAAGACTCCCGTTCTTTTTTCTCATCTATCCCTCAGTCAAGCATATGGGCTTCCAATTAAAGAACTAGAACAACAGTCCCTTCTTTCTGTCAGATAATTTTGAAATTCTTCATCAACACTGTTACATTTTAAGCTAAATTCTAATTTAGTCCCAGTAGGTGTAATTCTTAACTTTATTCATCGCATTTTGCAGTGTCTGATATTTAAGAAAAGCAAATTAAAACTGGCCACCGAGCAGCTGATCAAGAAGAAATCTGATCATATTCACAGAGTTTAACCGCTAATAAAAATTAAATAACAAAAGCAATCTCGTCCCAAAAGACCTCTAAAGGGAGGCTCACAATGAGTCAGTGATAAAATGGCCTGCACTTCCATGACATTAAGCAGGCCTGAGCAAGCCAATCTCTCTGCAACAGCTTTATCAAGGCTGCTTGTTGATTGATAGCAGGAAACTGCATAGTTTTCTGCTTCCTTGTCTATACACAGGATGCCGAACATATCTCATTGAGAACATCTGCACTCTTTTCTCAAGAGAGTTTCGAAGAGGGCAAAGCGGCAGGGCCAAACGCTGTGCCACGTAGATTCTGCTGCCGTAAGAGGCAGCCTGCTACACTGCGCCAGGCAGGGCGGCTCTGCAGGTAGCCAAAAAGGCAGCTAATTGCCAGGGAAAAGGGTAAATCCACTAATCCGCTGACACCTTCTCTTTCCTCCACTTAATCCACACCAGGGAGTAAGAGGGGTGACGTGGGTTTTTTCCCCCAGAAAGTGAGGAAATAAAGGAGCAAACCCTCAAGCTTTGAAAAAAGGAACTTGGAAATGATTAAGGCTTTTTCTGGTTACACTAACACTCAGACTCCTGACAACTTTGAAAATGTGATGCAAAATGAAGTTCTGTGCAAAATCAGGAGGTACATCACTGTCATTACCATTGCCAATTCAGGCAATGTCTTAAAAAGCATTCTGGGCATGTGCTACAAAAAGAGACTGATTTGACTATTCTATCTGCAAACCCTTTGATTTGCTTTATGACGAAGATTTAAGTGAAACTTTAGTTTTCAAAAATAGTTCAGAACAAGAAGTTGGCACCACCAAACAATTATGCCACCTCTCCATAGTTCCTGGACAGTGAATAGATCCTATATGTAAAAGAAAAAAGAAAGTTTCCATGCACACAAGGGCAGGGGAGGAGGAGATGGAATAATTAGCCAGTTGCTATAGTAACACAGATAGAACTAGGACATCCCACTCACATGAAAAGTTTATCTTAGATTTTGGTTAAGTATTCCTAATATAGACCTTTTTCTTGGTTTTGAAAATCCTAAATTCTCAGTTGTGCTACGATTATAGTGAAAACTCATTTAGGTTTTCCACAGAATTCAGGTATCAACAGACAGGAAACTTCAAAATTTCTAGGGCAAACTTGATTGGGCATCTGCACACCACAAAATAGGAGCTTTGACAGAGAAGAATAGCAACTTCAAGACAGAGCTGTCTCCCTGCTCTTTCCATTCAATCAGGGCTTCAGAAGTTCGACTGAAATAGTAATAGTCTGTGTAAGACTGCTGTGTATCCTGAATACCTTTTTCTCCCAAATACCAGTGAGTTTGTTAACTCATATTTTATCACCTCCAAGAGCTAACTGTCAATTTCCCCGGGAAATTTGAAAAAGCTACTGGGAGAAGGACACATAGTGCTGGACACTGCACAGAGGCACTAGAGACTTGCCTTAAATTACTGCCTTAGCGTTTGCAAGGAGGCAAATCATATGATGTGCCTACATCCATGAAAAACCACTTCTGAGCTCTGCTGTGCTGCTTCTGGATCAGCGCTGTCTTAGATATGACCAGGTATGATCAATATGTGGCAGAGCTCAGGACTGTCCGTGTAGACCATCCTGTGCTTCTGTTCTTATCAGCGAAAGGAGGACAGTGCTCAACACCTTCACAGAGACACTTGAAGGTAACTAGTGTTAATAGTTGAACCTGCCATTTGCTCACCATTCTTCAATCTTTCTGGCTATCCTTAGCACATTCCGGATTCTCCCGGGAGTGAAGCAGCAGCTGGCTTTGCTCCTGAGATATATATTATACATGATAACTAAATGTCCCACAGAAACTGCAGCTGGAAACCAGAGTCCTGAAATTTTAGGCAGAATCTGGTATGCAACCAAGCTTATTGTGCAATCTTTTGTGGACTGATTTCCAGATAAGGTATACACTGGTTTGTGCTGCTAGAGTCCTAAAAATGATCACCAGGTAAACAGGAAATTCTTTTGAAAATTAGGCTTGTAAGCTTAGTTTGTCATTTTGTAAATGGGCAATAATGATGCTCATGTGAGACCTTTGCATGGAAGTTTCTCTAGGAATATAAGGTATTATTAATACTAATTGCACTTTTATTGATGACATGATACCTCATCTTTCAAAAGCAGATTAATGCTGTTGAAGCAAATTCAATACTATTCTAATACACATACAAGATATATCAGGCTCCTTTTCCTTCAATGGTCTTTTTTTCTCATTGCAGAGTTGCTATTTTTTTAGCTTTTGCTGAGATACAACTGAGCATATTAAACACTTCAGAAAATAAATCGCCACATACATATCTTCTACCATGGCTCTGTTCCCCAGCCATTGCTCAGAACCATGATTCATCTTTGGAAGGTAAACACCTAATGAAATTATTATTTTTTTCTAATGCTGTACAGTGACGTACATAATCATCCATCTAAATATGGACCAGATGGGATGTACCCTACAGCAACAGTAAATGAGAAAGAAATAATTCATAGATCTGTTGATTTTTTTTTTCCAACTTTTTATGGACCGTACGGTGGCATTCTGAGCATTGAGATCAATGTCAATATATTCTTGTGTTCACTGGAGACTAGTGTTACAGTTAGAAAATTTAACCGTAACACTTGATTTACTTAAATAAGACCAAAATATATTAATGTAAATATTAATAATCCATTCATAAATAAGCTGAAGATTGTCTCCTGCCAAAGCCAAAGGAAATACATGTGGTTATAAAATGTATATCATAGTATGTATATTGCACAGGAGTACTATCTTTGTTATTAGTATCAGAAAGCATGCAAAGTTGAAACATTTATAAAAGCTGGTCTTCAAATACTGGACTGTCAAGACATATTTTTTTCTTATTGAACTTGAATTTTCTCTGGTTGAAGCTAGCTCCCAGAAGACTTTTTTTGTGAATTATCAATCAGTAGAAGTAAAAAAACAAATTTTTTTTTTAAATTAAACAAATTAACAAATTTTAAACATTAAAAAATTTAAACTTTAACAAATTTTTAAAATTATTTTATCTATATAAATATAAAATGGAGAAAAAAATTAAAAGAGCCACTTAAATTTAAGAGCTCTGTTCTCAGTGAGACACAATTGACATTGGAAGAGGTGAAGAGAAGAGCACTGGAGTAATTTCTGCTCAAACTATACTGACAAGTAGGCTAGGTAGTCCCAGAGTAGAAAAGTACTGAAGTCAGTGGCGTAGAAATGCTTCCTCTCTACTGAAATTTTCCCACAACTAAGGTAATTCACAGAGGTCAATTATGTTAGCGTTCAACTCCTTGTAATAAACGGACTAGCATTAACAGACTGACATGAAGCTTTACATCCTTCATGTAAAACTGTGAATTTTCCACAATCAACTGTCCTGAGCTCTGAGTGGAGCCTCTAGTGTACGCAGCAGATGAACATGGATTTCAATATCACAATTTGGGATGCAAAAGTCTACATTCTAACTAAATCTCACTCTCTTCACCTATGTCCTTGTATGGCCCTGCACATATTAGACAATTAAAACAATTAATTAGATAACTTGCATTTTCTAACTACTGTAAAACGATTTAGGTTTGGGGTGATTAATTTCAGAACCACCAAGTATACACTGCTTACTATAAGCTATTTGTCAGGTTTCCAGGGTCCAACCATTTCACAACTATTATTTGGAGGGGAAAAAAAAAAAAAAAGGTAGCTGGAATTATTCAGTTTAATGTATAAAAGTATGTTTTTCACCCTCTATTGATTCCATCTTATTTTATATGAATAGCCATGTTTTTTAATTAAAACAAATGACAACTCTTACAGTGTTCTTATATGTGCCAATACATCTTAGATCTACATGATTTGAAATTGAAAAAATATTCATAACATTAACCTTTACCTATCTTTTTTTTTTTTTACTGTAGGCAAAAAAAATCTTTTGACAAAAAATGTTTGGTACAGAAAGGACATAACTGTACATCTTCCTTTCCTAATAAATGACTAATCAGTCATTCATTCATTCACTTCATATTAATTGTTAAAAGATTAATCATGATGAACTAACGTATTATTAATATCCATATTATATGTGTATCCATGGAAATTCCACAGCAATATGGCGATTAACTAATGTACCATTATTTTACAGTTAATTATTGTAGCATTAGAAGTAACTATGAAGAAAGGATTCAGGGAATATTTTCCTTTTTTTTTTTTAACATAATTTCATATTTTATCATATAGAAAAGTGAATCCGGGGAGAGGAAAATTGAGGATCTGGAGCTATTTCTTTTTATTTCCCACGTTTCTTTCATTTTCATCTTGTATTAATGATTTTTTTTAAACAGCAAATATCACAGTCCAATCATTCTACTGAGAAGTAACAGCTGTTTACTATGAAATTTAATAGTTGTTAACTCACCAAGGTTGTTATGAAGAACATAAAAAAATTCAAAATTCTATTATTATATTTAAAAATAAAAAGAACAATTTCTAAGATCCAAAGATATAGTAAATAAATAAATCTATCTAGTGAAGAGTCATCTTTATCATTCTTTTTTACCCTAACCTTGGTTAAGAAATCAGATCTTCTGTATTCATGATGCGTGCATTTTACTTTTTTTGCTTTGAATTTCAAAGATAAATTCTAATTCAATATTTAGTTTGTGTCTGTGTGTATATATACATGCACGCATACATACACACAGGTCCTTCAGGTATGGGGAATAGCACTGTTTAATTTGAAACTTTGACAAAAATTCCAGTTAGAATTCCAGTTATGGGAAACAGTGCTAGATTTTAAATGACTGGATTTTTTTAATATATTTTCACTTACAATAACGCAACTATTAAAAAAAAAAAAAGAAAAAATACTGTGTTGTCAGTTATAAGAAAAATCTAAGAAATCATTATGTTTATTCAAATCACAAGACATTTCAATGGTATTTTTATTTTTTAAATATATTAGGATTCTGATGTTTGGGTTTTGCATCTGCAGATCATGTACACACTACTGTGTGAGCACCACCTTAGACCCGGGCAGTTCTTGGTTCTGTGCAGTCCTGCATAACAGTTTTTAGTGTTTGTTTACCACTAGTACTATCTTTCCACAGCATAGAAATCCTTGAATTTTAGGTTATAGAACTTTATTTTTGAGCCATCTCTTTACATAAATCTAGTTGATCTGTGGTCTGAGTCAATCCTCCCCTTTAAAATTTCATTTGGTTGCTTTCAAAAGAATTCGAAGAACATGCTCTGAAAAAAAAAAGAGTATTTCAAAATGCTTGTGAATAGGACCGTTTCTACCCTATTCCAGAAGGTTGCTAGATGACAATCTGAGATCAATAGGATTTAAACTTTGTTTAGGTACTTTCCTAAATAATTTTCATTCATCTTCACAGCAAAATGAAAAAAGAATCTTAACTTTGAAATCAATATGAACTGTCACACCAATACTTCAGTGACATTTCCATGAGGGTTTTTTACATGTCTTTGAAATCAGTTATGTTTAAGACTATAGGATCTCTTGATCCCCTTCCCTTGATTTCAGGAAGCTCATGTTTTTTGGATTGTGACTCCTAGGAAGAAGAAAATAAGTGTTCTTGGAAATCCTGGTATTGATGCTTAAAGTGTTAACAAAGATGTTAAAAATCTAAACTGATTATGAAAGATCATGCTGGAAACATTCCATACTCAAATATCAAACGTGATATAGAAAACTTGTTAAGGAAAGTATCTATATCAAACATTAAATTAACTAACTTTTGGAGAGAAAAAAAATGTACTCCCCACCTGACAGTTGTGATGATACTGATCAGTAACCAAGACTGCAGACTGTTGGCTGATGCTGAAGTTAAATGCGTATGACAGAAATAGCAGCAGTGATGGATGGCTTTGGATCTGCTGAAGTGACAAAATGCTACAATGCTTAGGATGCTTAGGTGTCAGTAAAAACAGGCAACATAGGGACATGATATCTGAAGTCTTTGCATGACATAATGTGAAATGATGGTCAGCACTGAACCTTGACTACTTGACATTAACAGTGCTAATTTATATGTAAGAATCTGCCTACCACAGCTGTGATACAGGTCATTTGTTGAAATATCAACATGGAGTACAAACTAACATATGGAAGTTGAAGCTGCTGCTGCTACAAAGACATATGAAACTCAAACTTTTGCACTCATGACTATGTACAGTGGAGAGATTATTTGTGTCCTCCTTCTCTGCATATCCTTTCAAAACGAGGTGTTTGTGAGGAAACTGTCTCACATATATTCTGGGGGCACTCAAATCCGTGTTGTGATACCTTTTTTTCCACCTTCACATAGCTTAGAGAAAACAAAAAGAAAAAAAAATCAAACAGATAAGCAAGAACATCATGACATGTGTAAGTTGCTTTTGTACACCAAGGCATCATTTCTGTCCATCCATCCATAGTGTTTGTATTGCATCAGCATCCCATGGCTGCCCAGCACTACTTTTTTTTCCCATTCTGGTGTTGTTGTACTTTTCTGCTCTTTTCTTTCAGTTAAAGCAATCTCCTTCAAACAAAACCCATTGAGTCAGCTTAGGAACTAACATGATTATTGACTCCATTTGTGGGTCATAACCCCTTTCCTTATTTTGTCCATCTATTATGAAGACTGAAAGCCCTTTGGAGAAGATCTGTTTGCTATTTTGTACAATTTCTACCACATATGTTTCCCGATCTTACCTGATCCTCCAGTAACACCATAGTAAAAAATATCAAAATGGCTATGTTAAGCTACCAGGGAAAACAGTTTCATCTGCACTGTCATGTTGGATGGATTCAAGACCAAACCTACATTCCTTCCTTCTTTTTAGGCATGACCACAGTGTCAGCTCTGAGCAGACACAGTTGTATTTCCTGAAGGAAACTTCAGGTTTGCACTTACCTTAGGATGCTTGCACTAACCTGACTCAAAGGGAGGCATCTGCTGCAATTTCCAGAAATTCCCTCTTGCAGGGCAGCATTTGAGAGGGTGATCTGGCATCCCTCCTATTATTTGTCGTTCTAATATCCTACCTTTGTTCTGTAGAATGGGATTCACTCACATGACTTTGGCTGTATAAGAGTTAAATGTCAAGGACTGCATCTTCTGTAGTAAACAGACACAGACATATAAGTCCAGAAGATGACTCAATTCTTCTCACTTAGGCTTCTAGAGACACCTGGTTCACTCTTTAAAACCAGAAACCTATTTAACTGAAAATCACCGTAAATAATTTTACTCTAGTTTTATTTCTACCCAGCAGCCAAATTTTTCTTTCTCTCTTTTATGTAAGTGTAACAACTGTGCATTAAATTAGACTCAAATTTTTATTTTTTCATCATTTCTCTAAATATTTTTGTTACGCTTAAATTTCAGTGGTTAATCTGATACATGATCGTATTTGTGCAAGGGAAAAGTATTTGTACTTTCCAGTAAATGTTGGCTTTGCTGAAATCTTTTTTATTGTCTGGAGAAATAATAGTGTTTATGGTAAATAACTGCAAAATTCGATCTTATACTTACCTAGCAGTGTTTTAAAAATTGGGTGGAGGCAGAGTATACTTTTAAAATAAACTTATCTGACTTTTATTACTGATCCACTTTCTCCTTCCCATACTTCGTGGTGGGAAGTGTCATGCTTCTCAGTCACCCTAACACTGATTAAAATTAGCAAGAAGCAGTTCTGACCTATTAATTGAAAAAAGAAAATAAATGAAGATATATATTGTTTGCTAGGCGTTAGGACTGGTAGTATTGATACTACAAGTGAGGAAATTAATTTTTAAGTTTTAAATCCAGCTTTTGAAAGAAAAATAAAGACAAAAGTTCAGAGACAAAAAAAAATAGATCATTCCATCAAATATTAGATAGAAAAAGGAGGTGAAAGAAGAGAAAGGGAGAACAGTAATAGGAAAACTAATAGAAAAACAAATCCAATGTCCTTGCATTGATTTTTGTGATTACTGTTTATTAAAATGCAGTGGATACAGATTATCTTTCTTTCAAATGCTCTGTATTTATTATTGCTTCATTTGCTTTGAAATGATAACTGCAGGCACTTAAATAAATGGATTCCAACATTGTCTAGTTTCATTCTACCATCCTTGTCTGTGATAAGTACCCCTGTAGAAATGTTATTCTGAAACTTCTTTAAGCAATGTTTTTCTGTTAATCACAAGATCTTTCTTTGTATGTCTTCTGTAGTGCTTGTCCTGCCTACATTTTCTTTCTTATTCTAATGATAGAAGAATATTTTCTAGTATAAAAAATTCCTGTACTTTTGGAAACAAGTTTCACTGTGATTTTATTGTATAATTGATATTTTCGAGTTAGGCATCTAAGATATAGCAGAATCACTGGCTTTGCCACAGACTTCCTAGGTGACTCTTTGCACAAGTCCATCTAGGTTATGGCCATCTAAATAAATGGTGGCAAGGTATGTTCCTGAGAACTGAGGCCCTCTGGCATGGAACACCCATATCTATGCTAATAAGATATTTTTTTCACCCAGGTAGGGTAGACGTTTGCAAACTGCCCATTGGGAATGGTCCCTGGACTTACCCAAACTGAAATCACAAATTGTAGGGTGCTCATTGGATCAGCCAAAATCTAGTCAGAAACTGCTCTAAAAGACATAGGAACATTTCTAGGCACTGCTTAATTTACAAGCAGAGGTGTATCTTTAAATTCCCTCCATCAAATTTCTGAAACTGTCATAATACAGATGAGTATACATTACAATTCTAAGAAATTTTATGAAATAAAAGTTAGGTATGTAGGCGCCAATACAAATCCCACTAACTGCCTCGTTGCATTACCTAATTGCATCTTCAGATGGTTATGTGCATTTTAAAATGCCTTCCTGTAAAACACAATTTATAGTTCCTTCCTTTTTTGCCTTGCAGCTCTCAGAGAACAACTGCACTGCAGTATGTGGCTATGGGCTTGAAATCCAGGTACCTATGCAGGCTCCTGGTCAGGTTTCACAGCCAGTGCTGAGCTCTGTACTATGACAACACAGTAATCATACACAGCTAGACAATTAAAAGTTTGCTTAGGTATGTCTATGGGTGGAATTAATGATACAGATGTCATACCTATAGAATCAGGATTGTAAGGAAGGTAGGTGTCACTATACTTACACAAACTACAAATTTACAGTCCAGCACCTGTGGTGTTAGAATTATTCTCTTCCATATGGAGAGGTGTTTTTTGTTTCAAGTGGTTATGGAATACTGAATGCTGCTGTTGACAAACTACTTTCGGTTGGCCAATTGCAGGTGGAAATCCGCCTAGAAAACCTTACAGTGACAGTCTGGAAATTCCCCACTTTCTAATCGCAGTTTCAATATTATTATCTTTTGCCAACAAGTGCTAAAAGAGATCTTTTGTTTCAGCAGTAATCCCCTACTTGCTGAGTTGTTACGATCTGTATTTTTGCTGTGTATGAAGTTTTGTTATTTCTAATAAAATATCCTTTTTTATAATTGACTTAAAACACTCCTTTACTCTCATTATAGTTCTAATTGTGTTTTTTCCTTACATGTTCCCACCCTAATGACTTCAAAATCTTAATTCAGGAATGTAGTTAGACTACTTCTCTGAAGGTCTGAAAAGCACGGAGGAATGCCTGATGGATGTATCAGCTACCAAAGTCTGATGTATGCATTAAGATATATAGAGAGACCTCCATAACAAACACAAAAGCCATTTGCATTAATTTCAGAGTGAACCATCGCACTTACAAACTTTTCATGGCAGCAATGTTACACTTTGTTGAAGTGGTAATTTCATAATTCTCAGAGATGGTACACTCGCCATAACTGCATAAAGATACTGTGGAGTCCCTTTATTAGACAGGAATAGTTATATGATGCTACCAAGTAGTTTGCCCTCTTTTCTTTCAAATTAGAAGGAAAGGAAAACACAGAATCCACAATGAAAGCAGGAATGCAGTAATGGTATAGGCCTTCTTGTGAGTGCTCTTTCTGCCTACTAGTACATGCCATCTCCTATTCTGTCCGCGTTGCCTAGGCAATGCCAGTCTTGCTGTTTTCCAGCTCTTCAGTGATTCTGCTTTACTCTGCTTCCTGCGTAGAATAAGTCATATGGGTTTGGGCCTTTTTCCTACATTTTTTGTGGCAGTTCAGGGTATTCTTTATCAACAATGTTCAAAACTCAAGTGCCTAGTTTACAGGACAGTCTGGTTAGATCAATATTTCTAAATAAAAGAAGACAAGGGACCAATACCTATCCCTACAGGTAAACAGAGTGAAGAATCTTGCATCTATAATACTTAGGATGAGCAAATGTGTTGTGTTCACACCATGGAGCACTCTGTTCTGGAGTTCCTCTGGGGCCCAGTGTGGCGTTTCTATTGGTCTGGCACTAATCCATGTGTTTTGTATGTCTTGACAACTTAAACTGGTTTAAACAGTGCAAGGGCTTTTCTGCAGCTCAGCAACGAGGTTGGCATTCCCATAGCAGGGAACCGAAGAAACTGTGTTGTATGCTGCGGGATGTGGCATGAGGGGATTTGAAGGTTGTTGAGGGTGCAAAGTTTCCCACTATAAAGCTGAAGAACAGCTGTGGCTGGAGAGAGCTGCGTATGAGATAGACTTATCCTGGACTGTCTTTNGATATATATTTCCTTATTTTCTTTTTATTTTATTATTAATATTTCATTAAAGTAGTTCAGCTCCTTCTAAACTCGTAAGTCTCTCTCTTTCTCTCCTGCCTCCCTTCGAAGAGAGGCAAGAGAAAGATCATCTGTCGTTCCACCTGACTGGGCCAATCAAGCCCAAACCACAACAAAGAGACATCTCTGAGATTAAATATCCACTGATCTCTGCTTGGGTATTATTTTGAGGAGCGCTAGTTGGAGCAGTCCAGAATAGAGCCAGAGAGTGAGCCAACAACTAAACAGTGAAGGCGCAGAGCAGAGACTTCCATTATTCACGTTTTTCTCCTAGAGCTGTTCTATTTAGGAAGGTGGTCATACATCTCAGACTGCAAGTGTAGGGTCAGGCGTGGGATCGAGGCAATATTTTTTGCCAAAAATGCTTCAGTGAATGTCCACATTTGAACTCTGAAACCTGGCTGAGGAGAAAGATGAGACTTACTCACCTGTCAGCATGCATCCAGGTCTGCTTCTGTTCTGTGAATAAGGTTGGTGGTGCTGATCACGCAGAGTCCTCCACTCGCTTTTATCAGCCCTTGCAGCAATGTTACGTCATTAATGCTGGACAGGTCCTTCCCAGAAGGTCTGACATCATGTAAAACATGGGCTGCTGAGATGTGTAGAATGCCTGTAGTTAGTCTCAAAGCAATGGTGATCTTGCAATATTTGAATTACAGGCTGCTTGGGTGAGCAATGTAGACATGTAAAGTCCAGGTCTCAGGGTATGTCATGCCTTTAATATGTAGAGAAGGACAATTCCCTCTCATATATGACTGAGAAAAGTAAAGAGCAGTATTGCGTAAAGTTCATAAAGTCTGGTATGTTATTTGTCAGCTGTACAGACTGTATTAGGCCTACATTCCCCTGTAAAACTGACACTAGAGAAATATGCCACAGGAAAGTATTTCTTTGATTTGACAAAGTCTTATGGAAGTTCTGTTTTGCTTTGTTGTTTTGGGAGACGTTTTTGTTCCAAGAGAAATCCAGCCAATCTACTCAGCCCAAGTACTTCTGTAAAGAGGAAAAAAAGGATCAAGGAAACAAAGGAAACAGTCATTGACTCAAAAAGCTCATTGTATTTAATGAGCTTTTTCATTAGAGGTTTTTTTTTTTGTGATTCTAGGAAATTTTGCCCTTTAAAATTACTTCTTTGTTCGCACTTCCTTTCAGAAAAGAAATGTTTTAGTTACAATTGTGTGTCCTTTTTAAACAACAAAAATCTTTTCTACAACTCCCAATTGCTTGGATCTTCTCTTTCTAACACCGAGTAATTTGTCTTTTGTTAAACACAAACCTACTTTTGTGAGAAGCACTTTAAAACAAACAAAGCCCACAACATACACCTGACAAGCTTTTCATGGTGTATGTTGTACGCCGATCCAACAGTATGCAAACACCTGAACCTCATTTTGAAGATCTCAAAGGTCATTTAAATGAATGCACAATTAAAGTATTTTTATGAGTTTGATTACATCTCTCTTGCGTATGTTTGTGAGGACTGAAGAAGGGGTCATAAAATATTGCTTCAAAGATAATTCCCTGGCAATTCTGGGAATGTCATCATAGCATTCACAACAAATGAGTAATGGAGAAGAAGAAAAATTACAGTGTAAGCAACTTGGAACATAAATTTAATGTAAAACTCATAGTTTACGAGTTCTTCAACCACATAGTTGAATGGCCAAAAAGAAAGAAGCAATCCTTATCTAATCCTTATCGGTATTTTTCCTGTGTTTGTGTTCATTGTGTAAGTTCCTTGGGGCAGGGAATGTTTGTGTATTGTCTAGTATTGTAATAATTTAGTCTAGATTTAGAACATTTGAGTAATGTCTTAAAACAAAAATAATAAACATAGTCCTACTTTGATGTAGATACACAGAGACTACTGCTACTTTGCAAAGTTTTTCCAACTTGGGTTGGCTACAACCTTCTCATAGTTGCAGTAATGTCACAAATGGGAACAAGTGTGGGAATGGCAACTAGAAAGCTTTGAATATCTGTATATATAATAGTAAGTACCTGTAGTCTCCAGTGAAGGACTCAAATTTGGTGTATGGCATGGCAAAACACTCTGTATTACCTAATCCAGAGAGAGCAAGGAGTTAACCAGTTTAATTTCCCACTCTGCTTCCCTCAGGTAAATGACAAAAGAACCTGATCATAGGCAGAAAAGAAAAGATTTTTTGGAATTAGTGTTCTGCTACCAACTATCATACAATGGGATTTACCCTAAAATAAAAATGCATTTTCTGTGTGTTTTCTGACTAATAATGACTTCTGAACTATAGCCTTGAATGAGTGAAAAGACCTCAAGAGGTCTTTGTTTTTCCTTTAAGTCATTCCATCACTTAAACATGCAGGCATCAAAATCCGTCATTTTTCATTTTGAGAACAATGGTATGAATGGAAAATGTAGCTAAGAAGCTCACTTTTCTCAGCACCAATTGCTCCTTCCCTCTTGGTTGTAATGAGGATGCTTTTGATGATTATTAGGATGGCGTTTTGCTATTGCCAAGGCACTGGCATGAACACTTCCATGCTTTCATGAACTCTTTTTTTTGGGGGGCAGTCGTTGACAGCAGGATTACACTGATTAAATGTACCTGTTCAAAGTAAGTCAGATGAATCCTGCCCTAAATATGGAGAAATTTTCACTGTAAGTACAGGGGATGCTGGCGCGACTGTTCACACTGAAATAAAATCACGTGAATCCCGACTTTCTTGTCTTTTTGAAGAGGGGAAGAAACTCTGATGAATTTTTCCACTTTGCTACAACATAGTAATTTCTTATGAAAGCATTCTTCTCCATTAAAAACATAACCACAGATCCACAGTGTGTTGCAATTTATGCTTTTAAAGTAGTACTACACCACACTGTTCTGCAAACATTGCATAGCCACAAAGGAAGACAACACATGGTCATTAGTTTACTGCCACATCTCCCCTTACATTACTGACTGCCAGGTTCTTCATATGGACAGAAGTCTTAGAGAATACATGAGTTATCATGCACTTATGCTTCATTCCTAAAATATCCAGAGCTCTTTCTGGTACGTTATGAAGAAATGCAAAGGCATTACTATAGCTTCCAGGAAATATTCTTCTCCCTAAAACACAGAAAGAAAACCAAAGTGAAACAAAATGCTTTGTTGTAAAATACAGTCTGAGTTGCAGTCTTGTGCTCCAAAAGAGATATGTTATCTTCTTACCTACCCAGCACATACTGAGTACCTAGCATAGTGATTAGGACCTCATGTCAGAGGCAAAAGGAGTTCTGGGGTCTGCCTCAAAGAATGCCTATGTATTGTACATTAACAGTCTATCTTCCTTATTTATCTGGAAATGTCTTCATTCAACAAAGAATAAGACTGAAATTTCTAGGAAATTTCTCTAGGAAAAAAACTCCTAGAGAGGAGTTTTCAGTCTATTCTTCGGGAATCAATGGAAAGTTTGAAGCCCAAACTGGAGTTAGGCGTTGAAGCAATGTGTTTTAAGCCTTTGCCTACCTACCAGAGGAACTTCAGAATAAAGAATAGTCCTCACTAGGTGTGAGAATTGTGGTCTTGAGCAGAATTTATCTACTGCAATGCTTGGCTTGAACAAATATTCAAAAAACCATGTAAGCTCCTGCCTAATCTGCTGTAGAAATGCCCAGTTGTAGCTAAGTCCTGGGAACTATGTGTTCCAAGCTTTGCTTTAGTGCTTAGGCCAGGCAAACAGGTTTGAGTGGACTATAAATTTAAAATATTCTAGCTATTATGGAGGAGGACTACACTGTCTGAAATTACAGCAGGATATTATAATTTAGTGGTCCTAATCTTACAGAAATCTTTCATACGTTAGTTGCTCCCTACATGTTGTGTTAGGTCTCTTAATGGATGCAAGGAATTCATAGTTCTGTGAATTTCTAGAACTTTGTGCAGACTTCAGAAATAATGAAAAGGACCATTTTATTTCTCCTGGCATAGTACTTAGGAGTTTGGGGTTTTTTTGGTTTTGGTTGGTTGATTGGAGGGGGTTCTGCCTTTTGTCATCATTTGCAGAAATTTAGTACTATTAATTGTAATATTAAATTGGGATGTCTTCTAAAATGCATAATAATTTTATATATTTCTGCATTTAAATATTTTTACCTACATTAGACCTATCCTAACACAAGTCTGGCGGGTTTTGGTTTGTCTATATTTCTTCATTCCCCCTCTCTTTATTGAAGGAAATTTCCATGTTTTATTCTTTAATTTTGTCCTTTTCAAAAACTGACCAATAACGTATTGATTTCTGGCAGTAATTATGTTGCAAATGGATCTTTTCCCAGCTTCATCTGAGGTGTGACTTACTAGGATTTTTCATTCACTCAGCTCTTTAAACATTGGGAACACTGGTAAAAATAAAGTACTAACAACATTTCATTTAGCATCCACTTTGAGCAGGTTTTAACAGCCTGTGGCCAGTGGATCAATGGAGCTCTATCTAGTGGTAGGATAGCAGGAAACTCTGAGATAAAATAGACTAGGTTAACAAATACTCCATAAAATATAGCAAACAAATTGAACAGCAAAATTTAAAACCCAAACAGAAAAACTGCAACTGTGTCAAAATAAAAAGGTCCATTTGTCATTTTTGTATTTTCATATGGCAGACTTTAGGTTAAAAGAATTTTGCTCCATTCTAACCCTGTGAATGAATCAAGTGAGTTCTTCCATTAGATTTTGTATAACTGAGCTCTTGTTTACTGTATATTATTACTTATAAAACAAGTGCTCTAAACTATGCTTTTGATATCTTTGCATTGTAAAATTCAATGGAAGAGGAAATACTTTATCTACCTCTTACTGATTTTATGTAAATACTTGCACTGTTTACATATGTACACAGTGTGGTCACAAGATCCACTGTAACTGCAAGATTGGGCTGGATTATGAGGTTGTCTGGCAAGTCTCTACTGATCATGGTATACACTGGAGTCAGTTATCCCATAGACAGAATATGCAAACTACAGTGAGGTCCAAGAAGAGGGATAAAGAAGGAGAAACAGAAGTGGTCTTGGCAGTCAATCTTCTGGTATTGTGGAAAGGAAAAAAAAGAAGATACTGGAGGATAGGTAGGTAGTGAGGAATTAAAGGAGTGGTTTTTTGAAAATCTCGAATGCCATCAAGGCCACAGAAAGGACAATGTATTCCAGATCACACGCAGCTCCTCAAAGGGACGCGAGTGAACTTCTTGTGTTCTGTTTGGGTGACAGAAAAAGCACCAAATTAATAACAAAATGAAGAGGCATCAATGAGGCAAATGTAGTTCAAACCAGCATGTCGTGAACAGATCAAAACAATGACAAAAAACATGAAGAAAAGACATTTTTTCAGTTGCTTACATGTCGATTAGAGGTAACAAGCAAGAAGAACTGTAAATCCTCATTGAAAAGAAGAAATTGTACACAACTGAAACAAGTGAAATCCAGCAGAATGATTCATATCGTTGGAATACTAAAATCACCTATTAAAACCTGCTTGGGAGGGACAGAATAGATAAAAGAGGAAGATGCTGTGAAGGAGTTTTTGGCACTCTAGAATCAAAAGATACTGAACACAAGAGGCATGGCTCTGTTCTCCGAAGTCTGTGACTGAGAGGCGCACAAGTATCTGTCTCCTGGGCTTTTCTGTAATGTATGCAGGGGCAGAGGGGAAGAAGGACCACTGTGAAGAAGTTCAATCTGGGAGACTTGTATAAAAGAATTTCAAACACTGGAACAAGTGGCCCAGAAAGTTTGTGGAGCCTCCATCGCCATAGATATTTAAGACCCAACCGGGCACGGTCCTGGGAAACCTGCTCTTTATGATGCTGCTTTGAGCAGGGTGGTTGGATGAGATGGTCTCCAGAGATGCCTTCTGACCTCAAGTACCATGTGATTCTGTGAAAATCAGTTAAATCCAGCAGTTCAAAGTTACTACTCGACAACTGAGTATGGTAGAAGCAGTGGATATGGCAGAAGGATATGGATACACAATCTTGTTACAGGATAACTGAGGCACCAAAGTGATACAACTTTGAAATTGGGAAACAATACATTAAAGTGTACTAATAGCTGCATTTCTGGTAGATATGGGAGAGTATTAATATCATTTTACATGTATATCTCAGTTTCAGCTCTATTTAAGAAGGATGAATTAAGCATGCATGGTACAGAGAAAGGCTTTTAAAACATTATTATCTTCCCTAAAACTGTCTGAGTTTTCTATTAAAAACATAAAGACAACAAGCTCCGCCATGGGAAAAACCTAAGCTAAGGAAAATAGGCATAAATAAATACACATAAGTTCAGGTTGGAAATATAAAGCAGACTTGTAACTAGTAGAAATAGGAAGTCCTGAACAACTTTCAGGAGAGTGACAGGAAAAAAATCCAGCTGTTTCAAAATTATGTTCTATGAGCTGATGAATTATGGATGATATCTGTTGATAACAGCATGGGGCTGGACCTCAAGACCTCATTCAGGCATTAAATATATAAAGAATTTCTAAATGACTGTGATGCAAAATACATTAGATCCAGGAAAAGATAATTTTACTTTGGATATGAGAATGATGGGTAAAAACTGCTGAAATGACTGGAACGGTGTAGGAATTTCTTATTTTGACTTAAGCTTGTTTATTATTGCTTATTGTGGGTAAGCTTTTTGACATACGTGCAGGTAAGCAAGGAAAAGACCAATCAGTAATATGTACACTTACACTTTGAAAGAACTATTTTCACAAAGTTGAGGATGACAACAGCTGATTTGGAAGACAACAGGGAAGCAGGAAAAAAAATTAATTAAAACTAAGAGTTATTTAAGAATTTTTAATAATTTAAGAATATAATTTATTAGAAGATTAAAATCTTTTGCTTCTACAGCAAAGACAGAATAACTTTGGCTAATTTTGCCCAGAAGGGGAAAAAAGAGGGTAATAGGCTATAAATAATACAAAATAGCAGTTTTGAAATGCAAAAAATGTATATAGGGAAACTAAGAAGGGAACATTATTATAACAAAAATATTGGTTTATCGCTACATGGAGGTCATAAAATTGTTGAAAATCATGACAAAAACCCTACAAAACCTGTACTTCCAGTTTCACACCTTTGGGGATGACACACCAGAAAAGGAAAAACACAAGCTTAGACAAAAAGAATTTCTTAATCACAGTGACTTTATTCTCAAACGAGTTCAGGACTTACAAGTCTTTGAGAAAAACATTCTTTGAAGAGCTGTTGTCCACCACTCTGATTTTACACTTTCTGAGAATTTTGTTGGAATTACAGACTAGGATGAGGCCCTCTGACACTTGTTTATCCTGCTTCTATGTAACAACAGGCTGAGGTGATCTCCGCCCTCATCTAAGAAACTCTGGCCTCCCCGATGCCATAGGAGTTAAATATTTTTCTTACTGAAATCATTCTGATTTACAAAGAATGTACACAGAGGTTCCATTATTCCAAACACAGTACAATTAAACAACAGGAGAGCATTTCCTTTCTCACAGTTCTATGCCAGCTTTCCAGACAGCACATCACTCAAAAAGCTCTCCCTGTTTCGTTTCTCTCATGACTACACTGTTTTTCCCTGTTTTCATTCCTCTTGGTACTTTTTTTTGGCTTGTTTTCTGACTCCTTCTCTCTTATAGATGCAGAGCTACATGCAAATCAGTTACATTCCCCTGAATTTGTATTCAGTGTAATCCTGGGGTGAAAACTTCTACTGTGTCATTAATTATAAGGAGGAGGATGTTTAATTGTTTCCCTTTGTTTCCCCATATGGAAATATTTAGCATCTTCTTTGACCTCAAGGAGCTTTGTGGTTGCCCATGTGTCAAAAATGCTTGATTGAAGTATCTTAAATTCACATACATCTCAAGATTTATAAGCGGACACTCAATACATTAAGAACTAGTTAACACACCACTCTCAAATGTGGGTTTTTTTTCAGTAAAAGCCCTTTATCAAATAATGTTTTCAAATATGGGTGGTAAGAGTTAGGAATTAGAAGACGTTATCCAACATTTCCATATGCCTTAGTAAATATCAAAACATTGTTGATACATTACGTTGCTGACATAGAGATTGGCAGAGTGGTACATAATTATGAAGACCAGGAAGTTATAAAGAAAAATTTGGATTGCTTGGCAAGCTGAACCCATTCAAGTTAAATGCAAAATTATGCATCTAGGTCACATCTAAACAGTAGAAAACTGTTTCTGGAAATCAGTAGCTCAGGAAACAATGAGAGGTGTCATAATATCATTGTACCCTGTACGATAATGTGGCAAAGAGAACTGTCTCAGGTCTTTGAGGTACAAATATGTAAGGTGATGTTTAGGTCCAGAAAGTTTACGCTTCTGCTAGAATACTGTGTTCAGATTTGGTGTCAGTTTGAGAACACAGCTCGTGTTTACCACTGGGAATGACTAACCAAAAGAACAAAATAGCAAGAGAAGTGGTTGATTTTTCTTTCTTAGCACCGAAAAAATGAAGACAGCATGATGTTCTGGAAATATGATTTATTCAAATGCCACGTTTCTATAATCAAACTAAATAGTAGAATTAATTAAATGGTTAGAGCTAAGGTTATCAACTTAAGGTCTTAAACTTTATCGTTTGATGAGTCACTTTTTATTGACTGAGTCACTCAGGATTACATTTTCAACCTCTGTAAAGAAAACCCATTGATTTTGGAAACTTTTGAGTTCAGTCTGGTGCAGGGAGAACAGATGAATGAAAAACTCAACGACAGGGTGGGGTCTGTGTTGTGGACATGGAGTCCTGCTCTCATTTCTGTAACTGCTGTGATCTACTTAGGTAGTAGTACCCCAGTCACTGAGGATGGGCACTTTATCAGGTTTAGTTACAGCTCCTGAAGGGCTCAGGTGGGAGTTTGCCTGAGTATTCTGTATAGAAGCGGAAAAGGATTATAAAAAAAGAAATATGGACCCAAGTACAGAAAAAATTGAATTTTTCCTTGATTAGGAGCTGAAGATGTCCTTGACAGCATTGTAAATCACTACTGCCTCACTAGCCAATCCTGCACCTGTGCAAGGAAATAGTAACGATGACATTTTCTTACTCCTCCAGCACCCAACAGGAATGTCAATAGCCTGAAATACATAATTTTTGGACTGTGATAATTATGAATCCATCAATTTGACTGCATCTGTTTTGCTTGAAATTCTCCATGTTTTTGTCATTCAAAGAAAACGAACAAACACAAAAACAAATAAATGACCTGTGTCTCCATTAAGGGATCTTTTATTGATATCCTACCCTACTCTTCCTAGAGCTGCCCTCTTGTTCTACATGCCATGTAGCCATGATGATACATGTCCCTCTCATTTTTGTAAATGGGAATCATTGCTTCGTTTAGCAGTTCTGCTCTCAGTCTGCTCTATCACCCACCAGGGAGCAGAAGCCTTCAAAAAATGATAGCTATAAGACAAAAGTAAAAAGCGAAGACATAGTTAGGAAGCAAAAGGAAGTGTGACCACCAGCCTAGAAATCAGGCCTCCAGATCTATAAGCGGAAATCTTGGTGACAAGCCCCGCTTCTTAAATCTTTTAGTGATTTTTTCCCCCTGCGAGGCACCAGATTATGCTTCTCTTTCCAGCAGACTGTACTCACAATTATCTTATGGATCATCCTGCTCCTTGTTCGCTCTTTTGTGGCATCAAAGCTGTTGTATTTTTGCCTTTAGTGAGCTAGCTTCTCTGGGGAGGCTGAGGGAGGCTTCTCCAGGCTAAATTAAAGCCTGAGGAGCAAGGCATTGTTTTGGGGAGTGAGGGGTAGATGTTTAAACTTTCATGGTGAGGGCACAGGATCCCAGATATCACCCTTCTTTACAAGTACTTCAGATTGTTAGGTAAACAGTGGAGAGCACCAGCAGTTTCATCTGTATTGATTTATAGGAATAGAATAGCCTTATTGTTTACTAGGCCTCCTTTGATCACACTTACGGTTTTGGTAGTTGGGTCCAGTTTTCGGTTTTGAGCAACAGAGTATGAGTTAGGGCTTACAAATCAAACAGAATGAACTTTATTTAACTTTATATATGTATAAAGCCAATATCTACACCTAAGCAAGATGACTAGGCTCCCTTTATAGTCAATGAGGCAAACATGTTGTTAAGGAGAAATTAATTTTACCTATTTGAGATGTTTATATTAGGATGAGATAAACGACTCCCTGAACAAGCTTTTGTCTTCAGGTACTTATATTCCTCGTCCACAAAGACAGTGCAGGATGACTAGGTCAGGTGTAAATGTCTATACTGCCCGCGGTGCAACCTTAAGTCCAAGGACTCTTAGCACTAGTGTCCTCCCTGGAACAAACAGACAGACACCTGCAGCTTAAATGTGGCTAAATCCCCCGCCAGTCTTTGTAAGAACATCTCCCACTGGATACCCCAGGTGCCTTGCTCTGTAATTTACCCATTCATCTGTCAAAGAGCACGGGTCTACCTGGAATGAAAGTTGCCTAAAAAGTGCCTTGTGAATGCTGGGTTCTGACATATTTTCTAGATAATTTTCTTTAATGTAAGTGCATATATCCCACTTCAGTGAGATGTTTAATCCCAAAGAAGTGCTCTGTGTCTAGCCAAAAAATATTTTAGTGTTTTTCCTTCTCTAAATGGTACAATAGTTTTAGAAGGCTACAGCCTTTACTGATGCATCAGAATGGTGTCAGTATTAAATATTATTGGGGATAAAAGAAAAAATGTGGCACAACTATTTAGTTTTGACATAATATCAAATAAAACATTATGCTTTCATACTTTTATAGCTACAAAGTATTGCCTACTTTTTTAAAGAAATTAAACACATGAAGCAGATGTCCTGTGGGAACAATCTGTTATGGTCTGGCAGCAGATTATCTTTCACTAGCTTGAGATATTGTAACTGAAACATGTACATAAAGTTTAACTATATATGTAATTATGGTAAATAGTACTTTATCAGATTTCTAGTTATTAAATATCCCCTCAAGATTTAACTGTTACATCTCTTTGTGTTTCTCATTGTCCTACCATTATTGTACCACTGTCTTTTATATTACATACTATGGATTACCTCGTTTTAGCAGTATTTTCTGGTCTTATTACTGCTATAGAATTTTCATTTTAAATGGTATCGTCTTTATAGGTATAAATAGGTATTTCTGAATCACATTTTTTAAGCAGAAAACCCTGACTCTTGAACTTCCTCAGAAACAGTAAAGTTGGTGCTTATTTTCTAGACATCTTTGCTGGCCGTCAGAATCATCGATCTCAAAATCGTACACAACAGACATGGGGAAAATTAAATGCTTAACATCCTCAGAAGCCAAAAATCAGAGCAGACATTGTCAGCATGAAGAGTGTAAAGTTTAAATGCCACCTTTCAAAGAGCTGCTTTATGCTTTACTCAGGGCATGGAAGAGATTTCTTATTCTGGGACTGTTCATGTGAGATCCACTTTTCCTTGCATAGAGCTTTGTAGGGAGGGAGGGAGTGACGCTCCCTTCTAGCTAAGGCAGTGATCATGGACGAAAGAGATCTGTTTAGATGAAATAGAGCAGAGAGATGAAACCTCTGAGGCACCAGGCATGTATAGAGTTAGACTATAAGGAAGGTCTGAGGACTTTGTTGGCGTGTAGAAGTTGCCATGAGCAGACCTAGATTGTAAATACTGTGATGGTTTGGAGTATGATTGGCTCTACATGGTCTCTCCGTTGTCTGCACCACAGTAAGTGGTACCACTGTTGATAAGTCCTTCCTCAAAATCAACACCAGTAATATTGACAGCAAACTGCCTCTAGAAATTTGGCAGGAAATGTGTCAGGATCTGGAGTTCCTCAGCACAGCACAGGTATGGTGTTGCCTGTGTGTGCTGCCTTCACAGACTCTGTATTCTCACTCTCATACATCTTGCCTTATAGAACAGTAAACCTGAAACTAAAGAAGGAAATACTTATTCAGTGAGATTTACGTCAGGCTTTGGGTTACACTAAATAGTTACAATCAAATCATGTAAAATGCAACCCTACTTGATACCATGGCTTTCTGATTACTTAGCTCATCTTACCTAGAATTGCTAAAACATCTCTCAGCCTTTACAGCTGTGGATCCTTAGAAAGAAGCCCTTAGAGCTTGGGTTCTCAAATGTTAGCTTCAGACACAATTTCCATTGTTTTTTCTCTTTTAGTTTTGGGTGCCAGTGACCTCTCTTTTCACAGAGTAACGTCAATACCCCATCAGCTCCAGCTAAACACTTCTTTTGTTTCCTTTTCTTTCATCACAAACTTATCTTCTAGGGGTATAATTCAGTATAATTTTTTGGCTTGATTACATGCATCTCCACTGTAAACTTTGGTAACAAATACAAGTGGCCTTGACCATTCTAAATGAACCCGGTGCTCTTTACTCACATCACTGGCCTAACCAACTGTGAGCTATATAAATCCCTGGCTCTGGGTGCTCTGCGTGTTTAGAGACTAATACTCCTTTGTTCCTATTTAGCCCACTGGCTAACTCCTCCACCAGTCCTGGCTGTTTAATTCAGTGGTTTGCGATCTGTGGTGCACAGAACCCTGGGGTTTCTCCACAAACTATTTCTAAAAGGTCTGTGAAAAGTAATTACAGAAAACAAGCCTATCATTTCATGTGCTGGCTTTAATTTGCTAGCTAAGGGTCCCATACTTTCAATGGACCTTTTTAGGAGACTATGGTTTTAAAAAGCCTTATTGAAGTTACTTATACGTCACGTTAGTCATTATACAAAACATCTGTTATATATTTTTCTGTTAATCTCATTATCTCTTGGACTTTACTAACTTTCTATAAAGACCATACATAACATGCTATTAATGAAGGTGCCAGTCTCAAGAATAAGTTGCTTTCCACAGTCATGTCTAACAGAAAAGGCTCCCCCCAAAACAATTGCACATTCCTCTATTGGCACTGCTTTACACTTAATTACAATTCTGTCTGAACTGCTAATAAATATTGGTTTATAAATAGCTTTTAGAAATCTATTTGTTTATATCTCTTATAATTTGAGTTCACATGCATGTGCCTATTTTATTTACTGTCTAGTCTTTTCTTAATAAATTATTTGTAATAAAATCATTGTATTTTCATATACATCTTTGGTTCTAGTAAATTATGCTGCTGAGCCTCTAAACATGTCATGATACAGTTTTTCTCTGAAATCTCAAATGAATAAATTACACAAAGTTTTAAAAAAATGAATTTAACTGTTATGTATGATTGTTTAAAGTTGCATAGACCATCAGCTTTCATTTGACCTGTTATGAGGTGACTTAGAGATTAAAATAGCTCCAGAATTTGAGGTCAACCAATGTTCTTGAGCATGAGGGTTGAGTAAAACGAAGAATGAAAAAGTGCCAGTACCTTTGAAACGATGACCAAGTTTCCTTCAAACTCCCCTGATCCTCTGTTGGGATACATTTAATTCTCATGAGCAATGAAGCGTGAAACATCATGATAGAAATCACATGAGTACTGTTGTAGCTTCACACTATGGAGAGAAAAACAAGGTCCCAACCAGGCTGTGAGTATCTCAAAGAACAATCTCTCTGACAAACAGCTTATCACACACCCCAACAGGCAGTCTTCTTTGTTCTCTGCTCTGGCAGCAAACTTTACTCTGTTCTTTGAAAGAGGGAATATTTTAATATGTGAGATGTAATGCAGGACTCGGATGGTCCTCGGCAACAGTCAGCTGTAACCACCAACCTCTTCTCTGCAGTCTCCTAAATATATTTCCCAACATAGCAGCAGCAAAATATGGGCCATGTTTGTTGGTGACAACAGAGACCAGGACAGACTTTCAGTCGAGCCTGTGTATAGTCATCCCTGACAGGAAGAACTTTTCACCCTCTGCATTTTGTCTTCTACTAGGCTAACTGATGTTTAAAACTGCCAGCTTTGACACTTGGGCTCTGCTGCTTCAAACTATGGGGTTGTGCTAACTTTGCAATTAAGTCTCTTACACTGCAGGAGAAGTTGTCAATTAATGCTAAGTAGTTTAGTAAGACACTGACATCCCAAAAGTAATAGTATTTTGGCTTGACAGGTTTTGATAGGGAGGTGGCAGCCCTGTTTAGCTTGTCTGTTCCCTAATTCCTGTTGCTCCAGGGAGAATGATGGTAAAGACTGTCTTCATGGCAGGATTGGGTATACTGTATTCTGCTTTCTTTTATTAGTAATAAATTATTAGGGCCTTAGATTTTGAAAAGTTGTGGTTTTTTTTTTTCTTTCAGTTATAAATTATTCCACAAATCGAAGTTACTCCATTGTTTTTCTAATTTCTGGATAACTTTTTCTTGACTTGAATGTTCCTGAGAAGTTACTGTTGCACTAAGAAATGACTGTAGTACTAACTTATAGTCTGAATAGGCAAATAGAAAGAAAAGCAAGAATGTCACTGGTTTTCCCACAGTTTTTCCTAGTATTTTTTCCTACTAGTAGTAGGAAAAAGGAAACAAGGTTTTAGAAAACAGTTATTTTCTTTGGCTTCTTTCAGTTTAGGAAGGACTTTGTAAGAGTTCCCACTTCCAATTTATTTGTAAGTAATTCAGTTCTCCATGCTGATATGTTTCTGCAAAATTTGGTCATTTTAGCTATAGAATATGTTTGAGTGTGTTTTAAAAGTTGTGCTTACTGAAACTTAAGGAAAAACTAACAAGTGCTAATGATTTTGCATGCAAGTACCTTAAGACTTCTGAATCTTAAAGCAAACTGTATTTTGAAAAAGGCTTTCATCTTGTCATATTAGCTATAGCAGCACATTTCAAGACAAGTAGATGCTTACCTCCTTTAATAAACATTTCTGTAGTGAAAGGTACTGCAAAGCAGTCATCTACCATATTTGATTCTCTAACCTTGTTTTAATGACAGAAAGGGCAGGTATAATTTATTTTCAGACAAAGGAATACAGGGGTTTAAAACTATTGTAATCACTGCTCTGCTCAGATGGTGTAAATGGGGAGAGCAAAGTTTTACTTTAAAAAGGAAAGGTGCAATAGAATTAATAGCAAATGATAATTATTCTTTAAATCTTAATCTCATTTGCGATACTTTGTAACAAGGATATAACCCTCCACAACATTCTGCCAATCGGTTTTAAAGTTTTAACCAAAGCGTTGACTGTTAGCAAAAGATAAACCAATAATGTGTTATTTAATTAAGTTCATCTTTCCAATTAGTCATATGGAACTTATTAAAGCTATTACAGAAAATACTGTGTGCCTACATGGTAAAAGCAACAAGATATTACTTTAATGTTTTTATTATTAACTTCATATGAGTCTAACAAGAAAACCTCAACAGTTTTTTATCGGACTCATAATCCATTTGACTGAGTTATTCAAGTTGAATTACAGAAAACAAGAGACTTTTTTTCTCTGGGAAACAATTCCTTTTTTAACTTAGCTCTTAAATACAATATTTCTAATTCTTGCACTAGCTATTTTGTATGATTTTGTAAACAATGTTTTTGTAAACAAAACATGTAAACAATGTTTGTGCCTCAAAGAATACCTAACATACCTTGTTATATGACTGCTGTTCTTATTTATTCTCATTACAACATCAGGAGGCACATTTTAACTTCTCAAGTATATTAAAAAACCACCCTGACTTCACTGAAGTCTTATAAGAAAACTAGATGTTTAAACATACTTAATATCTTGTTTATGAACATCTTATATTTTGCATATGCATTAATGTACTACAAGGTTAATTGTTCTTATTAACACTTCAAGAAAACCACATCTTTTTCCTTGTATTGAAAATAAGTCATCACATACTCGTGCCCATGAATATATCACAGAAACCAACAAAACTTCAGTCTTCTTAAAATATTAAGTACTTTTTGTTTGTATATTACCACAGCCATTGTTAAAAGCATTAAGTAAACAACAAATGCCATCATGAACATAACAAAAGGATGTAAATCTGTATCAAATTCTTTAAGTTTTATTATATTTCCCGAGCAGTGGGCTTTTTCAGTATTTTTAGAGATTTTCCTGTGTTTTGCAGAAATCACAGACTTTCAGAAAGCACACTTAAGTTAAAATATGCAATCTTGAGATATGAAGTCTGTATTTCCTGTTTCTCTGACACAATAAACATTGTCTACAGTGAATAAACATTTTTACTGGAAGAGGCTTGGAGAAACAAATGACCACTTTTGTCATCCTGGTAAATTCTGTCAGGGAAATGCCCAGACCAAATACCACTGGGAAAAAGAAGTTCCTTCTCAGAAAAAGTTCTGTCATTTCTCTGGCAGTTTGGCTCAGACTAGTTTTTGCTAGTAGGAAGCAGTAACTTTCAGAATTGGGTGGGAATGATTTCAAACTAAGAGGGCCCTTAGAAAACGATTACAGAGCTGTAATGTGGCTAGCTGCATCTTATTTCTCTGTATAACAGTACTCCTGAGGTTTCAGATTCAGTACCTTGTCAATGGATTTTTTTGTTGTTGTTATTGTTCTGAAGCAGTCTTTCTGGCTTAAGGTTTTGGAGAAGAATGAAAAAAGAGCCATCTTAGTGTGTAGTTTTACAATATGACTAAGGTGATTTAACTTAGGTAAGGGTGGCAAGGAAATATACCCTTTTCCTGCTTTCTGCTGTTCTTTTTTCTCCTTTATTTTTTCAGTATTTACCTGGCACTTTGGTGACCGGTTTCAGGGAATTGGATGGGAAGAAAAATAACCCTATTGAAAAGGAAAGAGAGCAGAGAGCATGTGGACAGAAGAGGCGAGAGAAGGCAAGGAAAGGAACGATGGAAGAGTCATGAGTCTTGTTGGGGTCTAACAGACCCATTTTGAAGCCGTAACTGTTGAAGTGGCTTAGCTACGATGTGCAACTATGGCCTTGCAGATCAGGTAGTTCAGGTGACTGCTGCACGTGTTCAAAACCCCGAGGAGGCCACCATTTCACTGCTTACCCACTCAGCTCCACGCTGAGTCAGCTCCACGTGGCACCGAGGGTGAAGGCAGAGCTCCTCTCTTTTGGTGAGGTTGCACATTGCCCAGCAGCCTGGCTTTCCACCAACCATTTCCACTCCATCTCATATATTTTCCATCTCGGAAAGTCTTCTGCCACCCCCATAAAACTTAATTTTACCACTGACAGTGGTGAGAAGCAGCAAAGTAAGTGACTTAGTTCCTTGACCTTGAAACAGTACACATTTCACTTGGCCTCCACTGCTGAGAAGCCTGGACCTGGTTTTGAACAAAAGCAATTATAGTGATTTGGAATGAAAAGGCATTTAGAGCTCCTTTGACACAGCGACACAAAGGGAGAGGGTCAGTCATTCCGAGATTTAAAAATGTTCCCTTCTTCCCTTTCCATTGCCATTTGTGAGAGAGAGTTGAGAGAACCTCTAATGCTAATGATCTCTGAGGAACTCTCTTTGTTAAGAAGATTTCCATAATGCATACTTCTTCTGAGGTGTCTATGTCATGATGTGATTCCTTCTGCCAGCTCAAGCGTGTCCTCTATCCATGTTCAGAGGCAGAAATCAATGGTAAAGCATGCTGAGTGAGTATAATGGAGGCATTCTTAGCCTCTGCAGCCACTGAGAGCTCACCCATTGTCGAGCCATTGAAGAAGAGTCCAGTCAAAAAAAAACCCCAACACAGTATCTGGCAAAGGAGACTTTTCTTCCATTAGTTTTGAAAAGCAGCAAAGGATAGGACAGAACATATACCTGAGTGAAGAAGTGACTCTTTCGTGTGTTTTCTTGTATAAGAATAAGGCAGGAGTACATGAACCGTTGCAAGGTACTGTGATCTGACCTTCTGGCTGCTTCCTTGCCTGATGTCACAAAAGCCAAGTGAACTTCAAAACATGGAGAAATAATATGCCTTTATTTTCTAGGATGTAAACTGCAATGGAATCTGTAGTGCATTATTTTAACCACCACAGAAACTAATATTAATTGCAAATAACACCAAAAATATGTGAATCAAAGTTTATTCTAGTCTGACTCAGGAAGCAAAGGAATTCTGTTCACAATACTAGCCTTTGTTTCCCTTACAGCAAAACATACTTGCATTAGTCATTTATGGTATTAAGAAACATTGATAATTGCCTTTTATAGTTTTTCAAGCATCACAATTTAGTACACCTATAATTGAAAAGCTGGATTTTGCAATCAAAAAGTAGAATACAGAGAGTGTTGCTATGCAAAAGTGAAGAATTTCCTCTTTCTTTAGCTTATTAATTTTCAAATAATGCTTTAGGGCTTGTTGTGATAGTTCTTTACAAGGTAGTAAATATATAACTAAACAGACTGTCTAGGCTGAAAACTAATTACCATTAGAAACTGAAGCATTTGGGCTTGTTATTTCTGCAAATCAAACAACTCTGAATACAATCTCCATATTAAATAAAATGTTCAGTGAACCATGAAGCTCTTCGCAAATCTGGACCATGTTTTAAGAAGCCCTTTTTTTTAGTTACTGTTGTATGCATGTTGTTGCATGCAGAATAGTTGGAATATTGAAAATATTTTTTATATTGGAGGGTCGGGAAAAAAATGAGAAGATTGTGTTAAAACTTGGGTTTGGAAGCTTTTAAAAGTTATCAGTTAGGAAATAAATGTGGAAAAGGAAGCATGTACCTTGAAGAGTAAGTTTTTACACATTTACGGAAATTATGATGGGGATACATATTCTGAAATTCTCTCTCATTCCTCCGTCCTGCAGACAGAACACCATAGGATAATAAAGCTATAATATGGAGTATTTGTTATGTGTGCCCCAGAACTATAATGAAGTTTAACATATGAGCATTTCTAATGCCTTTCCATGATATGGCTAATAATTGATAAAGTTCTTAAGACTAAAACCAGGCTGTTTCTCTCAAAAAATAGCTTTTTATTTACAGACTTGAGTTTATTTCAAGGCAAGAGCCAAGGAGCAAACAACAGGTATATAAATGAATGACCCTTTTGTTCAAAAATTAGAAGGAAAAAGAAGAGAAAAAGAATCCACCAAGAAAGAGAGTAAAAAACACAAACATCCCATATCAGCAAAGCATATAAGGGGTGAGGGTAGAAGTAAGGCTGTTTTTGGAATCATTCTTCAGACTAATTGCCTGGTACGCTGCCTGTGTTTCTGTCAAAAAACATGAAAGGAAAATACTGACTGATTATATGTATTGGAATATCAAATTAGGATATACATTCTGAAATATATGGAGAGAATAAACTGCACGTATAATAAGGCTGCATTTTTATCAAGGATTTGTGGCGATGATACAAACCATGTAAGGGAACTCAAGTACTTTTACACAGTAGCTGTCATCTGATAGCTGAAATAAAAAATAACTCTATGTACAAAAAAGAGGGGAAAAAAGGCAAAATGAGAAAACAGCTTTAGATACCCACAAAGATAGGCAATGGTACAGAATTGCATGAAATCTTGTGATCATAATTCATATCAGCGTGTTTGACCATCAAAGGCCATAATAAATTATATCTGTTGCTATGTAGCACCTATAGCAGTTAAGAAAGTAAAACAATTTAAATGTATAACCTCTTCTTTTCATGCACTCCATCCCACACGCCTTTATCCAAGCACAGTGATTTGTTTGTTTGGCTTTGTTAGAGTCTAATTAAGATTGGAACTTGATGAGTGCTCATTTAATAGAATTCATTCTGGATAAAATAAGGTAGCAATACTTATTGGCGAAGAAACATAATTGGAAGACTGCACGGAGGGATTAGCTCCTTTGACTAGTCATACACTCACCCTCTGTTACAGGGTTTCTAGACTGAATATTTCTTGAATCTTCAGCTGTTTCAAAATGTTTGGACAGGAAAAAGTAAGTGCTATAATTATGGGGAATGTGTGCTGTATTCATTATACAAGACAAGAAGCCAAATCTTGTTTAAAGAAAGAACTTGACTTCGTATTAACTATCGAGTGTTCCTAAAACCTCTCCTTTCCTTCTTTTTCTGCTTCTCTTTTCCCCAAAACAGCTGCAGTCTCTGGGAACCGAAGGTCCAGATTTCCCAAAGAGCTAACTTAAAACAACTCTTAGACGCAGCTTTTCAGCACCCATTAGCCCTAATCGGGGGTGGAGATCTCCTCAAAAAATATATCATGTAGGAAGTCCAGGCTAGCTCTCCAAGGTCAGAGACAGGGCAACCTCATTACTGTGTAAATGAAAGGAGCATAGCATTTTGAAACATCTCACAGAAAAAGATTCAAATAAACCCCAGCTTGTGTGATGGGAAGAAAAGAGGACAGAAACAAACAAAAAAAAGCTCGAGCAGGCAGACTTGAAGATGGCATCAGCAACTGAAGAATGCAAGCAATTGCTTGATACACTTATCTGAAAAATATAATGTCTAGATACAGTGATTGGCATATTAGAATTCCCAGTTCTCTTCTGCATTGACTTTCTAATCTCAGTTGTGTTTTGTAATAGATATCATCATTAGAAACGTCTCTGATTAACTGATAAACATCTTTTAAAACTCTGTTGTATCAGTTGTTCTTTTGGAAAGCACGGTTCATTTTTCTCTGTAAAATTTCCTAAACCGCTACAAAAAAGATCATGCAAAAATACAAAGATGAATCAAACATATGCATTTCTCATTAAAATGAAGAAGAATGGATGAGTAATAAGGGATTCACTCCTGTAATTACTTTTCAATATACATCTTTCATTCTGCTATTTTTAGGTAGTTTGTTTAGGAAACATTTAATGTTAGAAGTGGTCACTATAACATACATTAGGCGATGGGTCTGGACATAAGGAGAATGAATCCTAACTAAATTTACTTTACTGAGTTAATCTTTCTGTTGGCATAGTAATATTTAGTTTCTAGTCCTTTAGGGTGTGATTTGCAAAGACATTTTTAACTGTTGGAATTTGTTTAAATATTTATTTTAATAAAACCACAAAGAAAATATATTTCCTGCTTGAAACAAACCCTTTTCAGAATGCCAGGACTCACAAGGATGCATGACTGGATTTTGTGACAGCTGATGTCTGTACAGTAGATGTTTAATAAATGGAGACATTTTATACTAAGTTTCACAGATTAATATTTTTCCAGTAGTGACATATGTATTGGAAAAAAATCTTTTCAAAATGAGGTCATTGCTTTAAAAATGTAAGAAACATTGTCAAATTTAAAATGCTCTTTCAGAAAAGAATTCAGTAACTGCACATTAAGAGTGCCTTAATGTCTGCGACAAGCAAAACATCTGCTTCAGCAGCGGAAATGGAAAGTTAATACTTCAGATAAGCAAAGGAGGTTTTGGGGAAAAAAAAAAAAAAAAAAAAAAAAAGAACTGCTATAAACCTTACCCAAAACTCACATGAATTCTTCTTTGATCAAGTTAGTTCAAATGGAACAAATAACTCCCTCTTCCAATTAGCTTCATATCATCTATCCATATTAGCTTTCTTTCCCCACCCTGTTTTTCACCAGGTTTCTTGGTTTTATCTTTTTTCTACCCCAGGAGGGAGATGACTGAACCCAGTGCACACTGTGACCTGGCCCCACACATCCCCACGGCAGGTTTAGTGTATCCCTAAGGCAGTGTGTGCTCCAGGTTAAAGCTGTAGTTGCCTCCAGTTTCCACCTGCCCTTGTGCAATGTGATCCCGGCCATCTCCCTTGTCGTACTGCCTGCCTAATGTCAGCCCCAAGTCCCCACAAGGGAAGATATTGAATTATTTGGGTATGTCATATTCCCTTTACACCGCTGGTAAGTGCATACCGGGAGTCTTTTCCCACGTATGACTAGAGTGGGTCCAACCTTTTGCCCCACATCACGCCCCAAAGTTTATGTAAACCAAAGAGTTTTGTATCCAAACAACGTATCTCAGACCTGCATGAGAAATATGTTATAAATCTAGCCAGTCAGTAGGCTTGACAATTTTTACTGGGTAAATGTCTTTATCTTGTTGCCTTCTGCTTTTGCATTGCTAAGACTTGACTGGGATTTAAAGATTTGCAGTTGATCCCAGGCTAGCTGAATCCAAGTCCAAGAACACAGAAGCTGCAATCAGTACCCTAAGTGTGTTCCTTTAGGATAGGGAGACTTGCTGGATCTGCGTGAAATACTTGGCCAGCTGACAGCATAGAAAAAGTCCCCATTGATCTAGTTGAAGGGAAAGAAATATAAGACTAAGATGGAACAGTTGCATATGAAGCAATAATACAGATGTTTCCATCTCCAACAAAGGTGATATATTAGAGGACGGGCAATATGATTTTGACAAGAGAAAAACAGTAAGGTAAGTGAAAACAGAGACAGAGGGAAAGTGGAGAACTGGTGGGTAAAACAGACTTTCTAAGAAACTGTAAGTTTAGAGAGCCAATATGTATATATATTGATGAATGAAATTTTCTTTCTAGATAATTTTCATATTTGACATTTGTCTAAATCAAGCTTAAAAAAAAGAGCAGAGATTTCTACAAAAATGTTTCTTTGTGGTGTAAAAGCAAAATAAAAATTCTTGAAATTATTTTCCCATGCTTAAGCCCAGCACAAACTAGCTAAATATTAACTTGTGTCAGAAGCAGAAGACTACCTAATTTATGTAAAGTTATGCAATTCTAGTCACTAAAATACAAGACCAAACCAATGATAAGACCTTTACATTTACAATTATACAAGTGTATAACACTATATTTAAAATACAAGTACACATCTCACGCAATATGAGTTGTAAACTATAATTTCTCTTGTATTGGAAATTCATAACATGCTTTCTTTAGCTACTGAGTTTCAAAATGAGGTCATATAATGTGAAATGGATTTTTTTATATAATCAAGTGCTTAAAAGCTGTATTATATATACTTCCAGATTGTTTGTTTCTTTAGAATCAATTATATTCTAAAAGTTGCTGTATGAGAAAACACTTAAACTCTTCATGCGTTGTATAGTGTGCTTGTTGCTATGTAAAAATGATAATAATGAAGGTTAAAAGTCATTGCAGGTTTCAGCTAAGCATTCTAAATTTTTCATGTTAACTTCCATATTAATGTGAAGCAGCTATAGAGTTTCTTCAGCAAAAGCCTATTCATAGTTCTGAGTAGCAATTATTGTTGATACTACCTTTAATGAATCAACAGACACCTGGGAATGGTGGCTGACCTGCTGCCTTGAAAATTTGGAGATCGCATGGAAATAACACTTGAAAGCAATTTTGAAAGGTTTTCTAACCTTTCTCTTCCTGCCTGCAATGGTAGGATGCCGTCTGAGATGAGGGCACTTAAATATAGGCATCTATCTGCAGGTAACTGTATGCGCAAGAAGGGAGTGCAGCAATAGCTTGAATGCTAATGGATAGTGTCATTTTAAACGCTGTGGTTTATCTCCCCTGGCCTTCAGGTTCTGCATCGGGAGGTCATGTGTTTCCCACAGATCTTGTGTCATATCTACAAGCAAATGACTTAAACATCCGAGGGCACACAATATGGGAGCAGATCTGTAAACTGAACAATAAAATTACGTCCTAGTCATCTAAACTTCCCTTATGGTCAGCAGAGATCGAGCGCAGGATTCAGCTGTGGAAACAGAGGTGTGTAGGGCTATTTTAGCTGCGGCAGGGTATTCCACCATCCTTCTGCGTCTCCAGAGGGAGACAGTCACATGTCATATGTGCCATGCAGATGTCTTAAATGACATAGAGCGTCTCACTTACTGACGTCTCTATTTCGGTGTCTTAATCTGGAGACCGGATTATGTTTTCTGTTGTGATTCTAGAAAACATATACGTTATGCTTGCTGAACTTAGAAGTTCAAAACTAGTACATACAGCAGATACAGAAAAACTTTCTCCTTGAAGTTTCCTGAAGAGGATGTTCTGTCCTGCTCCCATACTTCTGTCAGGAACAAGATAATGGAAGCCGGAGGCTGAGAGTTGCAGTTTGTCTTAGAGGCCAGATATCACTGATCATCTGATATACTATAAAAAGAAATGAGAAAAAGTAATCGTATATAGACAATTTCTGGAACATCTAGCAATAGCTTTGGCAAGTATATGCTCAAATAATGTCCTAATGTGATTACATATTGCTTTCTGTCTGATTAAAGCTGCTATATATCACAAGTGCGACTGTCTGCACTTCCAGAAAAGAGGCAAATCAGACGAAGATCTTACTCTCTAAGCCATCATGTGCTGCTCAATTAATTATGCGTATCAATTTTAATTTAGGTAAGCAGAATGGGGAAGTTTTACTTCTGGAGGTCTTCAAGACCTCCTTCTATTTGCATGGAAGTTGGGCTCAATTCCATTGCCTGAGCACAGGTGTGTAGTTCCAGTTGAGGTGTCCCCGATTATCCTCCTGGGGTTTAATCTGTGTTCTAAAAGAGCAGGAAGCTCCCATGAGCCCTGTGTTAAATGTGCCAAATCTGAGCCCATCAGCCAGGTTGGTGACATATCCATGAAAACATATCTAAGAAAGGGCAGAAAAGGCTGGACAGGCAAAGGGGGAGGAAAAAAAAGAGTGAGAAACAGCAGGAGGAACACCAAGGTCAGAGGAGGAGGAAGTACTCCATGGTGCCGGAGCACATATTCACACTGCAGCCTGTGGAAGAGACCACGGTGGAGCAGATGGATGCTCCTGAAGCAATCACAGTCTGTGGGGAGCCCCTGCCAGAGCAGGGGAAAGTGTGGGGGGGAAGGAGCAACAGAGAGTAACTGTTATGTACTGGCCATCCCCTCTTGGGGAGGGGATTCAGGAGTGAAAGAGTGAAGTTAAGCCTGGCAAAGCTGCTGTTTTAATGTTTATCTTGTTTTTTCCCACTACCCAAATTAATGGTTACATATTTATTTTAATTGGCAATAAAATAAGTTAGTTTTCCCAAGTCAAGTCTGTTTTTCCCATGATGGTAATTGGTAAGTGGTATCTCCCTGCCTTTATCTTGACCCACAAGCTTTCTCATTCCTGTTCTTATGATTTTCTCCCTCCCTCCATCCCAGTGAATGGTGGGAATAATCAGGCAGCTGGGTGGCTGTTTGACTGTTAGCCAAGGCTAACTGACCATATCCCTCCAAAACAAAAATCCCAGTGTAGTTCTGGGGATTGCCGCAATAGTGATTTCAATAGATATCGGGGATGAGACTGCATCTGGTTCGGTGTCTTCTGTCACTCTCCTAAAAAGTTTTGCACTCTCGAAGACTGCCACATACTTCCACGCTGTGCTTTAGGGCACCCAACACACCTTTAGTTTCAGATAACACATGATTTACAGCACAACTATCACATTACTGAATGCCTTTTTGAACTGAAATACATCCCCCCAAAATAAAAATTATATCTTAGGGCTACAGGGGGAAGTGTGTGAGGCTCAGAGGGGACCCACGATCAAGTACCGGTTAGTCAGGAGGTAGCCAGTCTCTTCTAGATGGGACTGGAGTAGATATAAGCCACTTCATTCTATTAGTCTGGACACCAAGAGTGCCTGCAGGAAATGCATTTCACGGTAGATACATGAAGTGTATCGAACAAAAGAATTTCACCAATGAAGAGAGCAGGGATGATAAGAGAGCAAGAAGGAGCAGTACTTATTATAACAGGCAGCAAAAAAAGCCACTGAGCATTTGGAAACTTATAGAGCAGTGTGCCACATACCTCAGATTCCAAACCATAATCCTAAACAAAGTTATGTTGAATAGTGTTATGTTCCAGCAAAGGAAGAGAGCATTGAAGGCAAAGATGATTCTGCAGCTGCCTCCAAGCTGCTACTGAGAGAATACCAGAATACAGCTCATTTCTTTGTGATGGATGACTTCAGTATTGAATTACAATGCCAGAAACATGGAAAAGACAGTGCAAAGGGAAAACTGGGATGAGGAATCATGAACCGAAATGATGACTCGACAAATAATATTTGGTGCCTGATATACTGTTCTCCAAATTTTCACAGTAAAAAGTCAATTTTTTCAGGTAGGAAAAGAAAAAATTTACCACAATGGCATCCTCTGAAGACAGCTCATGTGTCTAAGATGCAACAGCATGCCAGGCAGCAGGTGTCAGCGATGACTACAACCATTGCTCTGCCAAACTAAAAATAAAGCAAAGAAAGATACCCTCTAATTAGGAAGTGACAAAGATCAACAGTACAAAACCGAAAACAAAAGGGTAGTATGAGGAATTCCAACCTGGCCCTAAGAATAGATTTACACTAGCGTATTAGGCAAAGGAAGCTGAATGGAAAGCAAAAAAAGGAAGTGCACAGACGCGATGTGCTTGGTTCAGCTGTCAACTGGGTATCCGCATACTCACAGCAAGAATGGAAATGTGGTGCCTCAATGAGAAAAGAACATTTAAAGAGCTATGAAATACATGGCATGCTAGCATATACTGTGAAACCATATAGCACTTTTGAGCAAGCAAAGTTTCAAATGGGACAACCAAAAGAAAAGGAGGAAGGTTCTCATTGCTGAAACAAAAGAGATGGGGAGATTCTTTAAAAGAAATCGTTAACAGCATCTACTTATCTCAACGACAGTTTTATAAGTAATATTTGAAACCACACAGCTAATCTCACCCCTAAGAGGATTTCAGGACAAGTTACAGGCAAGAAGCTGGAAAACAACAAAGCAGCAGGATGTAAAATCACAGCAGAAATACTAGAAGTATTTGACTCACCTCCCTGATGAAACCGATAAATGTGCCTAATGAAATCTAGGAAGGCAGAGAGGAAAAGCCTTTCTGAATAACAGAAATAAGGAAACATGGGTAGGATACTGTGAAAGGGTGATCTCACTGGTTTCAACAACTGGAGACAACTTGTGCTGCTCTTCATCATAGCAAAAATCATTTCCTGTGTGATTCAACACGGCAGTAAGTATACACAACTTACAGAAGCAGACAAATTCTGTTTGATAAATAAAAGAGTAGGTCAAATATTTTTCCCTTAAACTGTACTCAGGATAAGTCTACAGGGCTTCCAAAAAAAGGTCAATATTATCCACAACACCCCCTCCCCCCCAGTAAAAAAGAGATTGGTCCAAAAAATATCAGCTAACCCAAAACAAACTTTCCTGAAAGTCTTATGACAAAAGATAACAACACATTGGTGAGCAAAAACATCAAAGAAAGAGAAAAGCCCAATAACTAGGTATTTCTGATTACATAAGTTATTTTAATCTCCTAACCTGATACCTTAATTCTGCAAGTTCACAATTGAGCTTCTAGGTCCTTAAACTATTCCTGTTACATTCTGATATATAGGGGAAAATAATAGTGAAGAAATGAATGAATATGACAAGGATTACAGGGATATTTTGTGAAGCATCCGTGAATCAGCTTTCTTAAAACTCTTAATTCCTTTTTGTGCTCACCAAGACCACAGTTCTACACATAATTTTTATGATATTTATTTTCTATTAACTCCTCACTTACCTTCCCTCTGGCTTGTACAGGAGCTGTATCTACAAGAAAAACATTTGTTTCCAGAAGGCCAATAGTCCTTCTTTCGCAGTAGTGGACTACACTGACACTAGAAACCTGAGTGGGAGGACCAGAATTAGGACAGTCTAGACCCAGTCAGCAAACTCTACCAGTTTCTGAAAGGGGAAGGCTTTTCTTAATCTCCATAAAGTTACCTAAAACACAGTTCTATTTAATTTTTATAACTTCAATCTCAAACCATACCTACAGTACTTAAAAGGTATAACACAAATATGTAATTGCATTACAAAATAAATGTTCAATAACTGTATCATTTCTATTGTTTTCTGACAAATGTATGAAAAAGGTAGATAAGGACCTGTTCAGATCCCTGTTTTCTAGCTAATAAATCAACATGACAAAACACTATCCATATAACCTGAGACAGGATGTCTATGTTGTATTACCCAATATTCATCACTTCGACATCAATAATTTTTGTGTGCGCTCAATACCACTACAAAAATTTGGTGACTACAACTCAGAGTGCTAAGAATACTCTGAAACAATACATTTGAGAATCTGAAATGGTTCTGTCATTAAAATATGTTGCTTGAAGGCTCTTATTCAGCACAGAAATTATTAAAGCTACTCACATACTTAAAAACAAGCTTATGGACAAATGTGTTAAGCATCAGTGTTTAGTCACACTGTAACACTGCAAGTGAAGCTGAATGTAAATTTGAAAAAAAATCGGTTTTTTAGGTTCCACAAGGGGCAATATGTATGTCTGTGAAATCAGCAGATTTTTTGTAGTATGTAGAAGTCTTAAATATCTAAGCAAAATAAAGTTAGACACCTCAGAGGTAGCACAAACTGCAGGAGAAAGCTTACATTGAGTAGGCTCTATCACCTAAAGCTTTGTTCCTATTTCGCTGAGATACGTAGACTGCTCATTCTCAAACTGTTGAGCTTTTGGCAGAAAATGGACAATACTGGGGAAAAATTCCAAAGGGAATACTATATATTACTGAGATCTGCATAAGGATGAGATTGACATGACATCCTTCAAAGAGTAAAAACAGTGGCCCAAAAGAAGTATCTAGGTTTTAAAGAAGATTACAATTTAAGCAGGAGCTCTCTATTAAGGATGTGAAGTGAATGCATGGCATTTAAGGCATGAAAAAGGAAAAGAAGTTGAAACCAATATTGAACATCAGACAGAGAGTAGTAATCTGGCTTTCATATCTATCTGACCAGTTTCTCAGCCAGTAAAAAGTGATATAGCTTTGTTGACTCAGGAGAAGCCTGGAGACTCATAGCAGCTAGGGATTCAGGCCCTTACACATTTTTATGTGCTTTGTTTAAACTAGATAAAGGATGAGGAGGTTTGGCTACTAGCTACTAGTAAAGGGGGCCAAGTAAAGGCATGGCAGTAATAAAAAGATGGGCATAGAGACAGAGAAAAAACTATAGTAATTGCTCTAATATTTGTTGGGCTACATATTCTTGATCCTCTGTAGCTAGAGAGTCAAGCAAGAAGACTATTCCGGTAATGATGCAATCAGAAGGCATTAGAAGCATGTGGTAAATCAACAAAAAGCTAGAATTCCTGTAAATGAATAAATAAATCACAGGCACATATATGCTTATATGGTTAGTTATGGATGTTGTGATAAAAGTCTCCAAAGTTTGACCTGATAGCTAATTCATTGTCATGGGAATGGGTTATGGGATGGGAATGAACTACGGTAATCAACTACTGTTGATTCACTCCTCTGCAGTGTAAAATTAAAAAAAAACAAAACTACGTATACTTAGGAAGCCGTAATACGTCCAACCCAGCCAGACACTAACATGTTTGTGGGCATCATTGCCACAAATACAAAATGAAGAGTAGATTTAATCATTAAAACCACCTAACCTATGTCCAAACCCTGTACAAAACTTGTGGCAGTTTACAGACACTGAGAAGAAAAAAACTATAATCTAGAATTGGGTAAAAAATCCTATTGCAAATACTCTGCAATGATTGACCAGTAAAATCAAAGCAATTATCCAAGCCCTGAAAACGCTTGCATTCCCAAATAACGTTATGCATCAATAGTCAATGGGTCTGCTCTCATGCGTAAAATTACTCAAGTGTATAAATTTTTCAGGATTGGGGCCAATCAGTATAATGCTAGACAACAGAGCCCAAAGACAGTTGGCAGCCATTCAAGAAAAGTGCTGGGGGCAGCAGTATCAAAGCTGCAGATAGCTGAGCAAAATTAATAAAACTATACAAGTTAAAGATTAAAAAAAACCCAGATATTTTAGACTTTGCACAATGCCACTTTGCTTTTACAGTTTGTATGATCTTAAACTGGAAAGAAAGGGTCAAGCCAATTACAGCAACAGGAAATAAGTCGAATTTGATTTGTATACTGCAGAATGCTCTAATAATTTTAAAGAAAAGGAAAAAAAAAGGAAAGAAAAGAGAACCAAGACACCAGAAGATAACAGATCTTATATTGAGATTTACTGTAGGTTTTTTTCAAGTCAAGGTTGATCATGACTGTTTTAAAAATAGAAAAATTTCAGTCAGTGAGGAAGAATTTAAAAAGCTAACATGATCACAGCAACTAAAAGCACAATAAAGAGCAAAATGGATAAAAAGAAAATGGTGATTGATGAAATTAAGAAAAGAAGATTAAACTGTAAACAAAGAAATTGGGTACCTAGTCTAAAAGGAAAAATTGACATATTTTTTCAGTCCGCTTGTGACAGAGGCCTGTCTCAGGTCACCTAGGACTTTTTTTCATAACATCAGCTTAGGGCTTATAGTTTAGGTTTTCTGAATGTCTGCACTGAACACGCATACTTCTTTTCATTGACTGTACAAGGAGACCAGACTCGTATCTCTGACACATAAACAAAGCATCTAAAGATAGGTTGTATGAGTACTGTCTGGAAGCAGCTGCTGTAGAGTAAATCTGAGAAACTGACAGCCCCTAGTTAGAAAGAAAAATCTAAAAGAAGAAAACCTAAGGAAAAGAAAAACCTAAAAGAATATAATGCTTGAAAAGTATTGCTTTTCCAGAATTAAATCTATTACACATCTTCAAAAAAGTACCATAATACCTTTGCAACTGCAAATACAGTCGTATAAAAGGACCAGGAAGATCAATACAATAAAGCAGAAGGATCCAGCTTGCATGTTTAGACATAGACAAGATATTTAGCAAAAGGAAAAAATAGCCTTGGATGTTTGTCCTGTGTTTAGCCAAATGGTCAGATAGTGCCAAGAAAGACTTTAAAGAGACCGACCCAGAGGTTACTTTCACATTTCAGGGTAAGCATTCAAATATGACCATGGACTTCTGTTAAAGATGCAACGATTAAGCAGGGTAAGACGGTGTCTACCTCAGAGATCTTGCAGTGTAAACATGCTTTTGGTCAGGGGAAAAAGTGGTCACGAGGATTTGACCTGTGAAGGGCACTCATAGTATGGCAGCACCTACAAGCATTTCCCCATTGAGTTAGGATCCTCACTTTTGTCCTCTGAGTTGCATTAATTTTGGCTGTGAGAGAAGGTAGAGCGAATACCCTGCTATGTGTCAGATCTGATTCACAGGGTAAGCAAAGGGATATGAAGAGGGCACATCAAAAGTCCACAAAGCTCTGTAACCTCAGTCATTCCCCAAACATTTATTTATGTAAATAGACTTGGAAGCATGCCCTGAAGATCAAGAAGTAGTGTAGTGAAATTACTTCTAAAATGAGGCTGGGAGGTTCAACACTATTTGATGGATTGAAGGAAAAGAGTTTACTGTTTCAGATATTAATTAAAACAAAAGATAGCATTAATCTGACACTTACATGGTCCAAAACATGGGACCTGTCCCTCATTTCCAACAGTGGGTAAAGAGAGGAACAAGCTGTCTTTGACCAGAATCTGTGACTAGGAAAGGCAATGTCGTAGGTTTACATTCTCCCTTTCCTTCAATACTGCTTTGAAAGACTGACAGTCTTGACGTTATGAGCCAGGAAAATGGAACCTTGTTAACGATATAGACCAGAAAAAATTCTAAACACCTTTAGCAACCCATAGGTTTTACAACTTGTTATCTTTAACTTTTCCATAGGTCACCAAAACCCACCCTTCTCTTTACAGTCATATTAAGAAACAGATTTGACTGCATATTTACAACACTGATAAACGCTTATAAATATCTAAAGGGCGGGTGTCAAGAGGATGGGGCCAGACTCTTGTCAGTGGTTCCCAGCAACAGGACAAGAGGCAATGGGTACAAACTGGAACACATGAAATTCCATCTGTAGGTAAGGAAAAACTTCTTTACTTTGAGGGTGACAGAGCACTGGAACAGGCTGCCTAGAGAGGTGGTGGAGTCTCCGACTCTGGAGATACCCAAAACCTGCCTGGATGCGTTCCTGTCCAAACTGTTCTAGGTGAACCTGCTTTGGCAGGAGGGTTGGACTAGATAGTCACCAAAGGTCCCTTCCAACCACTACCATTCTGTGATTCCGTGATTTTGTGATTCTATCTTCACTTTCTAAACTATGATTTAGTTGAGGTTTTCATAGTAACCCCAACATATACAGCAAATCAACTACTGGAATTAGTTTCTGCTTCTTCTCTGACTTTCTCGTAAAGACGAAAGGAAAATAAATCATAATGCTGATGGGTTTTGCCCATTCCATGTTACAATTCATTACACAGTAATGCAGGTTACTATGTGTGAGCAATGTCATTGTTACTCCAAAAGTATATGTATATATAAATAAAGAAAAAAAATAAATTTAAATGTGACAAAAAAAGGAGAGAGGAAGAGTATCAGACAGAAAATCAAGATAACAAGAACTGCAGGTCATCCTAATGGATTATAAAAGTGGGGCCTAGAAGATAATTAATAACGAGCAATGAACTACGACTAATGTTGGATTCCCTGCCTCTCTCTGGGCTGGCGTTAGCTGCCATTATAAAATGAGAAAAGAATTCCCCAAATAATTGCAAACAGCCACTAGAGATTCTGCACACCAGCTAAGATGTGTCTGTGGGCATCTAACAAAAGCAATTTCTTAGCAAGCAATATGCTAACCCCCTGGGACTGTTAATGAATCCACTTTGTGGTAAACTTTTTAGGAGTACATGCTACAGAGACTTTTTAAGCACGTTGCTTTCTTAATTCTCTTATTTCCATAAAGTTCTTTTGACTGAAATGCATATTTCTCTTCATTCGGGAGATTCCTGCAGCTCAGTTTTCACTGCACTACACATTTAGCATTGGGGCAGCTTTGTACAAAACTGTTAGTTGTTATCTGCAGTTAAAAGTATCATTTTCAGCGTTATTTTGAGACGGGGGTTTTTTGCTATGCTTGCACGGTTTCATTTATACATATTTAGCCTCTCTCAGAGACAGACTGCTCCGCAATTATTCTTTTCTCTTGCTCTCTGTGAGTGTTGAACTCCAGCTCCCCATCATCATTTACAGCCTCTCCCCTACAGAGGGCACCTTTGCCTTTTTGGAATTGCTTCTGCAAAAGAGAGAATCGGTGGTTATCGGAGAAATAACCGAGCCTTAAAGCAAGATCAGACTTCTCACAGATACAAGGACTTTGTTTGCTTAGTTTTTTTAATTAACCAAGTTTCGTGCTACGATTCAGCAGCAAGCAATAACAATGTTACATTCTGCATTATTACAGTCTCCACAAAGAAGTGAGGAGATCGCTAGGATTCGTATCACAGTACTGAGATGGATTAAAGAGCATAAGTTTGGGTTTGGGGTTTTTTTTCCCCATCAATAATTAAGAGTTTTCTCATTAAAAAATTTTTCTGAGGTGCATACTAAAAACATTATCCGTGGGAAAACAAGCCGTAGAAAGTCAACCATTTCCCAAATAAATCTTTCTAACAGACCTCCAATTAGTAGTTGCTATCTGAAAGCTGTTCAAGTGGAAGAAAGGAAGATTTTATTCTCTTTTGTAGGATTAGTCTATCAAAACTGACCCTAAAATCCTTATTTGGGAAAAATATCAATTGACTGCAAGACTGAGCCAAAAAGTAATTTTCTTCCTGATTTTTTGTGTGTTATTATTTATGAAGTGTCCAGTATATCATTCATAGTATCTGCTGGTTCTGAATAAAACTAGCAATACTTTTCTGTTCAATATTGTTTTTCAGCTCAATCTGTAAAACAGTCTTCCTTTACAGGCCGTTTCACTAATGTATTAAGACAGATGCAAACGTCAATGATTTGTAAATGGCGAAGTGAAAATTCTAAAGAATAATCTTTCTTCTGTCATTTTATATCTGCCTGACTATTCAGAACAAGCTACAGCTATAAAAAGAAGTGCAAGACATTGCATTTATGCGACTCCCAAACAAGTCAGTACTATGTTAGTTCATATTAACTGGGGGGAAATACACGAATAAATGCATCTGTCCCTTTGCATAATGCTTTTTTTATGGCGTTCCTACCGATAAAAGTTACAAATAGCCTTATAAATTCAACAGCAGTCAACCTGTTGCAAGCAGACTCTTAACTTCCCTGGACTGGTTTCTGGGGCTGATATTGACTGTGAAGAATCTAACACAAAACCCAGCAAGGAATGTGCCCTGCCTTCCCTAACATTTTTCTAGAAGTCTCTTACAGAAAACGCATTCGTGTTTACATTTTCAGCTTCAAATACCCGGCACAAAAGCACGAGAGCACAAAAACCTGAATCTCTAGTCCAGGCTGTTAAATTAATAAAGCAGGCCCTGTATTAGTGAGTAATACCTTAATGCCATTTAAAAATTGGTTTAGGGAGTATTTTAGCAAGCTCCGCCTGTGTTATAATTTTACTTCCTTTTTCTTTTCTAATTATAGGCCAAGGCTGAATTCCTCACTAATTAAGGATACCTTTTTTTTAAAGACTTCATTTCTAGAAGTCAATCGGAATGTTGCCCATGTAAAGATTGCAAGATCAAGAGCTTGTACCTATAAAAGTGTCCAATGTGAATATATGTTTCAAGACAGTTACTGTAATATAAACCAGTTGAAGCTACATTTGCACTAGTAAATTAAACACTGCCAGGAATGTTCCCAGGTACTGGAACACGATGGTCCATACCATAAAACTGTTCAAACGGCCCCCGGCACACTTTAAGCATCCTAAAAGCCAATTCCTGGGCACAGTTTGAGGGAGAGAGAGGCTACATATCCCAGAGACCCTTCCCAGCTGGCAGGCTGGTGCCATTACCCTCTTTTGGACAGGAGACGAGTGTACAAACACATGTATGTGCTAGTTGGCTTTATTGCATAGGAACGTTCCCAGACAAGTTTAATTTGCAAGCATAAACGTAGCCTCCAAATCTGTATTTACTGCAACCATTACATGTCGCTGTATTTAAAAGTATTCAGCTATTGGCCCTTACTTGTACTCCGTGCGCTGAGTTCTAAGTTTACATCAGTAGGAAACAAAACACTCAAGAGAACATTTTCTCGATTATATATACTGCTATATGCATTATTTTCCTTGTAATTGTTTCAGCTTGATAGTAAGAAATAAAACTTAGAGCTGTTAAGAAAACGTTTGTTTTGAATATAGCTTTATGGTTGTAGATGGAACAGTTGAAAACAGAAAGTAAAAGCCAAGGGATAACATTTTAGAAGTATCGAAGCTACTTAGGAGTCTCACTTTCAAAACAGGACAAATTTACCAGTGGAGAACAGAAGGTCTTCCTCACCGGCATGGGATGCCCCATGGTGTTGATAGGGAAGAGGCTGTACAGCCCAACAGCAAGCGTGGCTGAATTCAGCCCTTAACATCTTTTCTCAGAGAGGTGACACAAACATTTACCTGAGAAGTATGAGAGTCTACTTGGAGGTGTTTCTCCTGGCGGTAGTATATTGGTCAACTGGCCTAAATTTTCCAAAGAAGAACCAGAGAAACCTTCATTATTTGCAGACCTCGTATTTGATTGCTCATGCTCACTGCTACCACGTGGGAAACCTGGCTTAGTTCTCTTGTCCTGTGGCAACGATAGAAGCTGGATGTGTGAAAACAGGTTTCCCACCCTGGAAGTGACCTGCCTAACTGGTTATTAGCTGTACCACAGAATGCAAACATGGATGCAGAAGCAAACAGCCTCATTTCAGCTTTACCTTGCTTGAAGCCCCACTTGTGTGAACGTAGTGAACCCAAGCAAAGGCTGTGTTTAGGCATGGACTCTCTTCAAAAACACCAGCAACGCTGAGATTTGGGCTTCCACCTATACGTCCAGCAAAGGAAACCTACACACTTGGTGAACTGTGTTGATGTCAGCTTAGGTACTAAGGGATTTAAGCACCTGTTAAACCTTGTGACAACTGTAGTATGAGTACGGCACCTGAATTTTTTTGTGGATGTCAGTTGCCCTATCCCTCCTCATGTGTGAAAATGGAATAATTCTCAACTGTCTGAGAGTGATCGTCAGATTGAAGGGTGTAATTAAGCAAAAGCACAACAGTTAAAACTCCTTCTAACCAGCTAGACTAAAGCAACTTAGATGGTAGTAGTTCATTTTTCTTACTTTGAAGTTTGTATTTTAAGTTCATACTCACATGTTTAGGAGAACAAACTTGAATAAAACGTGCTGGTATATACTTTTGACTCAAAAATATTTTGTATGGATAAAATTTTATTACTGTAACTCACCTCCTTGTACACTTTTACGATTTTCTTTAATTGATTTATTGTTTGAATGTAGTGGCTGCTTTTCCCCTAAAATTCCCTTTGTTTTTCAAAATATAAGAATCATACGTGGGTTTCTTTTTTTTATTCTTTTTGGTACTTCTGTGGCTCAGCTTCTTGCATTTCAGTGTTAAGTATCTACTTACAGATCTACAGTTGCACCTAAAGCTAAGAATGTATTGAGGAATTGCTGTCTTCATAAGTCCATTTTTATTGGAAAAATATTCCAAGAATTTGCTTTGTATAAGCACTCAAATACATAAGCTTAAAGTCCAGTATTCATACTAATAAAATTCAATTGCATGTAAATCACTGAGTACTGAAGAGGGACAGAAAACAGTGAAGTTATATTATTTATTAAATCAAAAAAATAGTCATAATAAAAGTCTTTTGCCATTATCCATAAAAATCAACAGTGTATATTTTAAGGGAATTTATTTTGGCCATGTTATCCCTATTATACTTACCATAAAGATACAGGAACTTTTTTTATGTTTTGTACCTGTGCTAAGTATTATTTTGTTTCAAAATAAGTGCCCTTTTTTGGAAATGTGAAAATAGAGAAAATCAGGACCTCCTGCAAAATATTTTCAACTGCTTTGGTATTCAATGCCTTCCATATTTATGGTTTTGTGCGACAAATTTTCGGCATCAAGAACTATTTGAGCATATATGTAGATGCTTATCATTAAAGAAGAAATGCATAGCAAGAATAAAGGAAAAGGAAAAGATGTCTCTGTCAAATAGAGGTAGAGAAGAGACACAATTTAATCCTCGCCAGCCCTTCAACATCCACCAGATGATTTTAGGCATTGAGCCCAACGTATCTGAGAACGTATTTGGAGTTTTCCTTCTTGGATAGACAAGATCTTAGTACCTCAAGCAGTTTATACAATGTGAGGCAACTGTTAACTGAAAGCTTTTAAAGACCGAGTTAGACGACAGGGTTAGTCCATTGCCACCTACTTGTGACCCAGTGTATGTGATATAATTCAAAGCTGCCTCTTACAGCTTTCGGAATCCTGCGTGGGAAATCATATTATGCTGAACACCATTGTAAGTGCTTGGATCTGACTGGGAACATTATCGCGTATCCCAATGCACAACAAACAATAAGCAGATGCTGGAAACATTCGGTGTCCCTGTGAAAGCCTATCTTGAGCTTATCTACTTGACATCTTCTACCCAGACAAGAGGGCTTCCTTGCAAAGTTCATCCTCATCTCCAAAGCAAGGAGAACAGTTTCTAAGAAACTCTAGATGCTGCCCTGTAACAATCACTGAACATGATGTGTGTAAAAAAAACTGAACAAAAAACCGACAAACCTCGAACACCTTAGAAAGGAAAGAAGGGACCTAATGAAAATATCTCACAGAGCTTCTGTAGTGTTGCATGTCAGGTGGGTATCCAAAAATCAGAAACGTAGCTAGCGTTGTGCGTGTTTCCCATCAAGTCTTTATGGCGGGGCAGCCCCTCCAATTCCTTTCACGGTGACAGTGCAGAGATGCTGCCTATGACACACTTGCTCCATTCACACCCCTCCCCAAACAGAGGGGGCTTGGGAAGAAGCGGGGAAAAGACAACTCTTCCATTTCTGCTTTTTCTAAGCTTCCACTTAGACAATGAAGAAATAACACCCTACACACACACTTAATGAGGATGAGTTTAAGCCTGGTTTTGTCCGTATCTCATTCCTTTGTGCTTTCCCCCAGTTCTGCCCGTGTTTCCTTCCCCACGATGGACGTTTCTCCCCGGGACCGGCCCGCGGGGAGTGGAGGGGAGTGGAGAGGAGCGGGGGGGAGCGAGGATGGGGAGCGGGGA
>VYXH01007170.1:40213-68146 GCA_013397275.1 Burhinus bistriatus | reverse complement strand
CCCCAACAACTCTAGTTTAAAGCCCTCACTCAGTTTAAATGCCACTGAGATGCCCTAGAGGGAGAAGCTACTGCTCCTAGGAAAAACAAGGGTCCTTTGAAGGATCACATCAGGTAAAGCACCCTTTGCAGGCTATGTCATGGAAGAGTGCATCCTTTTCAGAGTGAGAGTGCATCTTTTTCAGGGTAAGACTGGCACTGCCAGCCCCATAAAAATACATGTGGGGAAGCAGAACATCATAAACTTGTGGAAAAAGTTCTGTTGGAGGGACCTAGTCAAAGCCATGTTCCAAACTGTGTGAAATTTAGCCTGAGCAGGTAGCTCAGGGACCTGCTCAGTGCAGTGGTGGATCAGCCTTCTCAAGCATAGCAGTCTCCTGAATCAGCAGGTGGAAATCACATCTTTTGTGGAAATTAAACAGTAACATTAGCATGAAACAGGTTCCATCTATTAATGGTTTCCTCTGTATTGCTAATGATCACTAGATTGTAACAGTGTTTTCCATGCTTAAATGGCAAAGCAAAAGTTGGGTTTTCTCTCTCAAACATGAACGTAGATAATTACACAGCATTGCTGAGAGCCCAATGTCTTCAAGCATGATGATATGACCAGGGCAGAGCATGCCCTTGATAAAATAAGAAAAGAAAAGAAGAAAGTAATGATTTTTACTATAAAACTAATTGAAATCCACTTTAATCTTTCAAGGGTAAATCTCAAACAAAAAGATATTTTTAACTGAGATAGAATCATATACAAACCAACAAGATCAAATATGGTCTGCTATCAGATAGGAAAAATGTATTATATTTCACATATTAAAAGTTTTTATACTTCACTGGTGTTTTTATTTGAAAGTTATTTCTCTCATCCTGTGTAGAATGCAATTTTGATCACAACAGCATGTTAAACTGCTGAAAAAATATTATTTTGCATTTTAAGTTGTCAGTTTTCCCTAAATGTTTTTAATTAACTGTTTGATCTAGTTGTTTATTCTGACCTCTGCTGTGTCTGTTCAAAACTCTTAACCTATCTTTACATTAGCTATAAACCCTGGTAACTAACAAATACACCTTGATATATGAAGTTGTTTTGGCAATGCAGGCAGAGTAAGTTTTACTTCTTGAGCTTTGGTAAAGAACAAAGAACTTGATGTGTGATAAGCAAGAATGATGCACAATTCTGAAATACTTTCTCCTGGATCACCAGTTGTGCAGATTTATTCCTAGTTTGACATAAATAAGCATTTAATAACATTTGTCTAGCACAGCTGTATCTAAAAAAATAACGTATCTTGATGAGATGGTTCACTTCATGGTTGTTTATAACACCCATTGAGAAACAGTGAACTCAAGGACTTTCTGGGGAGCCTGTAACCCTAGGGAGAAAAGGGGGGAACTAACCTTTCAGGTGCTGAATACATTTAGCCTCTGGGGGTGATCTGGGTGTGAAGAGCACACTCAGACCTCCTCAGCCTCCTCTGGAATTATGTGAAATTCTGCAATAACTATGCAGGAATATGGGAATCTGCCTGCTCGTGTTTGTATATGCTCTGCTTTCCAAAGGTATCAAGAAAAAGGGTGAATACTTCAGCTCTTTGGCTCTGATTCATTTTCTGTATCTACTTTTCCATACCTGTGATTTGCAGGAGTGCTCCTCCTTGTGCTTACAGTGACTGTAGTCTCCAGTAAGTTACAACAGGGCTTGCCCTCCAGTTCCCTCACTTGGCTCATCTACAGAGCTTACAGCTTTAAAGCAGCACAGTTAATGCTCCCTGTGCTCTGCCTTTCTGCTGGTTATCGTCCCCACTCATCTGACATCTCAGCTATTGCTTTGGAGGAAAAGGGAAAGTCTTTTGACTCTAGATCCGCTAAACAGCAGGAGTTGGATCTGCGTTGTTGGCTCTCATTTCCACTGCCTGAGCAGGCACAGGCTTTCAGCAGGAAAGGTGAGGCAGGGAGTAGGATTTGTAAAACAGGATCAGAAAGATGTCTCGCAAAACTCCTCTGCTTAGTGAAAAGACTTCTGCATCTGTGTGCAGCTTTGCCACAGGGTTTTTGGTGTAGCCTTTCAGCAGGGCTGAGGCGCAGTGCAGGGTCAAAGCTAGAATTTGCTTATTTAATTTCCTCCTCCCAGATTTCAGTATGCCCTTGGTCCCAAGTTATGTGAAGTCTGGTGACCCTCACAGTTAGTAGCACTCACACTTCTTAAACTGTCAGTGAGTAGCTACTATGGTNCCACATTATGGAATAAGTTTTCATTTATGTTGCATTACCTGTATGAATGGCTGTTCTGCCACCTTCCAGCTCTTTGTATGTCAACATACTAATNTGCTGTGCAGATTAGAAATTTCAGGAGAAGATAGGCAGGCACACTACAAAAGTGCACAGGGCTGTAGAGGATTTGTTGGAGGAGAAAACTGCCAGCTTCTGGATGTGCCACAGGTCCAGCATGGTAACAGGTGAAGAGACACTGCTTCTTCCAAACCAAGAAGGAACAGTGAAGGTCTAATATGACTTCACTTTCAGAATAACACACCTGATGTTATTTTACTGCTGTGTGTGTAATATTTTAAATGGGAATAATCTCTTTCAGCTAAATGCAGGTGTGCATATATATATACATGTACACTTATACACACAGACATATATAAATGTTCTGGAATCAAGACCCTGTGTATTAACTGCATGTGCAACCATGCAAATAGCTGTTTAATTTCCCTGCCTATTGGGCCTCCTCCCACATTATGGAATAAGTTTTCATTTATGTTGCATTACCTGTATGAATGGCTGTTCTGCCACCTTCCAGCTCTTTGTATGTCAACATACTAATTTACTTTTGCTTAGCTTTACTTGCAGAAAACCATGAAGATTCCTGTGTTTGCTCAGCTAAGAGGAGTCCTGTATCAGCTGCTTCTGTTGTGTTATCCTTTTCTTCCACCTTTGTTCATATTTCTCTTATGGAACATGGTCTTAATGGAAAAAACAGATTTGGCTCATATATGTCCCTGAGCTTCTGGGCACAACTTTAGTACAAACACACCATAATAATGCTGAAGTGTATTCTTGCTCTAATAGTGGTGCTCCTCAAAGGAGCTTGAAGATACCAAAGACTTCTTTCAGTGTGGGGCAGCTGCAGGCTGAATGTAATCTGGTGTATACCACTATCTCTTAGAATGGGAATGCAAAATATTAATTAGTTACCAGATCACCAATAACAGATTTTTTAAAAAGCTAAGTAACTGATGTTCTCAGTGTATTGTAAATCAGTTAACCCACAGATTATGTGTTCATGTCATGTCGCTTTCAGTAAGGAAGAAGATATCTACTCTGCTTATCGGAGCCATATAAGTCTGTGTGCTTGGGACTTCCCAGACACAAAAGAACTGAAGGCCAGAAAAGAAGGCTTAATTTGATGTAGATCCTTAAAAGAAAGCCTAAAGAGAGTAAACTATAGGAGGTAGCTAGATGCCTTCATATGGTTGTAGAAGACGGGAAGAAATGGGGCTGATGTATCAGATTAGCGTTGTTTTGAAAGAGATAAAAGGGTGAATGCTCTCTATGACACAATACCCATGAACTTCCAAAGCTTTCTTTGCCTAGTTCAGAATGTTTAACTGTCACTAATATTATTTAAAGTATGTGTTAACTTTGCAGCTTGGGTTTTGCGGAGCCCGGACACTGTCACTGGTGGTGAGTGACTTTGGGCACTCTTTATCCTGCGGATGCCCTGGGTCCTACCCTCTTCCAATTCTCATTTGATTTTTTTTGTCTAAAACATTGCTTTCCTGTTCTGTAGCCATTTTCCTCTGTCTCTCTGAATCCGCTTTTTTTATGAAACCACTAATTCCTAATGATTTTTACTCTGCTTGAAGGAAATTCTTTTCCATCAAACTCTGTATGTTTTCTCTTAAGGCTTCATTGGTTCTAGTGATTCACATAAATTAGGGTCTTTTCTGCCAACTGTTTGTTGTTTGTTCTGTAGCTTCTCTCCAGCAGATGTACCATGTGTATTATTGCATGGCTAGTGTAGACATAAAATTCATAATCTCAAATCTGATTCATAGTTCGTGCATAGCATCTTCAAACTGTCACAGCATGGAGTAATATAATACACTTTTTCATTATGTATTTATTGGAGTTTGATAGACCCTTTCTCTTCATGCGAGACTGATCTTGGGATATTACTTAATGCTTTTATTTTGAAAAATTAGTGAAAATTCAGGAAAAAATGAATAGAAAAGTCTTTGAGGCTGGGTGACGTTCAAGGGACGAAAGAGTGTCAAAGACTGTCGTTAGTAGAAAGATGGCAGTCAGTCTGCCTGTCTTCAGTATGCGGTAAGCTATTTGTTCCAGTACTTTTCAGTCATTTTATGAGAGCCTTGATGCCAATAAAACTAGAGATGGAAGACAACACAGATTTTTCAAGAATAATTTACACCAGTGCCACTTAATTGTCTTCCTCATTAGGGTTACAGTAGTAGATTGGCAGAAAAGGGGGCTGGTGAGGCTCTTCACGCTGTCTCATATGACATTGTAACAAAGACAGACTTGAAAAACAGATGCAAAAATTAAATCAGGATGAAATGAGTACACAGGTTAAACTGGAAAATACTTGAAGAGAGCTATCTAGAGGAGAATTTAAATGGACACCGCAGGTATCTGTCTTGGCTTGTGTAAATAAGAACCCTTCTGAAGTAGAAAAGGGAACGGGGTTGGATGACAAATGAGTTTCACAAACTGGAGAGCTCACATGAAGAAGATGGAGTTCAGAGAGGACAACTGCAATGTGTGGCACTGAAAGATGAAAAATTAACTTTGCAGGTGTAGAACTGGAAATAACTGGCTGGACAGAAGTCCAGCAGGAATGCACCTGTGGAGGGTTTAGACAGGCTCACTCACAATGAGTCAACAGAGTGTAGACATTGTGGACAATGACAGCTACTACCATCTTGGAAATAAGGAAGCCTTATTTTGAATAGCTCCCTCAGTTTTGAGGAGCACACTTGAAAGAAAGTAAGGACAAAAAGAGAGAGAATCTGCGGAAAACCAACAGAAGTGGTGAGAAAAGCTGTCCCTTGAGAAAGAGATAAATGACCAAACCCATAAGAACTTGATTTGTTTTTTGATTTGTCAAAGCGTATTATAGAAGAAAAGAATGACTACTTCTGGTGGGATAATACAAGACAAAACTGAGAATATCTGGGGAATAAAAGAATTGTTAAGAAAAAGATTCCCACTAGCAGGAAATGGTGCACTAGAGCAAGCTATGCAGCGAAATTATAGAAATAAGCATTTCTCAGAGATGACTTGGGTACAATTTACTCTTGCAGAGGGATGGACGAGATAGGACTTTAAGTTCCTTTTGGCACTGCATTTTTATTACTTTTCTCTCATTGTGCTGCAAAAAGTGACTTATCTGAGACAAGTCAGAAACCAGAGTTCTGACAAACTGGTTTGGCAAAAAGATGACAGAAAGGGGGCAGCACATGAACACCAGAGACAAGAGAAACTTTCCTGCCAGTGAAATACTCCAGGGGTTGGAAACCTGCCCCGTCCCCTCACACCCTTTTTATACCAGCAGAGCCAGGTTTTCACCTAAAACATAGACTAATCAGCCAGTGGAAGTCCCGTGGCTTCTGCCCCCAGTGGAATGGCCACAGAAAAGGTCTGTAGGGGACAGTTTGGCATTGCATGGAAGGAAGGATGAGGTTTTTCAGCTTCAGCTCCTGGGGCTGAACAGCTGTTCCACCATTATTCCACCCCCAGGGCCTGACGCTGCAGAAGAGACCAGGTCCTGCCTCTTTTGTTCTGAATGAGACTACTTTTTGGGCTAGATATTATTTTTTCTTGTTCTGACATACTGAGTTTTGCTATGGTTTGGGTCACCACAGCGGTGTCAGCTGTAGAGAGGTGTTCAGCTCTGCATACACACAAAGGGTGTTGAGATCAACGACGCCAACGCTGTCATGGCAGCACTGGTGAAGTTAAAATATGCTTGCAATTTGTGAGGAAAGAGAGGCTAAAAACCCAGACCTAAGCCTCCATTTCTTCTTATTTTCTGCTAAGGCCAAAAGTCATTGCAGCTTGTGATACTGGATTGAAAAGTCAATAAGAGATTCAGTGTTTGACATGCAGAGGATGTTCTTCTGAATATCAACACAGATGGCCAAAACACCTCTTTTTCTGGAATCTCTGAAGCAAACTATAAATGATGAACAAAATGAAAAAAGTCTCTACTTGCTTTCTGCTCACTGAAAATGGATAACACTGTGCTACTTGTTGTGATCTTTAGCTTCAGTACACCTAGAAACATCTAGGTAATTATTAAATTTAAGATTAAACAAGAAGAAGCTTTCCAAAGTCAAAGAGCTATTTTTCTGAAATTGTTTTCGCTGAGATCCACCTGAAACCTGGAACCCATCTTTAAAATGACAGGAAAAAAAATCACATTTTGTCCTGTTCACACAGGGCATGATATTTCCAGGCTCTGTTTCAATAAAATAATTAAAATTATTCCTACAACCCAGAACACTTCTGACCACTCTCAAAGGTCTTTAATTTCACTTTACTCTTCAGTAATGTTTTCAAGTGACACTTTGATCTTGATCTCAAAGAAACCATAGTCTCAGAAAAGGTAACATGATGTCTCTCACTTGGTACTTTCCTTGGGAGAAAGGTTGGCTGAGAAACAAGAGTGCCGTTCTATAGCACGTCATCAGACTTTAAACTGAGGCTTTCTCTTGTACAGAAAGAGCTGGCTTACCTGCTCTCCCCTCCTGCTGAGCAACTAGCTCATCTGGCATAACCTCTCTTTCAGTTTGAGAAAACTTTCCTGTGAAAAATCCATGAGAAGGCTCAGTTTTTCAAAAAACCTCACTTCTTTTGTGACCTAGTGATCACCTTCACTTTCAAGAGATTTATGGTTTAACTGAAAATACCCAGAAGGTTTTTGCTTGCTAAGAGATGATCTCTGCAGTTGTTGGTGAGTGAGCGTTGAGGCTGGTTTTTTTATAGCTGATGTACCCTGGGTATCATAAGCTTGTTTGTTCTGGATATGGTGAGAATAAGCTATATTCAGTTTTGTGTTGCAGTTAAAAATATTTTTTAAGCAACAGAATAAGCATGTGCTTTTGTTGTTGTTGGGGTTTTTCTTTCCTTTTCCTTTTTTTTTTTTTCTTTTTTCTTTTTAAGCAGTTACCAATGAGCTGCTGAGTGCTTAGGTTACTTTAAAATACTTTAGCTTTCCCTTCTCCTATATTTCGTACCATCTTTTCACTTCACCTCTTCTCTTGATTTCATACTGATTCTGTCAGGTTTTCCTTTCCAGAATAAGAACAATTCATTGCAGAAGGAATGGAGAAAGAGACTGTGGGATTCTCCCAGTGTAAACAAACAAGCAGGAAATATCGCAGAGTTGAGGACACAAGAACTGCTTGTTTGGAGACAGACTCACAGGAAATTCTAAATGCCAGTGTAAAACCAGTGATTGCTAAAGATGAGATCAGGATGGCATCTGAAAAATGCAAACAAGTGTTTATAAGCATTTTCTTAATTGCTGGTGGGTTTTGCCTTTTAGTGAGGGAGGCAGTGCAGGGTTTTTTTCTTAGTTCCTCTAAATACCATTTTTTGTAGTTTTGCTTTTTTACTTCTGCTGTTAGTGACAAGAGAATTGTTCCACTTGTGGATTTTTTTTCCACTCTGCATTAGTCTACATTACTCTCCAGGAAACTAAAGGCTGGGCTTTATGTCCTCTTACTAATTGCTTTTCTTGCAGCAGTCAGTTTCCAGTCTCTTGGCAAGGGCATTAACACAAATTCAGTCAGTCTCAATGGGTTAAATTAAAGGCGGCGCACACTGAGGCAGATGGTTTAAGACATTTGATTATTGGTGGTATATCTAACCAAGCCATTCTGCAGGGATTCAAGTTTATTACTGTTCTTTTAATGAGGGAATATTTTTCTCTTTGTTTACTACTTTGTTTTCTAAAAGTCAGGTAAACCCTCCTCGGATTCAGTCATGTAGAACTACGCTGGAAACTGTCTGAAATCTTTAGCATTCCATTATAGCAGTCTCTATACTGCAACTCAGTACAGAGACTGAACCTCAAATCTTGAGCTGGGTTACGTTTTTGGGCTGGTGCTCTGCAGCACTTGTATCTTGTCTGGTGTCTTCTCCTCACTGGGTCTGACACTCTTAGCTGTCCTCTGCACCAGCCTGTGACCAAACATCCCCTCTCTGCTCACTCTTCAGCCAAGCTCCCCTTTGGACCCTGAGCTTGACCTGGTTTATACCAAATGTGTTCTGTCCCTGCTCCCTGATTCCTGCCTGTAATCCCCCTTCTCCATTGCACCACTTCTCTTCCTGGGATTTCAGGAGCTGGCCCTAAAGGCAAGGTTGCTGCTTTCATACAGTATTTGAGCTGACGTCTCTGCTCGAGTTTGCCTGGATCTGATATATCTGCCCTGGGTATACGTCCACAGCCTGGACAGACCACTCTCAGGTGATTAAGAGCTCATTATAGTGATTTTCAATTGAATGTGTGGTCCAGAAGTTTCCCATAGGCTACATATCTCAGCTTTAACAGCATGATAATGTTTTTTACCCTCCTAAAGTTATTTTTACATCACTGTTGAGGAATAATTTATATATATTATAATTTGGTTAGAATTTTATAGGATATTATGAAAGGAAGCAAGGCACTTGATGTGAAATAATTTGACAAACTGAGCACATTACACCTCAGATTTGTGAACTAGTCATCCAATACATTTAAATTCCCTGTCACAATGCTGGCCTCCCTTTCTATGCTGACAGCATTGCAGTGTGGCAACGAAAGGCATGGGGTGTTCCTGCAGTTGATATGAATCTGTATTATCAGCAAAATGGCAAACAGCATAGAAAATGATGGGTTAGCTAAAGTGATTTTTTTAGGGCAACCTAATTATTGTAACATCCATGGCACTAAGAAAACACACTAACTCTTTGAAGTTACTATTTTCAGTTCTGTATTGTCAGAAGTACAGAACACTGAAATTCTGCTTCTTTTCGTAGCTACCAGAGAAATAAGAAGTGTGCCTGTGGCCCCATTAGCTAGTAAATGGTGTCTTCAATAGGCACGTTTCGCATTTGGATGCCACAGAGGATTCCCAGCAAGTATTCCTTGCACTGCTGTAGTAACCCACCTGTCCTCCATAAAGCACTTTTTGTAGCTGGAGAAAGCGTACATGAATGATAATGCCTTGGCACTTGTAACTCTACCTTTTGTGAAATACAGGCCTTTTAAAGGGATGCTGGATGAAGACCGAAACACCAACTCTCTTTAACTATGTATATGTGCCATCAGTTCCAGGAAGATCACCCAGTGTTTTCAAGAACGTTTGGTTGAGGATCTACCTTCCAGAATGAGATTTTTATGCCTTTATGAGAAGCAGCGAACATTATTGCTCCCAGAAGAAGCCAGTAATACCACGTCTGCTTTCAGTGACAACAAATGCAGAAGGACTAATGTTCAATAGGGTTGCTGAAAGTCTGTGACTTAGTACTGCGCATTCAAATGACTTAATCGGGGAAAAAAACCCTCATTGTGTATTTTGAGTGGTTTTCCATTTTTTCAAAACATTTCACTGATAAGGGAAGACAACAACGGGCTAAGGGAAATGAGAAACTGTTGTTACACAAACAGAAATGACTCAGAATCATGAAGATGGGCTTTGCAACCAAACAATATATAGAAAAGACCAAAAATGCCTTTATTTTCTGTACAAGAAATATGTATTACTGTTTACAGTAAATGCATTCTGATCTTCCTGCAAAACATATGAAAAAAAACCTTAGAAAACAAGAAGGAAAAATAGCAACTGAAATGCCTTTTTCACACTCTGACTTCAGTGACTTCTGGTGAAAGGGAGCTACAGGAGTAGACGAGGAGGACTGTGCTGGGATGTGTTGTTTGCAATGCCAGAACGTGTTGTTTGCATATTGCTGCAGATTCCATATACTTCACTATTTCAAATACCAGATACCAAATGGTAACTCTTTTCCACCATTGAAACTACCACCATTTTCCCCTGCAGCCTCCTTCCCCATCAGCACTCCAATTCCCATTCAAATTGCAACTCCTTCCATCCCTGCTTTAGTGGTACAGCAATCAGTATAATGAACTGATTCAGTATAATGAACAGGCTTCAGAGTGTTAACATGATACAAAACTGTACCAAATACTGATTAATTATAATGATAAGTGTTAAGTATCTGATAGATTTAATTTTCTATAGATTCTTCAATATTCACATTATCCTCTTTCATGGAAGTGATTTTAAGAAACAGTGGGGAGCTGGAGTAATTCTGTAAGCACAGATGTCAGTAATTTTGGCTCTTCTGGGAGCTGGTGCTCAGAAATTGTCTTTTTTGCTGCCAGACGACTGGCTCTAGGCAATGGATGGGCTCTGCATCTCACACCTTGCCCAGCAGAGCATTTGAAGGGTTTAGAAGTCAGACAACTCAATGAAATGTAACGTAGCACTCCAGAGAGGTAAGTGCTGTTAGATCTCAACCTGAACAGGATGTATTTTGGTGAGGGGATGCAAGGTGAGCTTACTGGTACTGCAGCACAAGACCATATAGTTTCCTAATGCACAAAGGGAGAGAGTGTGAAGGTCTCTGGCTTATTGAATTTGCTCGTCAAAGAACACGTCTGTTGAAAGCTATGTACTGAACAGTGTAGTCAACAGCTGTTTAAATGATGTGACAAGTTAAAAGTTTTGTAAAATACTACTTTGGCCTCGCAACAACAATCGTTCTGCTTCAGAAAATTGGGGTCATGATAGCTGCAGGGTAAACATTATTGAGTAATTCAGCACACAAAATCAGAGGATTGATGGGACTTTTCATGCATTGCATCATTCTCAGGTACATATGCCAATTTATCATAAATGATACAAAAATGGTGGTGAAAATGTTACTAATTGCTAAGTAATTAGTTACTGAAGTACCCCGGGAGACAGCAGCAATAAGTCAGGTAAGTGACTCCAGAAAGCCTGATAGCCAGGCAGGATAGATCAATGGCACATCAAGACAGCCAGCTTGTGCAGATTTATTTTCTCTACTTTGGATAAAAGAACATGCCTGAAGAAACAGAAATGTGAGGTGAGTACTAGCAAATAAAGCCATGCACCTGGAGAGCAAACACTCAGGGAAAGTTACGAATGGCTGCTGATAGGTGCAAAAGTCCATGAAAATGTCTTCACTGTCATCCGTACGTATGCTAACTTAAGGTAGCCAATCTTGCATTTTGCTGTATGTACAAAGGTGCATAGCGTCCCATGTATATCACTGTTTCTTGGGTTCTTGCTATTAATATCCCTGCCATCATTGAAGAATATTTACTATTTTTTTCTTTCCTGTTACAACTTTGGCTGGGCAATTGATTTTGAACAGCCTACTTACCAAATTTGAAATGGTGGGATACTGAAATTCTTTTCAAATTTGTGTAAAAATTAGCACATAGTTTTACATGCAGACAAAAAAAAAAGTATGGAAAAAACCAAAACTTTTTCATTATAAAGCCTGAAACAGGCAACAGAATATTTCATTTAAATTCAACACAAAAAAGGCTTTGTCAAACTCAAGAGGAGTTTTCTTCCATTCACCATGAAAAAGCCAACTGATTTCTGTTGCCCAGGCACTACCAAGGGCAGCAGAACTCCTGACAGGAGGAGGTGCTGGCTTTTCCTGCACGGCTCCAGGCTCTGACTGCTCTGGAGGAGGCTTCCCTCGGGATGTCTAGAGGGCTGACATCCAAACCAGGGGCCATGCAGGTCCTCCGAAATCCGCCCTCAGTGTATCTTCCTCCCTTGAAATCCAGCACGTGCTGCCCTTGCCCAAGTGCTTTACTCGATTTTCTTTGGGTTTTGCTTGGGCAGCTCCCCCCAGGCAGGTTTGCTTCAGCCCCTGCCTCCGTCTACCCCGTCGCACAGAAGGGACTGGAGCCTCCCCAGGGTGGAAACTGCTCTTTGGCATTAGTAGGACAGGAGCCCACATGTCACTGCGCTGAGTGGCGCAACCTGTAAGGAACAGGTCCCCAGGGTTTCTGAAAGGCTTGCTCCAAGACACGGACTCTAACATGCACGTGTCTGGCGATACAGATTTGATGCAAGTTTTGCAATCAAGCTTTTAGCACACTGAGAGTAATACAACATGTTAGGCAGATTGCTTAAGAAAAGCCTCTGCCTTAAAAAAAAATAAAAAAATTGAGAGCATAATCAAATATGCCAATCACTTCCCTGTGGGATATTTTGCATTAGACCACTGTTCCCACTCTTGGGGAGTAGTATTCATGCAATGTAAATATATACAAATAGAATTTCTTAATTCAGGCATGTTATGCAAGTTACAACTTCAAAATGATCATAAACCAGGAAATTATCATCTGGATATACATAAATTGTGATTAAATACATATATTTACTCTCTAAACTCTGGAGGGTAGTTGAGTTACTGACAAGCTGAAGTTGTTAGAAAACATGAGAGTAATTAAGGGTTCCACTACACGCTTCCACTGTTTCCTGTTGAGCTGTTCTACAAGCACCAGAAATGATGCATCATTTTGCAGACATGATGTCTGTAACTGGACTACTACCTGTGTGAACCTGGGCTTGCTATGGTTAGTGTAGGATCTTGTTTCTTGTTTGCAGTTTGGGATAAGAGGGAAGTTGCCAAGTTGCATCTAAGACCAATACAAGTAACAAAGACTGCACGAGCCTATGTGACAAGTGAATGCATTTTGTTCCAAGAAAAAATAATTTCGGTATTGGTGAGGAACTTGCTGCTGCTTGTGTTGAAATGGGGACAGCTGTCACTGGACTGGTCAAATATGTCCTGCAGCGGTACATTCACCAGGTAGCAGAGGTCTAACTGCAACACTGTGCTGTGCCTGGGACCAAGGGATTCCAGGAGCAATGCTGCCCCGCTGCAGGTTAGTGCTTAACCCCTTTAGTGTAATCTGGAAGACATAGCCTTGTCTCTTGTGTTGGGAAGAAAATATTGGAGGTACCTGAGTTTTGATTGCCTATGAGACTGTGTTGTACTTCCCAGTTATGTGACAGGATAATCCTTCCTCGTATGCAGAGGAAATCAGTAGAGAAATAAAACCCTTTACTGAGAACACATGGTCCATTAAGATGACTTTGAAGGACAGTGATGGAAATAACTGTGAAGACAATTGCCTCTCCTAAGTGCCTTCTGGAGAGATGGTTGAGCACGGAAAATCAGCACCAAAGGCTTCGGTTTGCAGAAAGATTCAGAGGGAGTTACATGAGTGATTGCTGCGTAATGCTGCCACAAGGATTTTGTCAGTCTTTGATTTATGTCAGCAACATAAATTTTAATCTTGCTTTGCATTTTATTGTTTAATTGTTTGCTTACAGAAGTTGTTTTGTGTTGATTGATAGCCATAAAGATATATTGATTTCAAATCAAATACTGCCTTTATAATAACTGCAGTAATTTTTGGTAACTGTAAGGTTATACAGAAGCATTATATACTTTATAATTCAGATTTTTTTTTTTTTAATGATGACATTTATTTGTTTCCCGCGTTTTTAGCCAAAAGTGAAGTAGGGCAGTAGCTTGCCAGTGTTCTCAGTCCTGGGTGAGCTAGTTCAGATAAAGCAACATATACACTGCCCTGTGAGTGTACGTAAACACAAAAGCAAAAACTTTTTGCCTGGAGAGGATGTGTTCGTGTACTTGCACAACTGGTACAGAAGGTATAAATTGCAAAGCATGTCATCCTCACACCCAGCTTGACGTAGAGTTGCTCCCTTGTAACCAAAAGACAGTTTCTGTCTGTGTGGGCTTCTTGATCAGCCTGGGATACATTCCTGTGATGATGGCACTCTTTCTCATGTCTCACATGGACGAATTCTATTTCTTCACTGAAAGGGTTATCAAGCATTGGAACAGGCTGTGCAGGAAAGTAGTTGGGTCATCATCCCTGGAGGTATTTAAAAGACATGTAGATGTGGCACTTAGGGACATGGTTTAGTGGTGGACTTGGCAGTGTTAGGTTTACCATTGGACTTGATCTTAAGGGTCTTTTCCAACCTAAATGATTCTATGATTCTATGAATGCTGTTCCCACCTCTGCCATCGTACAGAACATTTGCTCTAGATTTGACTCAAGAGGGATCTGGGCTGAGTACTGAGATCCCTAGCAGAGACCTAAGCCTCTCTGACGGAGCTGTTTGGAAGGCAACCTTGTGTCTTCCCCATGGTTTGACCTGGAGGCTCTGTGGATGGACTGCCTATAACATAATCTCAGCTCTCCCACTTTCACTTCTATGAGGAAGGCAGACAATGTCTCATGGAGTCTTTGATAGAGAAGAAAAGGTGAAAATTTGGTCCCAGACTGTGTACCAAGAGGTGGAGGGGTATTAATGTTAGAGCAGAAGGTCTCTATGGATAAGCACATATGCTGTCTCACTTGCAAAAGGACATCATGTACTGAGCACTTCAAGTGACTTGAAAACACATCTCAAACTTTTCTGGATCTGTATGCTCTTACCAGATCAAGTTTAGCACTTCAAAAAGTTGTCATTTCAAATTCTCAGTTACAGTTCAGGAATCTGATTTACTTTAAGACTTGAACAGTAAATACCACATCTCCTGAGCAACTCTCCTTGATCTGTGGAATTTTGTTGTGATTGATATGACTGCAGGATAATACTTAATTATTCCTACCATAGTACTCTGTAGCCCTTCAGCAGTTGGCCTTGTACTATTTTTCTTTAAGTGGAGAATAGCAGACTGAAAATAAGGCAAAGTGAATGTTTGCTGCATCTATGTCTTTACTACTTACAATTTTACTTTCCAGTCGAAGGTTTCTACAGTGTTTCTTAAGGTTCTTTTAAAAATTCCACATCACAATAGCAATCTTCTTGTAATGTGTTACAGATTCACAGAATCACAGTGGTTGGAAGGGACCTCCAGAGATCATCTAGTCCAACCCCCCTTCCAGAGCAGGGTCACCTAGAGCAAGTTGCACAGGATGGCATCCAGGAGGGTTTCAAATGTCTCCAGAGTCAAAAACTCCACCACCTCTCTGGGCAGCCTGTTCCAGTGCTCTGCCACTCTCAAAGAAGTTCCTCCTCATGTTTAGATGGAACTTCCCATGTTCAAATTTGTGCCCATTACCTCTTGTTCTAATCTGTGAAGTTAATTTCAATATATAGCAGAGATTTTCTGCATTAACCTTTAGCACAATACAATTTAAACTGGAAGTTTCTTAAATCCTTCTAACTGATCTACTCACCTCTCCCCTCCCTTAATCAACTTCAGTATAATATTCATGAATTTTGTCTTTAAACTTGAGATACATGTTTCAGTCTCTATGCTTTTATAGAGAGGAGAGAAGGCTTCCATATTGAGGAATTTCTTTTGTACAGAGACGATCAGGACTATTCAGGGGAATCCACTGGGATTTCCTAGAAAAGAACTGCATGTGTGGATCTAGTTTATGAGAAATTGTGCACACAAATATTATGGTTTCATATTCATAGAAAATATACTTTATAACTTTGGTAGAGTTATTGTTCGCTCTGTAGTTAAAAAAAGTTATACTTTGTTTTACAGAAATAATGCTCTTTTAAATTTGTTTGTACTTTAGAATGATAGGATACGTTATACCCTTTCTACACTGTATATACAGACTATTAAGTAGTCCCGCACAAATTCAGTAACTTGTGCAGTGTTACACTGCTTTAATTGTGTGAGGCTTGACTTGAGTTCTTATTGACATTCAGTGAATAAAAATAAAGCTTTTTTTCAAAACTCATTACCAGAATCCCATCCCACCTCTCTCTCAGGACAGACAGGTTAGAACTAGCTCAGCTACATCTATTCATAACATATAAATGGATTTATTGACATAATGATATTTTTAATGGATATTTTAATATTGGAGAGAGCTGATTTGTTTCCGTGCCCCGTTCAGTGCCCTTCTTTTCTGGGGATTGTCTGATGGTTGCTTCTTCTCTTTTTTTTTTTTTTTAAACAGTGTTTGAAAATCTGTATCTTTTCAAGTACATCAGCACATCTCTGTTGCTAAGGCTCAAGCTGTGGACTGTGTTACCTTATGTTATTGTATATATAGTTCAAAGCTAATGTTGCAATTTTGAAAAGTTTCATCGATCGCACAAAATAAAACAAAGCTGAGTTGCCTATTCCTGTGACAAAACCTGTGGAAGGTATATCAGGAGCGGAAATCAACAGAGTGTTTTTCAGGAGTCATTTGAGATTTTTTCTATATGCAGAAAAACAACAAGGTAGGACTCAACTTGCTTAGTTTCCAATGTCTACAGACAGAACCTAAAACTAACTGTAACTAGAACAAAATCCTTAAGAACTGTGCAGAACACAAAATTTGCTTTACCTTCTTCCTAAGAAATATATCAAAATGTTTTGCAAAATAAAGTTTTTACCCTTAAAGGATTTTTTGTTTTGTAAAAATTGCATTTCAGTTGCAAAGTTCTATGATGGAAGGCTTTTGAATAGCTGTAGGATGCAGTGCTTAGTAGAGAACATAGTCTTTGGGAATTAATTGACATCATAACTCCAGCCCAAGCTAACTATTGTTTTGCTTTATTGTATCATGACTTCCAATTAAATTCTCCTGTTCCTCCACCTGAATGAATTTAATCTTGGTAGCGCCGTTTAAAATTAACAGGGTTATTCCCAGCTAAAGCAACAGTATACAAGAATGCAAATAAACCTGTCTTTTAATATCCTTTTAGCACCATTTGGACATGAAAGAAGTCTCCTGTCACCATCAGAGCCAGTCACCAGAACTGGAGAGAATTGTTTTAATCATGTCTGGTTTCCTACCTTTAGAAAAATTTGTTGGGATCTGCCTCAAATCCAGTATGACTTTGGGATTCTGATTTTCCAGATACATGAACAGCAACAAGAGATGTAACTAGTGTTGAGAACCTTCTCTATTTGAAGATAAAGCCCATTAAAAATTCAAGGGTAATGTTGATTGTCCTTAGGGAATGAAATGATATCATTAAACTGTTATAGTCAAGCACACAGTGAGTAGAGAGCAACAAAAAATTGAGGACAGCTTTAACTGGTCTGTTTCCAGAATTAAGGCTTTATGTATGGGTGCTGAGGCTGTGCTGGGAGATAATCCACTGCCATCATGGGCCACTGGGGAGAGTGAATTCCTAATTCTGAGGCTCACAGTTGGTGAAAAGCAAGTGGTTACACTGGCTCAATAGCTGCATTGAGAGAAAACAAGGTAATGTAATGCTAGGGTAGTCCTGGAAACATCTAGATATAGCTGACTTATGTCTAGAGCAGGCTTAGTCAAAACATGTGCTTTTTCACCCGAATTAATTTGAAGCATTATTTTGGTCTGACATAGCCATTGAGAATGGTCCATCATGTTCATGCAGTAAAGGTGAATCTCAAGCATTTTTTTCACATTACTGTTGGGTAGTGCTGAGATGTGTGTTATCTTAACAGTCACCAAACTCATAAACAGCCTCCAGAGGGGGAATGTTCCTCATAGCTGATGTAGCATGATCAAGGTGAAGGTTTAAAGATGCTCACTTTCAAGAGTATTAGAGGTCATTCAAGACATGTCAAGTGATCATAAAAGCCTGAAACACTCAATTAACAGTTGTTCCTTTAAATTGCTCTAGTAATAAAGTTCTAGAGAGAAAAATCTGGGAAGATGCTTAGGACAGTTCCCAACACTCAGAGTTACATACCATTCAGTTATGCAGATTTTCATGCTTAGATTATATTTGCAGCTGAGACACTACTATAGATGTGTTTATAATATAGAGATACTAAGTTTAAAAGCTTGAACTCTGGGAAAATAAAGCTGAAAATCTGTCTTGAAATTATCCAAATCCAAGAGAAATCCAGAATTCAGATGCACTAAATCAGGCCCAGGAAATTTAATCACCTCAGTATCTTTTTGTATATTATTCTGTACCTATTTTGCGGTTTATTGATCTGCCTCACATTTTGTACCAAAGGTTTCCTTACTCGTGGGAATGAGGGACGTCTGCAGTGGAAAAGGAGAGCATTTACATGGTTTATGTAGGATTCAGACTGCTTTTTCTAATGTTGATGACCAATTTTTAGTAAAGGTCTGGATGTACCTGATTTGAATCTAAATGCTTGCAACATTAAACCTTGCTTCTTTATAGATTGTACTGTAATAAGAATTTAAATATAAAAAAAATATTCCACTACATTTCTAGACTTCGGAAGGTACTAATGTGGAAAAATCAAATTTGACATTTAAATTATGATATCTTTCAAGAGTATTTTAGGAAAGCAAATGCTGATAACTGGTTAGTTCTTCACTGTCATGTTCACATTGTGTTCACTTTTCCTCTTCTCTGCTTTGTTTTAGACTCTCCTCTGCTGGTTCCCACCTGTCAGAAATATACCTGGAGATCAGAGATTATTGCTGAACATTTTCCAGGATAGGTATTCAAAAGCTAGAAGAAACTGAGTGATCTTTAACCTTTCTAAAGTATACTTATCCTTTGTATTGCTCAGCCAATCTGTGAAAAAAAGCTTTCAAATCCTGGAGTTTTTAAACTTTCATTTGCTTGCAATTCTGCATATTTATGAATGTCTCATGCCCTGTTAAGGTTTTAAAGTGTTTTAGGGCAATTTGTAATTAAAGAAAAAGATGATATCTAAGACTTCAAATACATATATTCTTGCAGTGAAAAGTAAGATTAAAGATGCTATTTTGGTCTCTAATCTTACTTTCTCCATTTTCAAGCCAAAATGGTATTAGCTTCTTTGTGTGTAGCTGACTCACCAAAGCAGCAGCACTTCTGTGCTCATATTTTAAATAATCAGCAGTCTATTTTCATTAATTTGTCAAAAATTAAAGATGTGGGAAAAAACTCTGAGGGANAATCAAATTTGACATTTAAATTATGATATCTTTCAAGAGTATTTTAGGAAAGCAAATGCTGATAACTGGTTAGTTCTTCACTGTCATGTTCACATTGTGTTCACTTTTCCTCTTCTCTGCTTTGTTTTAGACTCTCCTCTGCTGGTTCCCACCTGTCAGAAATATACCTGGAGATCAGAGATTATTGCTGAACATTTTCCAGGATAGGTATTCAAAAGCTAGAAGAAACTGAGTGATCTTTAACCTTTCTAAAGTATACTTATCCTTTGTATTGCTCAGCCAATCTGTGAAAAAAAGCTTTCAAATCCTGGAGTTTTTAAACTTTCATTTGCTTGCAATTCTGCATATTTATGAATGTCTCATGCCCTGTTAAGGTTTTAAAGTGTTTTAGGGCAATTTGTAATTAAAGAAAAAGATGATATCTAAGACTTCAAATACATATATTCTTGCAGTGAAAAGTAAGATTAAAGATGCTATTTTGGTCTCTAATCTTACTTTCTCCATTTTCAAGCCAAAATGGTATTAGCTTCTTTGTGTGTAGCTGACTCACCAAAGCAGCAGCACTTCTGTGCTCATATTTTAAATAATCAGCAGTCTATTTTCATTAATTTGTCAAAAATTAAAGATGTGGGAAAAAACTCTGAGGGATATTTGTCATAACAGCAAAGGTTTTTGCTTTAAATAATTAATACTTTCCTATGACTCATAGCTGAGGCAAATGGCCAGAGGAACTGAGCTTTCATTTATTTTTTTATCCTCAGAGAAATTAACTAAAAAACTCCATATGTTACTAACTCTTAAATTGATATCAGCAGTAACCAAGGAGTTAAATGCCAGCCGGAAGGTGGTTATTGCTTCTTGTCTGACTGCTGAAGGTGTGACAGTGTCCCTCCTCCCCAGCCATGGTCTGGGGGCTGGATGGGTTGTAGGGCCTGGGCAGGTTGCCTGCAGTGGATACAGAGTGACCCACTGAACAATTTCAACTGCACTTTCTTTTAAAAGGTATATGTGAAATGTGTGNNNNCATGCCCTGTTAAGGTTTTAAAGTGTTTTAGGGCAATTTGTAATTAAAGAAAAAGATGATATCTAAGACTTCAAATACATATATTCTTGCAGTGAAAAGTAAGATTAAAGATGCTATTTTGGTCTCTAATCTTACTTTCTCCATTTTCAAGCCAAAATGGTATTAGCTTCTTTGTGTGTAGCTGACTCACCAAAGCAGCAGCACTTCTGTGCTCATATTTTAAATAATCAGCAGTCTATTTTCATTAATTTGTCAAAAATTAAAGATGTGGGAAAAAACTCTGAGGGATATTTGTCATAACAGCAAAGGTTTTTGCTTTAAATAATTAATACTTTCCTATGACTCATAGCTGAGGCAAATGGCCAGAGGAACTGAGCTTTCATTTATTTTTTTATCCTCAGAGAAATTAACTAAAAAACTCCATATGTTACTAACTCTTAAATTGATATCAGCAGTAACCAAGGAGTTAAATGCCAGCCGGAAGGTGGTTATTGCTTCTTGTCTGACTGCTGAAGGTGTGACAGTGTCCNCTTCTTGTCTGACTGCGGAAGGTGTGCCAGTGTCCCTCCTCCCCAGCCATGGTCTGGGGGCTGGATGGGTTGTAGGGCCTGGGCAGGTTGCCTGCAGTGGATACAGAGTGACCCACTGAACAATTTCAACTGCACTTTCTTTTAAAAGGTATATGTGAAATGTGTGTGGCGGCCTGCAAGACTTTTTGAAGGATTACGTTTTCAGGAAACAATGATTTTCAATGAGCTTTAATCTGGTGTGTTTGTTTTCATGAAATTCAAGGTGACAAGGATTTTTTTTTCCAATTTAAATGGTTACCTGGTGGTTCCGTCTTTCGGGGTGTCTCACGTATTTCCATGTTAAATATGGAAGTGGTCAGGCAGGCGGGCTGGATGATTGTTGTAGGTCCCTTCCAACCAAACAGTTCTATTCTAAATTGAATCAAGTTTTTACTTAGCAAGTAAAAAGCTAGCCCTATAGAGTCAGCAGCTCTTTTTACTTTTATGTCTTTTTTTGTCTTTTCCATTACCATAGAAGAGAGTTAGTAAAATAAATTATTGCTGGTTTAAAGCCGACATATGTGTTTTAAATAGTTAAATTTTAGAACAAGTGAAAAACACAGTTTTGTTTACAGCTGTTCTGTTACTTGTAAGGACCTCCAAAATGGAAAGTATTAAGCTTGATTGTGTAGGTATAACTCATGTTGGTAAGTCTTTACTGAGTCAGGGACGAGCTGACCACACTTTTTTTAATTTCATAGATACACCCCATTCTGCCAGAAAAGCACTGCAGATAATTGCTTTACAATGCCTGTTATAGATGGATTCACCGCACAGGTCATGGGTCTCCTCTTATCTTGGAGAAACAGTATGTATATTGTATTGCAAACTACATCATCTGTAGATAACAAATATTGACTCTGAATAAATGTTAATCTTTCATATCTGAAGTTTATATCCACAAAATAAACAGATACAACTATAAGGCCAGCATATTACAAAATTATAAGATCTCAGTTCTTACTACCATGAATGCCAAGTTTTTAATACAGCCCTGAATTCCTTCTGTATTCTTTGCTATACTTACCTAATTACTTACCTAATTTTCAGCATAAACTCTGGGGATCAGATATTACCTGTAGCACTGTGACAGTACAATAAGGCATGATGGATTATTTCACATACAGTGAAAAAAACAGAGATGTTACATAAGGTGTTATTAAGCCTGTGGAAATGATGGAAGCTGTATTTCACTGAGGGTTACCAGAGTCTCACAGTAATCTACAAGCAACTTGTGGTATAGTGCAAATTTGTACATGTTTCTGTGAGATAAATGAGAGTTCTGTCTAAAATTGTAAACTAACTCATGGCTGAGAAGTGGTTTTGACGCCTGTTTGCAAACTGAACACCCTTCTTGCAATAGAAACCTTTAACCTCCGTAATGGTCCACCATCACCTGGTGTAAATTCCTCGTTCTTCTCACGCTGAGATGTAAAAGGAGCTGCCATATTGTTGCCTGACTCTGTGCCTGGCATCAGTTGAGGATCAGAATATCTTGTCTCTACACAGAATTAAAATGAAGCTTAGTCAAAGACAGAAGCTCCTTATTTCACGTAAAACCAGACTGAGCAGGGGACTTCGAGGCTAGTTGCTGGCATGGTTTTTTAAGCCACCCAGGAGCTGTGTGCTAACTTTCTTCTTTTTCCCCCTCCTGCCCTGAGGTTAATCTGCCCAGTATTGCTATTGTGCCAGAAAATAAAAGAATGGCTCTTCTCCAGCCAGTGTCAGATGGAGAGTTAATAATGTGTATCAGATAGTGACAATTGCCAAGACCCTTTCTTAGGAAACTAAGTATGTCAGACTACTCTGGCTGACCAAGTCCTGAGGATCAGCCTTGCTTGTCACCTTGGGTCTCTGTCTCATCCTTTTCCCCCATCCTCACTGCTTGTTGTGAGCCCTTAACGTTTCTTGAATCAGTTGAGTAAGCAGTGAAGTTAAACTACAAGGACCTGCCAGTGCCATCATGGAATGGGGGAAATCAAGTGCCTTTTGTGCTGAAATTGTCAGTCATTTATCAATCCTTTATGTTGCTGTTTTGTTGTTAGGTTGATCAACACTAGATTAGAATCAGTTGAAGAACACTGAAATACTGTAAAACCCAGGAAGAGTTTCTAATGTGTTGACTTTGGCCTCAGAGGCATAGTCTCAGGTGGTCTTTCTGGTAAACATGAGGAGCAGTCTGAGTGAAGTTGGCAGGAAATCAATTGTGAAGTAAGCAGAAGAGGAGCAAAAGAAATCACAGAGTAATTGTGTAAGGACTAAAAGTTAAATAAATGTGTAATCAGCTCTAAAGCAACTGGTATAATGGCAGGGAAAAATGCAAGGCAAGATGGGCCATGAAAAATATTATTACTTTTTAATCTCTTTCTAATACCTTACTGACTGCAATAGTATTAACAGAATGAGCTAAGAAAATATTTTTCTTCATTTTCATTGTTTCACATATTTGTTTTTCAGCCATAGGTTGTTCCTCTCCATCTCTTTCTTTCATTCACTCATGTCCTGTTTTCTGTCTCATTTTATTTCCTTTGGGTCAAGCAACTTCCATTGGTCTCACTGGATTTGCCTAGTACTCAGCAAGGAGCTGATCTGAATTTCAGTGACGTTACCATCAAGTTCAGCACAAGGCTGGTTCCTACCCAGCACTCAGCAGCTTTCAGCACCTATGATCCACTGTTTTAATAAAGTGCTGCAGCTGTGCTAATGCTGTGGACAGCAGACCTGCCTATTTCCGTGTCTTATTCAAATATTATCAACAATATCTTTTTATAGCTCTCTATACATCTTTCACACATGGTACCTTGGGACATAATGGAGCATTGATTGGTAGATATAATCATCTAAGACTCTCCTAAAGCTTTAGCTAAGGAAGGGTTAATAAAAGTAATGACTATTAATGTACAGTCTATGTAAGAATGTGCTAGTGGGGTTGAGAGAATAGCATGAGACATAAAATCCTGTGAAAAGGAGGTAAGGAAGATACATTTAATGAATATATGGTGGCCTCGTGGCCTCTGATAAGGATGGGATATGGACATCTCTACCAGAATGCATATGTGTAGCAGGGAAATCCAACTGTGTTAATTCTGTATTTGCCAAAATGATATGAATTTTCGATCAAGCTTCTCTGCGGCGTTCATCTGTTAACACTCTGTTGAAACAAAGTGTTAGAGGCTGTCTTGCAGATTAGGCTCTCACCAAGCTGAGGCTGTGGTCATGCTTCATGAGAGCACCTTAGTGCTGGAAGTTCTGGAGAACACACATGCCACCTGTGAGGTCTTTGAGATCACAGTGCTGCCAATATATGTTTGCTATTAAAGGATGGCAGCAGCATCTATGACAATAGATTTGTGCCTCATCTATGTATAAATATATAAGGATTTTCTGAGAGCCAAAAAAGGCCAGCAAAATGCTGCTGAAGATACCCAACACATTGCAAATTTGATTCCCGGTGTTGTTTTTGCAGGTTTTCCCTCGAGAGTATGAGGAATAATGGAAAATACTGTTAAACGTCTGTTCTTTTGTAACAAATCTTATGTAAATATAGTATGTAACCCTGACTGAGTAATTAAGGTCAAATTGTTGCTATGGGGATGGCTAGTAAATTCAGTCCTAGTTTCTTTTCACAGATGTGCTGCAACTGAAGCTAATGGTTGTGGTTATCCTACTCCCCAAGTCTTGGCAACCCATGCAGTCTCCAGTGTTAACCCCTAGCATTGCCATGACTGGCTGGCAGGTGGATCACCCTGTGGCAACGGAGGAAAGTCAAATAGGGTAAAATTGAAACAAAGGACTAGAGAAGCCTATCCTCTAGGATATATAGGATCAGGAGGAAAGTTTGTGGATGGTTGAAAATAATAAGCTTATGGTATGACAGGATGTGTGTGCAGACCTCTGTTAGAGTAGCATTTCTAGTGGCTGTAATGCTATGCATGAAGACCCACTCTTGATGCCTCTGTGCGTTCATAATGTTCACAGCTCCCAATAGGAAGTCTAGGGGAGAAGGGAAATCTGGCTGGGCCAGCCTGGAAAAATGCAATCACCCAAGCTCAGCACTGCAGTGTGGTAAGACAGCCCGGAGGCAGGAGAAATTGCAGAGCTCAGCTTGAAGAGGAATGAAAATAAGGGTTTTGACACATGGCAAGATGGAGAGGCAGTGGGAGAGTTCAGCGGGAGACCTTGCCAGTCCTCTTGACAGACCAATTTTGCCAGCGCCTCTTATTCTTCCATTTCTATCTATATCCATTTAAATGTCTGAATGTCTTTAGCTCATTCATTTCCCAGAAGGGTCTAGCCATTCTGATAAAGTGATTCCTGTCCCAGTTTCTGCCAGGTCTCACTTCATTTTCTTTTACAAAATGAAAATTGCGTTTTAACTGAAAAATGTCTTGCAGAGTATTGCTAGTTAGAACACGAAGTTTGGCAGAATGGGAAAAAGTCTGGGGCTTATTAGTTTAGTAGGGGGTTGTGGGAAATACGTTTAGAGACAGAAAATCAGTTGAGACAGTTTTGTGCAATACCTCTCATTTTAAACTTCATTTTGAATTGCGAACAGTAGAGCAACCTATATGTGCTACTTCCAATGCAAATACACTATCCCATGCATTAAGAAATTTGGAAGGCCTAAATGGTTCTGTCAGAAACAAATGACTTGTGTGAAAACTACTTATTTGATTTGCTCAGGGAAAAATAGAAAGAACCCTGAATATTTGTTATGAAAGTATTGAAAATAAATTACATGAGATTTTTGTATACTTTTAAATAAGAAGCAATCCAACATGAAAGGCACGCAATAGTTTGTCTGATGCATATATGCAAATAGTCACTCTAAAAATAGAATATACTCCCATTAAATCTTTTTTAGAACAACAAAATCACGTTACTTTAGAAATTAAAATAACATGTTCAAAACATAATAATGTATAAGATTTTAGTGAAACCTACAAATAAATGTCATTAAACAATAATATTCATATCTGATAACCCTCAGCACATTCCATTCAAGAATCTCAACACTTTATGAGCATAGATTTAACAAGTCCATTTTATCTGCTGTCCTAAATTGCCATATTAAGTAGTTGAGGCTCAGAGAGACAATGGCCAAATGTTGTTCTCAATTGTCTTGCATGATGTTATTGTCTGTGTTCAGGACTATGTAAGACACCATCTTTGCTTGAAAAAAATACTCACTTGGATAATTTACTAATATGATTGGTTTGCTCACAGGAATGCCTCTGCAGTGTGCATCACCAACTACTAACCACAGCAGGAGGAAAATTTGATCTCTATTATGCTCAAGGTCACATACAAAGTCCATGGAAGACCTAGGCATGCAAGCATCAGAGCGAGGTTTTAATTCCCTGTTAGGTACACTCAGGTGTGGTACAGCTGACGTTGCAGTGGCATTAAAAGACTGAGCTATGTTATAAGCCCAAAGTGAGTGACAGGCCTGGGATGTCTCTAGCAGTGAAATCTACATTAAAAGAATAATTCAATCCTTAGATTAATACGTCCTCAGTGATATTTAATGTAAGGCCTCTAGGCACCAAAATTGATGGAAACATAAATTTGCTTTACAGGGGGATAGGTGAATCCTCTCTCAGTGTTGACAGAAAAGATGTGAAGGATATTAGTGAAAAGTAAAACATGCCACCAAGAGAAACACTAGAATTTAAAAGCAATTATGACAACTGTATTGCTAAAGATTAACTTTCTTGTGGAAAGGAATTGGTGACAATCATGTTGACCTGCCACTATAATCGACACAGAGGGCACCGCTGACATCAAAGGACTGTTGTCTTTTATTATTCAGGATCTATATTAAGGCAAAGAGTAATAAATTGTATTTTAGGGTAGTAGGGGATGCTTCAGTCCAGTCCTTTCACATCAGACATTTAGGTAATGTTCTACTTCACGTGCTAAAGAAACATTGATTACGTCTACATGTTCATTAACCAAATGGAAGAAGCACATACGATCCTCACAGGGCTGCTAAGTACAGATAAAGGCAGGTTTAATTAGCTTCCTGATCTACTATACACATAGATATTCCGTAGAATTTATTCTATTCATATAAGACCTGGCTGTTTATGCTGTATTTGTGCTGTTTTGTTCGCTTCTGTGAATGCATATTTCATTTTGCTTTAATCCACCCCAGATGAATAAGAGATTTAAGTAACAGACTCAGTGTCAGGAAAACACTGAAAGTAAGCAGGCTCTGGCAGCGTGCTCAGCAGAGCCACTGCATTCACTTCCACTCAGGTACAGCATGAATATCGTACAGTACAATGAAAGTGGGAGAACAATCGGCAGCCCCCCACCATAGCTGCAGGGCTGTAAGATGGCCCACAAGGTTTGTGCTAAGCATGCTGGATGGCTTTGTGTCTTTAACAAAGACTAAATTAAAAATCACTGACAGCAAAGAGCAAGACTGCTCTGTAGCCACTGTGCTCATCATGTGGACTGCATCTCCCCAGCTCCCAGAATCAGCTACAGAAATACTGCAGGCACTCGGTGATTCAAACTTCCCGGCTTTTCCTTTCTTGACCAATCTTGCTATTTCCAAGCATAAACCCCTGCCTTATCTTAGGTAAGGAGGGAGGAAGGAGGTGGAGGGTAGGAGGAAGGGTATATCTAGCCCAACTCTTGCCCCAGCTCCCACTCCTGCACCCCACCAGAGAGGCAACGGAGTGAAGGCGCTAGGCAGAGAAAGATGCTGTTGTCTTGTGTAGAAGCAGTAATGTTAAGTTCAACATCTTCCGGCGAGCAGAGAGTCTCATCTATTGGCAGGGATTGGTAATCCTCCTCTGGACAGTCAAGAATCACTTTTGGACTTTGCTGGTTGTTCTCAGCCTCCCCTCCCCAGCCCTCCACTCCAGCTCTCCTGCAGAGCCTGCTCAGCTGTCTCCACAAAGCTACATCCTGCCTTCAGTCCTGGAGGTGCCTCAGACAACCTGTGATGTATGGAGGCTTTAAGCAATATGAGATAGAATGCAATAGGTATAAAAGAATCTGAAGGGCAGACAAAATATCTAAGGAAGCAGATTTAAAAGGACTTTTTCATATTTAGTGGGGTATGTTTTAAACACTTGTAACATCAGGAATGAAAAGTTGAAAGTAAGCATGGACTTGATAACTTCCTGCTGTTCTCTCATACAGTATATTGAAAAACCATGCACCAAATTATATCGATTGACTTGCAACTTATAGGCACAGTTATTCTTGTTTTCTTTAAGTGTAAATGAAGGAAAGATCAACTGTGTAGTCAGCTGAAGAAGTTGGAAATAGTAGAGATACTGTGAATATGCCATAAATCTGTGTGCTTTATAAAAATGGGCAGGTGGACAAACATCCTTTATTAGTTTGGTTTCATCATTAGATGGTCTAAATGCTTTT
>VYXH01007170.1:15425-40167 GCA_013397275.1 Burhinus bistriatus | reverse complement strand
TTTTTTTGTCAATGCAAATGTTTTGCGAGTAGTATTTGTCAACAGGCTTCACTGCACGGCAGGAAAGTTCTTTATGATCCTCAATATTTTCTATTCTGTAAGATCAGTTACATCAAAATCACAACACTGTTATGCAGCAGGCTATAAACTGGGGTTTAACAGAGTACAAAATAACTAGGATTTTGGATCTGGCATGACTGTATCTGCTTTGAATTAAACCATGGATTCCCAGCATGATTTTTGGCAAGACAGAGACTTTTATCAGTGTTGGAAACCAAGCCCTCTCATTAAACATGAGGATGTCACAAAATAAATTTGGGGATTAGAAGAAAATAATGGAGAAGAAATAAGGGGAAGTCAAGAAATAGTGCTTCCAAAAGTTTAAAAAGAATGTGCGTTTCGTTATTGTATTATTTTATTAGAGATTCCTCGCCATTTCAGCTGAAAGCCTCCATCTGCCGTCAATGTGAAAGAGAGGCTGCAGTGGTGGAGGGCCAGCCCATCTCCCAGCCTGGAGGCCATGTGTTGCTCCCTTAGGAAGCGATGGACAGAGACCTCATGCATGTGAACGGAGAACCCACCCTGAAAAATTCAAACCTCACAAGGAACTTTGTTCATGCCATTAGATCTGCAGGGCAGGCTATGCTGCTAGTGAGCAAAGGTATGAATATAGTTGAAGCTTTGCATTTTGTACCCCCAAGCTATGTTGTTAGTGTTCAGTAAATAATTGATATCTTCATGCAAATGAGATGCAGTTCCTCCACCCAAACTGCTTTGAAATTCCTATAAGGATGCATTTCCCTACCTGATTAGGTGCTGTAGGTCCTCCTGTTGCTATAGTGATGGAGGCTACAAAGGTTTCCAAACGAGTAGGGAAATTATCCAAGAAATCAAAGAGAAACACAATCTTTAAAATAGTTGGCAGAGGTTGAGATGAGATCTGAAGAGCTGGCAGGGGACTAGGTGGAAGCAAGTTGTTCAGTTTCTGGACAAGGGCTTAGCAGTAGAGATAGAAATAGGGGTAACAGGCAGCAGAGATACAAATAGGGGTAACAGTACTGGGGTGCTGCATACAGGTGGGATGGATGAACTGTTCAAGCTCAGGGGTGGGCTAATGAGTCTAATGACACAAGGCTATGTTTACAGGGTCACCTGAAAGCACTTCCCAGACTCCTGCTTGTCCTGACTATGTCCCAACTCCAAGACGAAGTGACAGACACACGTCTGCTGTTCCTCTCTGCCCTGGTTCCCATGGGAAAGAAACACATTTATGCAACTCTAGAGAAAGCCACATTTCCCGAAAGGTCCCAGCTTTAACTAGTGGGCACAACAGAGCTGTGGGGTGCCTCTGGTACAGCAAAGCCAGAGATAGTGGTGGTGGAGTGATCAGCGGTGCACAGGAAAGTGGGGCAAGTGCTTAACAAACACTAATCCTGAATTTATGGTGGCACTAATTGGACCAGCTTTGTAAAAGTGAGCGGATCTTAATGCAGCAGTTTGTGCAAACTCAGTGTATTTTTTTTTACAATATTTTAGTTTTGAACACTTGTCTCCCCTACCTTCCCCTCTCCCTGCTTTAATCTGCTTCCTCCTTTTTGCTACAGAGGCAAGTAGTATTGTTCTAGTGCTTGCTAGCATACTCGGGCAAGCTGCTTTTAACATAGTCCTTTAAAGGAAACTTCTGCCAATTGACAGAGTAGCTGCAAGGCTGCTTTACCTCTTGGAGGAGGAGAGAGGGGCAGGGAAACATAACTAACAGGTCGAGAGCAAACCCTATGGATAGTATGATATCCATACTGGAACTGGTTCAAAACTGTGCTTGCACTGCCACTTGCCTAGTGTTCTTGTGCAAAGAATTAAATTTACTTAAAAACAAGTTCATTTAGAGGACCTAGAGATTTTAGACATGTTTTAGGTCAAGTAGTCTGAGGTTGTAATAAAAATTTCGCAGCAGTGTTTTGTTTTCTTTGTGTCAATTTTGCAGACTCCCCTCTCAAAAATGAATTTGAGACTAGTTTAGTATGAAGAGTCGTCCACCATACACCAGGACTATTTTAACAGCCTCTGTTGTCACATGACAAAGGCAAAACTAGCACTTTTCTCTAGCACTGGCTTCGCATCATTGCTTAATTAGCAGATGATATTTAGGGAATTTACTGTCATGTTTCTCCTGCCTCAAGCTGCCATTTGTGATTTAGCGAAAGGCTGAAAATAAAGGATAAGAAACTGAAATAACCTTAACATACTCTCATTTCATTTGCTGAGAAAAGTGATTTCTGCCATGCCATTAGTATACTTTCTTCCTTTCCTGGCCTGTTGACAGTGGAAATGTTCTTAGCTGCCCACATACCAGCAAGAGGAAGAGTTACTGCCTGTTGCAGAGCTACCAGCATCCCAAGGGGAGAATTGCCAACATCAACAATCTCCCAGTCTTGCTGCTTCCTAGTCTTCCACTTGGTGCCCACAGTAAAGTGCCCTGTGCACACACCAGTATATCCCATACCAGGCAGAACCTTTTGCATGTGGTGAGGGAATTGGTTCGGCCTCAGACTGGCAAATCCAATGAGAGGATGTGCAAAACTATGCATGTCTGTCTGCCATACCAATGGGATTACGAACACCAATACTTACCCCTTTTAGAAATCTTGGTCTATTTTAATTGCTTTATGCTGCTGTCCGTTACTGTAAAATTTAGAGTAAAACCATCTGAGAGCAGTCTGAGTTAACAAAGTGGTCCTAGTGCATGAAAGTTCACCTTAACGGATGAACTTCCAGTAAGGAGTTTACAAAGACTGCTTCAAGGCTGGTAGAAAAATAGCTGGAGCTACCTTTGTTCTGTGCTGTATTAGAAAAACAAGATTACTGTCATCTAGTCTAGGGAAGATTCTCTGCATTTTGATTTTGGTGAATTTTTGAAGCAGCCAGTGAAGGATGATACTGCTCCTAATTATGGAATGAATAGAGGGAAAAACTACGCACATGAAAACATGGTGAAATCAGCAAGCTTAAAGCTTTTGCTTGGCTGAATTTATTCCAAATATTCATTAGTCAAGGGGAGGAATCCAATACATCCACGTTTCTTCACCTTTAGCAGACCATTCCCCAGAGCAGGGCACAGAATGAGGAAGTGCGTAATCTCAGGTGGGTAACACACAAACCACATAGCTACACTCTTTCAGAGACCATCTGAAGGTCATTAAAAATGTATTTTATTAACAAGGATACTTATTAAGGTTTGATCAGAAACACTGTGGCCATGTATAACATGTGAGCTTGCATAACATGCAAGCTAATTACCACTGTGAGAGGCAGAGTAAATTAATTTGGGATTAAAGGCGTGCTCACAGGGTTATTGAGCTTTCAATTGACTTTGAGCGCAGACGTGAGCTGCAAAAGACAATAGACCTAGCTCCTGTTACCCACATTGCATGTATAACTGTTTCCGTACCCTTGAGTATGCTTCTACCGTGCTTCAAACTGTGGTATTCCTTTGAAAAACAGTTCCCATCAATCTTCAATTTTGACAAGTAAAGAAAAATATAACTTCTTAAATGAGGTTGTACTATGGTAACATTCTTTCAGTTTAGTTGAAATGTCATATAAAACCTTGTGGAGAGAAGCAGCTGCGTCTCTGTAAAGAGCCATGAATAATGTATTTTTTGTTTTGTTTACAGAAGCACCTTTGTCAGTTGTCGCTGCGTGTAAGGTAGGAAAACTTGTATTGATTCCAAGTACTGCTGTACATCCTACCTAGCTGGAAAGACATGGAGCAATAAATTGGAAGGACTTTAGGTGTTCTCAAAGATAAAGCATAGTTAACTGTAGGAAAGGCATATTCACACACCTTTCAAAGTCCGCATTTTCTTCTCACATGTGTCTGCACTTGTTTTCTGCTGGCATAAGCTGAAAAAATGTGATTTTTGTTTCACAACTGCAAATTGGACTGCAGAAAGCCAGAATTTTGGAACAGCTGTTAAAATGAAAGGAGGTCTGAGAGCTTACGGATGGGGATTTTGCCCTAAAAGAAGCGACCACTCTTAAAAGAGGAATCCCAGAGCCAAAGAAATGACATCACAGCATCCATGGCAGGTCCTCCCCAGGTGAGTGGCTTCCCGCTGGGGCAGCGACTCAGTGTTTTCCTGCATGGTGAACGGCTGTACTCCAGGAGCGCCTCTCCGTGCTCCCCACCTACGCAGCAGCCTCACCACGGAGGGCCCTGGGGCAGCAGCTCGGGCAGCTGGCTGGGCTGCGCAGCCCTCCCCAGGCACACTGCCTCCACCGGCAGCCGCACGAGGGGAGAGACCCCCATGGTGGGGTGAGCAACCCAGGAACTCTTCGGGGGAGGACCAGCCATCACAGACGTTTCACATTAGGGGTCCTGGCATGAGTCTGGTTTGCTTTTGTTAGTAAAATGTCGGTCAGTACGTATATTTGTCACGCAGCATTTAGCATGGGTTGTTTGTACACACACACACACACACACACAAATACGTGTGTCTTTCAATGTGTATTTTCCATGCTTTTTTACTCCCTTTTCACACAGATTTTCAAACTTCCTGCTGATAGGTGATTTGATGCTAATGTAAAAATTTAGATGCAATTGCACCCGAATTAGACCTGCAATCACAGCGGTACACCAGTTAACACTAAGGTTAATTTCTTCTTGTGAAATAAAAATCATGAAATGTAATTTCTCCACTGGGTGTCTAGAAATACTTTTGCTTTGGTGCCTGCTGCTTTCCTCTGTCTGCAAACTTTTCAGTCATAACTCTTTTAAGACAAAGAATCTGTTTCTATGTAGTAGATATTAATCTGAAAATGCTTCAGGCTTAACCACCCTCTCCATCCTGGTTTATGATGGTGTTGCCAGTCTTCCGAGTATCTTTTAAATTTAAGCAGCAGATATTTAGACTGGCGTATATCCTAACACTGACAAAACAAGAAAAGCTATATTCAATTACATGCAGTTTTCCAACAAGCTTTTCTGACTATATATAACACCAGATGCACTAGAAGAAGGTATAAAACATTAAGCACAAATAGTTGTGTAGTATCTTCCTTTTTAGGAAAGTTGCTTTCCAAACTGAAGCAGTTTTCTGACTCACTGATTTTTTTTATATTTTTCAGCTATAGTTGTGTGTATTATTATCAATACTGGAACGGATTTCTTTTTCTGATCCTACTATTCTTTGGCCTTGATAATATCTGAAGCCAGTGGGGTGCACAGATTAATTCTTTTATCGTATCAAATCCTAATTCAGGAAAACATCCATATGCCATGCTACATTGGAACCCACTATACGTACACTTGTAAACTCACAAGATTAAACTTTTGGAACATAGGTACATCTCACTCCTGTTCACTTTCCTAGGACAGGAGCATGTTCTCATCTGCTTTTTTAAATCAGAAAGTTAGTTATCCAGTCATGGTTGGCTGAAACCCATGTTTCTACAGGCCACCAGAGCTGCAGGTAGATCAAAACACTCCAAGTTCTGGAGAATTTGTTTTATATAATTTTCTTTTCTGCATATCTCAGCTTAGGTACTATAATATTAACAAGATTTGTACTTCATTAGCGCTGCTAACTTGAAGATTTCACCTCCTGCTGTAGCTATTTCATTTTATACTCACAGGCTGCCTGCCAGTGATCAAGCTGTGACTTCAGTGACCCATTAGAGTATTGATTTATGTGTTTGCATGACTCTTTTATTATCTTGTTTTGCTTTTGATCTGCTCCAAATTTTTCCTGAGGTTATCTCAGCTACCAGCTGACCCAGGAACTTAGAAGTGACTTTGTTCTGCTTTCTTGTCTATCCTGCTGGTTCAGCTGGCTCAGACACAAAGGGACTGCAGAGGACCTAGGCAGGACTGAAGCACATGGAATTGGCTTATTGTGTAAATATCTGAATAGGTGCAATTGTGCAAGAATCATGAGTATGTACAAATGCAAGAATCAAGGGAGAAAATCAAAACAAAAGGGATAAAATGAACAGGAAAGGGGCTAATTGTCTTTCAGGTCAGACACCGAGACGGAGGAGGTTCATACAGGTCTGAAAAACAGGGGGTCAGTCTTGAATTATAATTTGAAACCAGATAGAAACTAGTGTGAATGTATTTGAAGATCATAGTGACACCATCCTGCTGCCTGAAGGGCTAGATGCTGTCTGCAGCATTGTGAACCCCCTGAATGTGTGCTAAAAGCTGTGATTAAGAGATGGGGTGCAGTGATGAAGACAAGCTTCTTGGTGGCAATAATCTAGTGCTGCAGTAAGATAAAAAAGAGATGAAAAAAACCAAGGTAAACCTGGTTTAAAATGTTAGTGACTTCAGTGCAAGATGTAGTCAGGGTCTCATGCCTTCCCCTTTTCCTTTTTATTTACCTTAATTTTTGTCAGAAATATGTAATGTGCTCTGAAAGTGGCTACTTCAAATGAGAAACTGTGTTTTCTTGTTCTACTTTTTATAGTTTTAGTATTCCTTCAGATCTCTTCTTCACAGAGAGCTACATTCCTGACCCGTGCAGTGTCCATAGGTATTTTTCACTTTGAAAGAATAGACAGACTCTATGCATTGATCAAGGAAATGAAATTCATGAGAGATTTAGATATTTTTATGACAAAAACTAACATCAGGCAGCAGGAATTCCTTTCTGAAATGGTTTTATTCTCCTCTCTGTGTGTCTTGCTACAAGACCATACCACGTTGCATTACCACCCAATTTTCAGAAAATGATTGTGGCCAGTGAATGTATGAATCCCCTTTCTTGCTGTGCTTTATAACAGTACTCGGACTGGCTACATGCTGAAAAGAGAGAGAAAAAATTGGAGGAATGTATTTAAAATGTCTTCCCCATGAGATTTAATTAATCTTAAGTATAACCAAACTCTGTGCCTTGTTCAAGGTTTGTTTTTAAACAGTTTAACAGTCATTCAGTAGGTTATTTTTTTTTTAATTAGATAATTGCTGAGAATAGATTAACAACAAGCAACATAAAAGTCCTATAGAAAGAGATGAGGCATTGTTTTATTATCCACCTCTTCAGGTAAGCACAATAGCAGAACTCCTGGGAGGCACAGAAACTGGGAAATTATCCCATCCAAAAACATGAAGCCAAGCTGCTGCTGTGAATTTCCTTTTCTTAAAAATTATTTTCCAAAATCCTGAACAATGTGGAGCAGATCCCCAATTGTATTGTTATTATTCTGAAATTTTGTAATACTGTTCTTCCTGATGTGACATGTTCAAGTCTTATTGCCTCCCTGCTCAGTAAAAATGAGAATGTAATAATGTGAGCACTCAGAAAACCCAAAGGATACAAATGTCATTTTTCTCCTAGCTTTCCAGATTGGAAGAACAATTTACTGTTTATTATCCAGGAAAACATCCTCTTCCCCTTGGCATAATTTTTTTATTTGCAAAGAAAGTCAGCTTTGTGGTTCTCTCCCAGATTACCAGTTACGTGAAATATAGTCATCAAAATAATTATTTTCAAATCTCTGTTCTATAATCTCAGCCTATGGCAAAGCTATTGTTTCTGAGGTAGGCAGAGAGAGACAGGGCACATCTCACAGGCTATTCAGTCAGGCCAGTCACACTATTTGACTGTTATTATGATAGGAAAGGAAGCATCATCACTGATCTGCAAAGGATAGAGAGCACACTGAGTATCCACTGACTCTGAAGCAATTTGTTTATGCACAGAAGAGAAACGACTTTGTTTTGTAAGATGAGCACCCATTGCCTGGAGAGAATGAGAAGTGTATTTAGTGCTTTGAAGTTTAGTGTGCAAACTTCCATTATCTAAAACTGTTTTTTATCGTGGATAATTTCCTCATTAATGAACTGAGAGAGGCCAAATGTATCTATTATTCTTATGAATTGTAAGCCTAGGACTTCAACTGCATCAACCCTGCATTTTTAGCCATACCTAGTACAGAGACTCGTTCCCTGAGGCTGTGCAATCTGCATTTCTCTTGGGAGTTTCTGTGTTTTGACCTGCACTATGCCATGTGTGTTGCACCTCCCTATCCTCATCAGGGTGTGTTGGCTGTTGGACAGAGCTGAAATGTGAATATGCATTTATAGCACCTGACTGCTAGCAAAAATTACTCGTACTTCCAACAGTACTGAGGATTGCCTCTCTCCTGGTACCTGATAGGGTGGAAGAAAGAAGTAGTGGTTTCTGACAGTCCCCCAGCCTGCGCACCCCTGAAGGCTGAGCCAGGCCACAGTTAAGCCCTGATTAATTAATTGCTATGGCATTACAATGACCTCTACTTCAAGTAAACAGGGTTTTAATATGAACTTCATAAGTGTGGAAAGGAAAATGGTTAAATGATATGCTAGGAGTCACTGAGGGACTGCATCTTGAACCCAGAAAATTCAATAAGTGGGGCTTTTGTCCACTTTAGTGTTACAAGATCAAGTATGCAGGAACCAGGAGCAAAGAGGAGACATCTGGACCTCTTTCTTCCTTGCTCTGTTTTAAGCTCTCAGATTAGTCCAGCCTCTCTGGAATCATGTAGAGTGGTCATCACCTGGGGAAATGGACATTAAGGATAGTATTTCTCAAAGTCATGCAAGACGAAGCACATGACACTTTTAAATATGAGAACAATCCTTAATATGATTAATATGAGCTTCCTTAATATGATTAAGAAGACTTACATCTTCACTTTGCAGTTTTATTTTTAAGTTCTGAATACTTTACAGTCTACTGCTTGGAATAGCACAGAAAATCTCTGTTGATTTTGACTTTGTTCTTATTCCACCTTTACCTTCACACTACCTATAACAAAACAGAAAAAGATGAATATTTCAACCTGACACTTCCTCTAAAATTTGGCATACTTTTAGATTTTCGTGATTTTTTTAGAAGAAAATTTGACATGCAAGCCAAACATTCATCAACATGCAGGGAAAACTGAAAAAAGTGCTGAAAACAAAAAAAAAAAAAAAGGGGGAGGGAGAAGTAGCCCACCAATCCACCCATATGTTTCATTGATTCAGGGTTTATTGATAAGAAACAGACTCCACTTCAGTGTGTAATCTGTGCTTTAACTGCCTTTAATAGGGCAAATAAAATGAATTGTTTTCAGTGAAACTCTGAAACAGATGTTTCACCATTTAAAAAAACCACCAAACAACTAGAAATAATAATCCTACTGGAATGCAGCAGTATCTTTGTGATGTAGTGGTGATTGATGATGTGGTGGTGACGATGTAGTGGTGATGACATGAACATTAACCTATGCCACTGGTACAGACAGCCAACAACATTTTCCAACTTCCTCCAGCTAATTGCTTTTCCTCATGCTTCTGCATAGTGCAATACAGAGGGCAAGACCAATGTCTCTTGTTTCTTCCCAGCTACAGGGATGGCAGGCAGCAATGGCTCCTCAGGGAAGCCCCTTCCTGTGGCAGAAACTCTTGTTTTCAACCCTCTCATTTCCCAAATCTTCCTATCTGCCACTGGTTTTCTCCTGTACTTTGGAGTCCTTCTGGATGCCTGTTAGGGCTCTGGGTTCATGAAACACAAGACATGTGCACGACATAGGAATATCATTAAGGGTGAAACAAAAAAAATTTTCTGTCCAGAAGTGCTACATGTGTGCTCTATACACTCCCACAATATGAGTATTCTTATGGATTACATAACTTGGGAAGTTCAGCTGTGTTATAGTTTCCTATTTTCCCCTTGGAAATTAATATGTTCATTACCTACTATATTGCCTGAAGATCTTACATTTGTTGCTACTTTTTGGCTATATATGTGTCAATGTTGCATACGTGTCATATTTATCTTAAAAGATTTCTGTCTTTAAGGGGTTTTTAAATGTATGTCGAGAGTAGAGAGATAAATGGATGGATTGTAATTTCTGTTGTGTACTATTATTTTGAACTGTTTCCAGAGTGATCCAAAATGATCAGTAGAAGGGTGTGTAAATAATTCTCTGTTGTTCCTAAGAGTCCCAGCTTTCATCTTATCTCACTAATGATATAATAACAACAACAACAATAATAATAAAAATTTAAAATCCCCAAATTAATCCATTATGATTACCAAGGAAAGTCTCCGAACTGTAATAGATGTAGCAATATCTGATTGTGTTTGCAAAAAATCAGAAAAGAAAGAAGTGAAATGTGTTAACTGTTTCCATAAGTTTTGGTTGGGAGTACAGTGACACTACTTTTGTTAGTTTTTCTGTTCAAAACGCATAAGAAATTAAAAGTGAATATCATAGTAGGAACATCTCGGATACCAGTAGACTTTTAATACCAGACAACCTGGCTGAAGAAGGATGTTGTTGGTAAGATTTTCTCATAGGGAAAATCTTAAACTTCTTTAAAAATCCCATTAAATTCTTCATTCTCTATTTTCCTACAGCAAGGTAGGTTGAAAGGGATTTCTGGAGGTCATTCAAGTCTGCTTCCTGCTCTAAGCAGGGATAAGTTTAATGGTCAGGTTGCTCAGGGCTTTGTTTATTGAGATGGTGAAAATCCCTGAGAATGGAGATTCCACAATCTCCCTTCCAACCTTAGGAGTCATCATGCTTCGGGTGAAGTTTTTCCATTATTTAAATTATCTCAAACTCCTTTTTCTTGTTTTTGATTGAATCAACTCTTTTGAAAGACAGACTGGTGCTTGAGATTTTTCTGTCTTTATCATAGTCTTCTCACAGTATGAGAATAGCAGTGAATGGCAACTGAACATCCCAGCCCAGCAAAGGATTTGTGTCACAGAAAGTTTTGAAGAAAAACTTTCACATTCACGTGTCGTAGATTGCATCCAGAACACTGATGGTCAAATTACTGCAGAGTGCCACTGTTTCTGTATCTACCTGTATATAACTGTATTGAAGATGCAGGTTTGATTGCTCTAACCATAAGTAGAATAATACAGTAGTTTGGATTGGAAGGGACCTTTAAAGGTCATCTAATCCAATCCTCCTGCCATGAGCAGGGACATCTTCAACTAGATCAGGTTGCTCAGAGCCCCGTCCAACCTGACCTTGAATGGTTCCAGGGGTGGGGCATCTACCACTTCTCTGGGCAACCTATGCCAGTGTTTCTCCAGCCTCATTGTAAAAAATTTCGTCCTTATATCTAGTCTGAATCTACCTTCTTTTAGTTTAAAACCATTATCCCTTGTCCGGTCACAATAGATCCTAGTAAAACATTTGTCTCCATCTTTCTTATAAGCCCCCTTTAAGTACTGAAAGGCCACAATAAGGTCTTCCTGGAGCCTTCTCTTCTCCAGGCTGAACAACCCCATCTCTCTCAGCCTTTCCTCATAACAGAGGTGTTCCATCCCTCTGATTACTTTTGTGGGCCTCTGTGGCAGGTGTATCCACCTGGATAGGAACCGAAACTTCTTGAAAACCAGGAAGTTGTGTTTTGGCAGTAGGGCCGCCTCATTCACATGATGAGCGCCATCACATACATACTTCAGCTGAAATACAAGGAAGTTAAGGCCCTCAGCCAGTGAGGACTAACATGACCATATATGACCACAGATCAGATTTAACTAGGGTATAAATGGAGACCCATCGGAGGGCAAATTGAGCTGGTCCTCCTTGGAGAAGTGAGTCTGCAGTCTCCCCATGGTTTAGGACCCCACCTATGGTAACCACAGAATCACAGAATCACTTAGGTTTGAAAAGACCTTTAAGATCATCAAGTCCAATCATAAACCTAAGACTGCCAAAACCACCACTAAACCATGGCCCTCAGCATCATGTCTACCCATCTTTTAAATACCTCCAGGGATGGTGATTCCACCACTTCCCTGGGCAGCCTGTTCCAATGTTTGATAACCCTTTCGTCGAAGAAATTTTTCCTAATATCCATTCTAAACCACCCCTGGCTTAACTTGAGGACATTTCCTCTTGCCCTATTGCTTGTTACTTGGGAGAAGATATCAATCCCCACCTCTCTACAACCCCTGCAGTTTGAGAGCCCTTGCCTTACTAGATGAGCAATTACACATTTTGAATCCTTGTTTCTAAAGCTTAAGAATTCTTAAGCTGGCTGTGTAATATTAATTCCATTTTATGTCATGAACCCATAGATTATTAATGTTTGTCAGAGTCTTAAACAGTTTTGGTTATAATAAAGTTTCCTTTGAGTTTATCACCTGCCTAATTTAATTCTGTAAGTCTCCACAACACCATCCTCTGAATCCACTTCAACAGGTCCATGTCTTTCCTGTGCTGAGGGCTCCAGAGCTGGACACAGTACTCCAGGCGAGGTCTCACCAGAGCAGACTAGAGGGGCAGAATCAGCTCCCTAGACATGCTGACCACATTTCTTTTGATGCAAACCAGGATACAATTGGCCTAAGTGTTTCAGGTAAAGTTCAGAAGGCTTTCCAGACTGTCTTATTTAAAACAAGTTTAAGACTAAATTTCACCTCTTGTTTTTTCTTTTTCTTTGGAAACAACCTTTCCCAGAAAAACCTTAAAGTTTGTGCAGTGTCAGAGCTGTGTGTATTCCAGAGTGGGTTATTAATGTGTTATGCAAAGATGTTGCATAGTTTGGTTCTTTCAACAAGCTGTGTTCCTCCAGTCAAATGCTTGAGTCACTGTACTTCATAGGAGTATTTGGATCTCCAGAGTAATTCTTGCAGTGGTAAAAGTGAGCTGCCAGGTGAAGGTGGCTGCTGATAGGCGAAAGACATAGATTTTAACTAACTTTTAAGGTTGCAATCCAAAGGAGACACATATGCAGGCTGATGCTTCTTCTGATTCTGCTGTAAAAAACATGTACCACTTCAACAGCCAACAGCTACATGTCCTGCATATGTATTATTTTTATTATGTTTGAAATTTTAAGCTAAATGTTGTCTGTATTTCCACTTTGAAAAATGTGAATGTAGTTTGTATTTAATGAAGCCATTGAGGATGATAAAAGGAATAGACAGTAAGAACAAGACAGTATTTAAATGAAGAAGTTTTCCCTTTTGGTTAAGAGGGATGAATAAAAATAAGAAATAAGAAATGGAAAGGTCCAAGCCTTCAGCTGATGTAAATTGGTGCTGGCACCGGGAGAAGCTGTGGCACTTGACACCGCCTGAGGTCCAGTGTTACAGAAAAGATGAGTGTGAAATAAGAGGCATAAGCAATTACTTTTGAAAAAGTAATTTGTAAGCTAAAATCATTGAGGTAGGCAAAGCAAAGCCCTATGCCTTAGAAAGATGCCTGAAGATATTCTTATTTTCGGTAATCTTTCTTCTTTGTAGGAGATTTACGGAGAGGATACAGAAAACTAAATGTGGCCCTTAAGAAAAGAACTATAAGAAAGCTGAAGAATTTAAACTAGTGAGTCTGACCTCAGCTTCCAGGGATTTTAATAAAAGATTATGCAAACCATTAAGTCTTTGTTAATTTCCTCTGACAGATCTGCTGGATTGTGTTGGATGATAACCCAGAGAACACAAAAGAAAAGAAGAAAATCACGGTGAGAAACATCAAGTTTCCAGAAATTTGGAGAGCTTATTTTGGAGAAAAACTGTTATGATGCTGTTCTCAGTTAACAAGCATTCTCCTCTGTCACATCCCCATCCTCTGTCTGTCTCTCTCGTCTCTCTCCTTTCTCCATCTGTGCTGGAAATTGATGCTTCCCAAACCACAGTCTCTCCATTTATTGATAGAATTGTCTTACGATAAATTTTAGAATGCTCTTAAATAAGAGCTATACCATGACCTACCGGACCCATCTGCCTGCTCTTTTTTTTTTTCTTTTTTCTGAAATTTTCTTCTTGTAGCTTAATGTTAAGACAGGGAAATCCCTTTGCATCAACAATATAATGTGAATCAAATCTTAAAAATATGCCTTTGCATCATCAGATAAACTACTAAGTGAGCATGCATGTTGTCAGAAGAATTATAAATTTTTCATGGCAGCAATAAGAAGGAATGACATATGTTATTTCTTTAATCATTCACATATCATATTTGCTATCTGTTTTATCAACATTAACAATGACATTAGTTTTTTGCATTTTTAAACAGGACAGGATTCAATTTACAGAATGACACTATGTGATATCATTAGATCTTTTTCGTTAAAGCCTGAGATCTTAGATAATTAATAGAAAACTAACACGAGGATTACATTAATTATGCATTCAGGAGAATTTAATATGGATGATCAGTTTAGACAGATTTTTCTCTAGTGATTACACTTAGCTGATAGTTACTGAATATGTAGAACATTAAGGTGACCAACCACATCTGCGTATTCCAGCAAACTCTTCTCCTTGTGAAAGTCAAGCAAGTTCTAGTGTTTGTGTCAGGGGAAGACATTCTAGAACTGGCTCTGATTAAAGATCCCCAAAACTGTTAAGCTGAGGTGAAAGGGGGAGGCAGGTGGGGTGCTGAACTTTTTCCTGCCTAGAAATCAACAGCAAAATCACTTTAAAACATTTAATGAAAAAAAAGAAGGAAAGAAGAAGGTACCTAAAATGAAAAAGATCAAGTCTGAAGAAGTTTAGAAAGCCTGTTTTGGAGAAAAACTCTACCTTCATGCTAATCTCAGCTAACAAGCATTCTCCTTCTTCATATATGCCATCCTTTTCCTTTTCCATCTCTGGTAGACACTGCTGGTGCTTAGAACTGTGAGTTGGCATCTAAGTATGAAATAAAAGGTTATAATCTAGAAAATCTTTATTGGGTAGTCAGTCACCCAAGGATGCCACTGTTCTCCTGGAACTCGACCAGGAAGTCCCTGGAACACCTGCAGTTCTGTTTCTGCCTCTCTGAGCACTGAGTTTACTGCAAAACACCTGAGGCTTTCTGGGGTGCCAAGATCAGAACAGTGGAAAGACCCTTGGCATTTTTTAGTGCAAACATTAAGGTAGTGCTATTTCCTTTTTAAATTTTAAGGAGTTCCTGACAGCACTGTTTATCTGAGCTCTAGGAAAAGAAAAGAGGATAGGGGGGTTGGAAAAGATGAACTGCATAAAATACCAGCACAAGTTGGTACAAGTCTGTGCTGCGCAGAGTGCCGCTGTGATCTGCTGTTTAACTTACTGCAGGTTCCCACTCCTGGGCAGTGGCTGCTGGTGTCAATCACTGCAGTGTGCTCTTTCGAAAGCCAAAATTTCAAAATTAGCACAACTATGCCAATTTGTGGTAGATGATAATCTACCTTGGTGTCTGTAGTGTCTTAAAATGCTGTTGTCATTTGCTTTGGTGGCTAGTGACTAATCAGAAAGGAAGAAAAACTTAAATGCTAATTTCACATGCTTTGCTCCTCTGCCATCTGTCCTGTAAGACTTTGATGAAACTTGCTCCAGGAACTGTCCAAGGAGCAGACTGGAGAGACAAGTGTCACCTCCTCCCTGTGACGAAGTGGGGTCTGGTACTGCAGTAGACCACAAATAAATAAAGACTGCAAGAAAAGCTCTTACACGAATTTGTTGAGTGTCTCTGATGAATTGCAAGTACAAGTCAAATGTTTGAAACCTTCAGAGATGCTGATTTTTGTTTAAAACTCCACAGCTCATCATGTATTACTGATTTCACACTTTTCTGTACAATTACAGTAATATCTCCTGACTCAACTACTAACGCTGAATAGGCAAAAAGATTGGAATTGCAATGATTGATTTTGGACAGTTGAGAGATCTTTGCTGACCTGGCCCCATGGTTTGAAAAACTATTCCACAGATCTGATGCACATGAACAGGGAGAGTTTATCAGTACTTTGCAAGTCAGGTTCATCCCGGCATCTGGTGCTTGAGCCTTGAACTTGGACCTCTGCTTAGCTCACAGTGTGAAACTGTCCAAAATCCTCATGCAGCGTGCGTTCAGCCTGCTGTATCACAGCTGGGACTTCTCAGCAGTAGAAATACACAAAATCAGAAGCACGTTACAGGGAGCAGTGCTCTGCTATCCAGTCACTCAGGTCCATCAGCCCTACCTCCGTACCAGCCCCACGCTGGTTCATGTGTGGGTCTCCTTCGCACCAGGACCATGCTCACAGGTGCTGGGACACTGGTGGGATCACATCAGCCCTGCTGGAGAAACCATTGACTTTAAGACACTTGTGCAGCATTGTGCTTCCAGCTAATGGTCTGGAGCCTGGAAGTTACAGCACCAAAGTGGAGCTTCAAATCCTGCCAGAGCCAGGCTGCTTTTGTGTGCATCCTTGCAGGTATCTGAGCACTGCGCTCCCAACAGAGATGACTCTTCAGCTGTGTGGTCCCTGCACTTCTCTGAATGCCACTGGCCAGGTCTGACATCTCGTTGCTGTTGCTGCGATAGACCTGAGAGCAGGGCATGGAGGGTGAATGTTTGCATTGCCTCACATTATGCGACTGATGCTAGGAAAGCGTGCTCAGAAATACCTGTCTCTCTGCATTTGCAACTTGAACGTCGTAAAAGGGATTTTATTCAAATCCCTTCCTCTGAAATTTCTTCCATTCATATGGTGGGTAATACTGACAAAAGTTGGGGGTTTTTTTAATGTGGCTAAGAGAAACTAAAATAAGGGATTATGCTGATGCTTAAATTTGACCTAAAATACATATGTACTAAAGCACAGGGAAGTCAGTGTAGAGTATTTTACTGGTATTATGTATGTGACATTATCTTTTAATATTCTCTGATGTATGCTAAGAAAATTGCATAAGTTAAGAGTCATGATTATGCATAAAGTAGTTTTAAAGGTCAATGGGTAACTTTTAAATTAATGTTAACTTCTAAACTAACTTTTATTCAAATTATCTGGCTGCTACTCTTTTTTCTGGTGATCTCTCCTCTCTTTATAAAGCTTGGTACAGAAAGTATTAATGAAAAAAATCTATTGCACATGCTTTTTTTTTTATTTCTTTCTCAATTATACTTTAATCACATAGACAAGTTAACACCTTGAACAAACAAATGAAGAACTACAAGCATTGGAGGGATTCCTGGTTTCACTGAGGTGTTGTTATTTAGAAAGCAATAGGCGGAATATCAATACGGCTATGTCTGTGCTGCTCCTCCGCGTATCTTTGAAGATAGATAGAACTTAGAAAAATCCATACTCAATAAAATATTAATTTAATTAAAAAATCCCCATGACAAAATGGGCCACTCTTACTAATACTGCAGCAACACCAGTTCTCTGGGGGTCAAATGAGTTCAATTAGCTTTTCTAATTATGTATGTCAAGCTTGGTACAGAAAGAATAAAAGCTGTTTTTTAAAGTTGTTAGACATCCACCCTCAGACTACAGCCTCAAATTGATTGCCTGCAGCTCAGAAATGCCATAGAAACAGGGTCCAGATGCCTCCCATTAAATCTTACTAAAATACACATGGTTACAGGATTTTGAAAATGTCTACTTACTGGTGTCTTAGAAGCAATTTCAGAGAGATTCGGTATTCTCACTGCAAGCCAAATTCAGGGTAAAAAAAAAGGAAAAACCCAAGGATTCTCCCTTGAAGCACCCTGCATGTAATGCTCCCACTGGAACCGGTAGGAAACCCAGAGGCAGCCCTGCCTGGCTTCACCGGAGGGCGCAGTTGGGTTTTGGTTGGGGAAGGGACCATACAGAAGTGGCACAACCATGTGTGCGTTCCTCCGGCAAGGCTGCTTTTTCCTCATGGTTCATCTCGAGCTTCCCTTGACTATTAGTGTGACTGCAGATCTGGGGAACAGTTTCTCAAACCATGGTTTAACAGGAGAACCAGTATTTCAGTTTCTGAAGTCTCTTCCTCTATTTTCTGCCTGGAAAGTTGGACTCTGGTCTCTTTGAGCTTATGTCTTGTGTGACGTAAGAAGGGTCAGCGCAAGGCTGGTGTAGGTGTTCGGTGTGGCAGGAGAGAGGAGAGCGCAGGTTTAAGGGAAGCGAGGTGAGACCAGACTCCTGCCATAGGTGCCTTTTGACAAGGACTGGCAGAGGCAGTCTTGGTCTAATTTGTCCTTGCTTTATTGAGGCATGCTGGCCGGCCAGACTAATTAGTTCTGTGCTTTACTGATTGTAAGGGGAATGTGATCCATGTCTCTGAAGCAATTACTCAATCATCAGGTCATCCGAAGATCGCTGCGCCGCAGACCAGCAAACACTGTGTTTGTTGCCCCTTGCTTAACCTTGAGCTTGCAAATTCTTTCACTAATGTGACTGCGCTTCTTAAGAGGCATATTTTTAAGCATGTTAATAACTATTTGTGACTCTAGGGATTTAACCTTTTTGTTTTGTTTGGCAAGGATAACAGAATTTTTCTTGATGTGTGCGGGCACCTTTTTGCTGAGACTTCAAAATACAAGGTTTTTTTGTTTGTTTTGACAAGAATTCATCAGATAGTTCACGCTAGGTACATGCTAATCGTTTTCTAAGGATTGACCTGACACATCCTTTCCCCGTTTATTAAGTTTTGCAATACCACTGCTGTCAAACAGCAAAACATGACATTTAGGAATCTCTTGAGCAAAGTATTCAATAAAGCTTCTGTGTCTGGATCCCAGGAGACAGTGAACTTATCCCCTCCCGTTGCTCGTGTATCTCCAGAGCAATTGATCAAGAATCACTAGGGAATGTAGAACTTCCAGTTCTTAAAATATTAATTTGTGCAGTAATTAGCAAGGCTTTTTATGTTACAATTAGAATTTATAAAAAAGGATATCTTATTGGAATCAAACTTAATTTTTCAGTAATTTTACTTTTTAAATGTAATTTTAATGTACATTGAAGGTTCTTCTTGGTGAACCTAATCTTACTACACACATTAACCATATGAACTATTTGATGGTGAAAATGGCAGGAAAATTTTGCTTTGATATAGCCCTTAGAATAAAAAAGCTGCTTGTATCTCTTTGAAAGCCCAGTGGTTGTGTATTTTTCAGGCTTATAAATTTCCTTTGCTTGATACTGTGATTTGTAAATATTGCTCTTTTGAGCATGTTTTGCAAATTTGCTGTGTTGCAACAGCATTATTAGTAATGTCTGTATTTTTAGTGCATTCCAAAATTTAAAGTCAGATTCACCTATTAAATTTCAAATGAGAGCCGTTTGATGATGTGTCAGCAAATTCAGTCTTTCCTAAGGAAGTCTTCATTTTGAACGTCTTTGAATTAAAATCAGCAAAGGAACGTACGAGGGAGATAAAAACACCACTTTGAAGTGGAAGAAGCACAATATAACTGAGTTGACCAAGGAAAACCCGTGCTAATTTGAATTTGCCTAAGATTTCAGTGGCATGAAGGTGATCTCCTGAGATTACATGTGCCAATATCTTCCCTTTCCTGCTTGTCCATGTTTCTGATAGCTCTTGGGCATTGCCCTCCTACCCCACTGTGCTCCTTACAGCCTCCTGTTGCTACCCCTGCTTCCAAGGTGGCATCAACACAAATGCTGCTAGTAGCCATAGGGACAAGTGTTCAGGTCCTGTTTACATAGTGGTTCTGGCAGATGTGCAATAAATTCATTGTCACCAAATTTAGTCAGTGTCAGAAGCACTTTCCAACAGCGACTTTAAGTAGCATTGCAGGGAGCCTGAGGCCTCTAAAGCCAGGAGAGTCTTTTTATAAAGGTTTTTTTATGGATTTGGTGAGGTTTTTTTCAAAATATTTCAACATTGCCTGGCTAAATGGTATGCATGTCAGAAATAATAAGTTTAATTTCAGGCCAGAATAAGCTGTGCCTGTATTTCACTGTCAGTTGATCAGTTTCTCAGTTTTTGGAGAGCTCAACCTGAAATGCTTGGGTATCTTTAAAATGTGAAGCACATGTAATCATTAAATACTTTTGCAAACATAATAATGGAGACTTTTAAGCCCTAACAATAAAGAAAAGATTTCCTCAATAGTCTTACTTTTCACTATTATGCTCAAAAATTTGATATTTTTTCTTTTACTCTTGCTCATTAAATGTGTGCTTTCAGCAAGACTGTTCCCTTGGGTGATTTGCAGTATTTGGTGCCAAGATCTCTTAACAGAACAGTTCAATTTGCAGAACAGCTAATTATTGCCATACATTTTTTCCCCCTTTAGGTAAGAGAGAATACCTCCTGTAAAGATAGAAAAGGGCAAACTTGAATGCAAAACTATTAAAACCTACTGTTTCTTAAACAAGTCTGGTAGGTGTTTCCTATTGTAATGACTGAATTCCCTAATAAATTGACTATTAAGTCAGACTGAGTATTTGCTACAAGCTGGAGAATACAATTGAGCATTTATGTTGTCATGAAATTTAGTGTCATTTCAACAGGTAGTTAATCAGTTCTGCTCTCAAGTATAATGAGGGTATTCTTTGGTCTATTAAATTGGGTTTTCAGTCTTCTGTAGTTCAAACTCCTCAGTGTGTTTTCAAATACTTTTGGCCCCACTTCCATACACTTATGTCAAAAACATAGAAGAAAAATCTGATTATTGTGTTTTAATTAACCAGTACAAAAAGATAGAAAGATGTTTCCATTGAAGAAAAAACTCAAGAAAATCCCATTTTTTCTGTACTGCTGTTTCTTTAAGTGCCTAAAGCAAAGTATACAATGCATATTGACAGAATGGTCTTTATTTTTAAAAGGAAAATAATACATAGCCTTGAGAAACAGTAGCGTGAAACAGCACTCGCTGTCTGCCAGAAAGTCTATCTGATGTCAAAGGAATGCTATATTTACCGGTAAAGAGACTTGCAAGTCTTTTGTCAGGGATTGAATAGTTGGGCCATTGGGCTGGTGTGCAGTCCTCTCATAGCACACACAATTCCACAGTGATATGGGGAGTCTATGAAAGTTGGTCTAGATTGACCTGGGACAGTTGTGGAATATTCCTCATTGGAGGTCTTTTAAAAAAGCTTTGGATAACCTTTGTTAGAAATAAGATAAAAGACTTCCTGAAGATCCTTGAGCTCTTTACCTATGATTAGGAACTCAGATACAGTTACCANGGGGAGCGGAGTTGAGCTTAGCAATATTTTTCATAATGAGGTCATCCTTAGCTGGGTTTGTAAACATGGGCTTCAATGTCTAAATTTAGGTGTTTGCAAATGAACTGTAGTTTTAAGCTCTTATCCATTTTTATTGACTTCAGTTTTCCTGACTGTTCCATAACAGAGTTGTGGCTTAAATACTTTCTGAAAAAAAGTATTTTCAAAAGGACTTACATTCCAGTTTCTTACATTTTATACAGAAAATAAATGTGCTTATTTATTCAGTCAACTTTCAGATATATTTATAGCAGCAGCTTTGCAGTGTTCTGTTTTCCTTACACAAGTTAAGAGGGCTAATCAAAATTATAATATTTTCCTTGGCTGGCTGAACACAAGACTGTAAGTTTCTAATGCCAGCACAAGGGAGCCAGGGAACGTGCAGAAGTGGGGCAAGTCTGCCCCTTTTTGGCAGCAAAGCCCTGATAGCCCAAGCTATGTGGATGACTATGAGCTGCCAGCTCTAGAGACAATGCCTGTGCCCTAGCAAAACAGGTTTGGGGCCAGCAACTGTCTCTTCATGGTTATCAGCTTTCTGTTGTGTCTTGGGGGTTGCAAAATTAACTCACCGCACACTTGCACTGCTCCTCTGCACAATGCTCCACACAGTGCTGCCCAGCTGAGGGACTGGATAGCCGTGCAGCATCACCACCGCCACTGTGCAGGGAGGATGGAAAGAGGCTCTGCAGGGGCTGAACTCTCTCTCACCAGAAAGCCTCAAAGTGTTTTATAGCTTCTTGGTGAAGAGCTCAGAAAGTTTATTACGTGCAAACCTTAACTATGAAACTACACAAGCCACACAATTCAGATTGATTTTTCAGTGACCACAGTTTCTTCATCTAGTCCCATGTATACAGAAAATTCAGAACCTGTTGCAAAATTCACCTGCAGACTCCTAACAGGTGAGGGGAGGGAGGAAGACCTAAGGTTGTTCCCTCTGATTTCTGTCCCAGGTTTGGAGGCTAAATTTACGGGACTATGCCACTGATAACTGATATGCATTACTTCAAGAAGAGAAATTAAATGCTTTTAGAGCTCAATAAAGCAAGCTTTCAGCTTGTTTCAGCTAGACTGCATCCAAATATGTAGGCAGATCTGTGGCAAACTATTCCCATGCATGCTTCTTGTTTCCTCATGGGACAATTCATTAGACTAGCAGCAAAGAGATTTCCAGCCTATTATAAATACGTTACGAGAACACTGAAACCTCTTCAGTTGAGTTTTGCAGGGTATATACCAATCAGTGTGAACAGAATATTTAAGTTTCTCTTACTTCAATAATGACTTGTTCTTGCAGAAACCAAGGTTTCATTAACATTGCTAAGTTCAAACTGTTGCCTGCAAATGCTTGCAGAACTGAAATACACAGTAAAACTCATTTTCTAGTATAGACTATGTTTCCTCTAGGAGATATTGACATTAGAGAAGACTGTACAGTTACTCACTAGGTGGGAAATGACTAATTTTATTTTTCACAATTAGCCACTTCAATATTCTATGAAAATTTGACATTTGAGCACAGTGTCTCACATTCCTCATCAAATGGAGGGAATATGTTTTTGACATATACTACATAAAAGGTACTGTAACGCTCTCACTAGTGAAAAATGGGGCACACACTGGTTGCTATGCCTCAGTAAGAACACCGGGCTGTGCAACTATTAGGGAGAGGGAGAAAGTGCACACACAGCTCACTGGATGACTAGATAAAAGCATCCTTGCTCTGATTTATTTTTCAGTCAAACCCTACTGGAGGTGAATAAGAAACATTGAATAGAGAAATCTCAACCTAAAGGATATTTTTTTAAAATTGTCTCAAATTATCACAGTATTTACACAGGCATTCACTGGGTGCAGTCATTTCTACGCTGCAGTCTGTTACTGATTTATTCAGTCTTATATGGAGTCTAAATTATGCTAGTGCTTCAGAAGAATGCCTGAATACCATTATGCAGACTACAAAAGCATACAATATCTTTACTTAATTAAAATAAATAGATGTCATTATAGCTGTATTGCAGGCATCTCCAATTCAGGAGACTATCCTGGCCTTTTTCCACCTGCAATGATCCCTCAGGTCTACTGACTGTGGCTGCTCAAGTATGCAGCTTTCTCCAGCTGTTTTAAGCACTCTCCCTTCCACATTCACTTTAGTCCCACTGGCCATTGTCTTGTGCTGGCACAAGATCCAGGACAGATGGAAGCAGCCGAAGGACAAGACAAGAAAATACTTCTTTTTGTACAGTAATGCACAGAGATAGTGTGCAATAAAAAATTAATATACACTAAACAGTCTTGATAAGTTTCCAGAGCAGAAAAGGCTCTCTCCCTAAGTGGGAATGTAGCCAATCACAGATGACTGGCATCTGTGTGTTCCTCTGCTTCAGGTGCTGAGGTGTACTAGCAATCCAAATTTATCTCCCTAAAGACTTAAATCAACCGAAGAACGCACATTATCTATCACAGTCACTTAACATCACTGTAGCCCCTCTTTAAAAAGGAAAAAATAAAGTAGTGTGGTGGATAGCAGGGAATGCATTGATGTATCAGGAGAGAGGGCTGTGGTGCCATGGACAGTACATGACCAGGGCTGTAGTAGGATTTGCTTCATCTTTGGCCTCTCCATCAAAGAAACTCAACAAAACTCAACAGTCACATAAGAATTAGGTCTTCTCCCCCAAAAAAGGTGGTGGATCAACAGCCCAACTGAAGTGCATCTATACCAATGCACACAGCATGGATAGCAAACAGGAGGAGCTGGGAGCTCTTGTGCAGCTGGAAAACTATGATACAATTGCAATCATGGAAACACGGTGGGATGACTCACAGAACTGGAGTGCTGCAATGGATGACTATAAGCTTCACAAGGTATAGGGAAGGGAGGAGAGGTGATGGGGCAGTGCTGTATGTTAGGGAGTGTTTCGACTCTCTAGAGCTTGATGATGGTGATGAAAGGGTTGAGTGTTTATAAGTAAGAATCAGGGGAAAGGCCACAAGGCAGATATCGTGGTGGGAGTCTGTTATAAACCACTCAACCAGGATGAAGAGGCAGATGAAATATTCTATAAACAGCTGGGAGAAGTCTCAAGATTGCTAGCCCTTGTTCTCATGGGGGACTTCAACTTACCAGGCATTTGCTGCAAGTACACTACAGTGGAGGCAAAACAGCTTTGGAGGTTCCTGAAGTGTGTGGAAGATAACTTGCTGACACAGCTGGCGAGTGAGCCAAATAGGGAAGTACCCCACCAGACCTGTTGTTTGCGAATAGAGAAGGACTTGTGGCTGACGTGATGGTTGGAGGCCATCTTGGGCATAGTGATCATGAAATGATAGATTTTTCGAATCTTGCAGAAGGAGGAGGGAGGTTAGCAGAACCGCTACCCTGGACCTCTGCAGTGCAGGCTTTGGCCTGTTTAGGGGCCTGGTTGGCAGAGTCCCTTAGGAGGCAGTCCTGAAGGGCAAAGCGGTCCAGAAAGGCTGAATATTCTTCAAGAAGGAAATCGTAAAGCTGCAGGAGCAGGCCGTCCCCATACGCTGGCAGGGAAGAAGACTGACCCAGCTGAAAAGAGAGCTTTGGCTGGAACTCAGGAAAAAGAGAGTTTATGACCTTTGGAAGAAAGGGCAGGCAACTCAAGAGGACTACAAAGATGCCATGAGGTTATGAAGGGGGAAAATTAGAAGGGTCAAAGTCCAATTAGAACTTAATCTGGCTACTGCCATAAAAGACAATAAAAAATATTTCTATAAATGCATTAGCAACAAAAGGAGGGCTAAAGAAAATCTCCATCCTTTATTGGATACATAGGAGAAACATAATGACAACGGATG
>VYXH01007170.1:0-14716 GCA_013397275.1 Burhinus bistriatus | reverse complement strand
TTCCACCCAGGTCAGCACTGGATGTTTAGGAAATACTGTCATGATACTGTATCCACTTGCACTTGCACTTGTGCAAGACCTTACAGAAGGGAAAAGTGATTTTGTGTAAAATAAAAACTGAAACAGAAAAAGTTTCACTAGCTGTCAGTCACAACCCGTGTTTATGAACACTAGAAGAGTGTCTACAAAAAGCAGATCCTGCTGCCAAGTGCCTATGCAGGGGTGTCCGAGACATCCCNCCCAGGGAAGTGGTTGAGTCACCATCCCTGAAGGTATTTAAAAGACGTGTAGATGTGGTGCTTAAGAACATGATTTAGTGGTGGACTTGGCAGTGCTAGGTTTACAGTTGGACTCTATGATCTTAAGGGTCTTTTCCAACCTAAATGATTCTATGATTCTATAAATCTGAACCTTTAGCACAAGAGAAAGCATCAAGAAACCAAGAAATTTGAGAAAAGCAGTAGGAAGACCCACCAGTGACGTCAGTGGAGACATGTTGAACTGAAAAGAAATCATCAAAAGAGCTGGAAGAGTCTAGTGAGCAGGGCGGGCATTTTCAGTGGTTCAAACTGCTGCTTTGGGAAGGTAAGAGCTTGTTCATACAAACACAGGACAGGAGAAAGAATTCAAACTAGTTTCTTTGCCTTTTAAAAATTTGTGTCTGTTTTACTTGCAGGCGTTTCCTAGAAGCACAAGAACAGGTTATCAGGCTTATTATTTTCTTCCCTTTTACTTCAAGATACAGAGATGAAGATGAACACAGTGCTGGCAACGTGGCCAGAGCCAGCTCCTGCCATGAGCTGTGTTGGGGCTGGAGCTGAAGCAAGACATGCTTCTTTTCCCCGATCTTAATGATGCCCAGCCAGATGCAGCCAAGTGTCAAAGACATGTACAGATTATGCTGAACTAGTTACACAGGTGTTATAAATTTATAAAAATGTATGGACCAGATCCTGGGTTTCCTAAAGTTGAAAACTCATATTGGCTTTGACAAGAACTGTTTTTTAAACTTTAAAAGAACAATGAAGAAATCATTTGGAGGAAACTGAAATGTGAAGATAACGAAAATTAAATATTTTTGAAGAAGAAATGAAAGAACCATTTTGTCAAATAGAGTTTTCATGAGACCACATTTTATGATCATCACACTTTATCAGCTGGGAAGTTAGCTAACATAAAAGTTAAAGTGCATTTGAGCCTCTGTCTCTTGTTGATACAACATACGTCTTGATTTCTGCATTGGGATATTCTAATAGTGTCTTCCTTGTCTCGCCATAGTCCATTACCTGCAGTCTGCAAAGTCATTTTCCAAATATCTGAATAGCTTAAGCTAAATTCAGGGATGTCAATGAGCAGACCCTCAAGTACCTTACATGTGTTTGGATGCCCTTGGCATACTAAACCCATCTGCAAATGAGCAAAGTATCTGTCTTTATACTGGGCTTCTTATACAAAATGGGAAGTGGCTTTGAATCTTTCACTCTTCCCACATCTACCCCAAATGTTGTTATTTTTTTAATGGAAAGTGAGTCAGAATGATTATAACAGTTTTTTGTCATGAAGAAATTTTATGAGCAAGTTATGCTCTGTAATTTCCACTTTATTAGAAATATGCTATTATTCACCATAGAACCAGCCTGATAAATTGTTCTCTTGGTTATTTCCACAGACTGCCTAAATATATCTCACTAATAGAACGTGACATGTTTTTTTCTCCTTGATCTTACTAATGTTGTTCTATAAATATGTTCTGTTATGATATCTACTAACAAAAACGGTATTTATTTTCTCTTTTATTTGTTTAGTTGCTTATTTACTTACCATTATTCTCGTTTTTCCCTTCAGTCTGGGTAGGTCTTAAAGCACTCCTCATGTTTCTTGTAGGCGCTTTCCAAACTTATGTACCATCATCTGCTAACAGGGTAGAATTCCTGCCAGAGCTCTCCTCCATTCTCCTGAGCTCTTCAGTAAAAGACAGTCGACGAGAACACCATATACCATAGTGGTATAGCCTTTTGGCACTCAAATCCGAAAAATAAAGCAAAGAAACCAAATCCCCAAATGTCTCAGGCAAGTAAAAGAAGAATAAACATGATGTTTTAAAAATATATATACATTCCTTTTTCATTATACTAATATATTGCTTCATGAGTGGATTTCTGCACCTACCTTGTAGAAATGCAAAAAAAATTACTCATAGTTTCTGTCATTATGAGACTTCCCATATGATGTTACAGAATCTTTTGAGTTCCGTACAAAGCCTCACTCTTTCCATGTTATTTATGCAGAGAACAATCTCAGGTGTCTCAGAAATAGAGAGATGTTGCATGCATCTTTGCTGATAATTAAAGCAGATTATTTAAATCTACTGAGTTACACTTATTTAGAAAAACTACAAGGCCTAGATACAATGATCAAGGTTTTTGTTTTAAAATTGCTAAGCTTAGAAAAGTAAAGATGGTAAACAGTGTTGCACAGAATGATAGTTGACCCAAGCTGTCATATAGACCACTTTGAAATCTGGAAAAGGCTGGTTGTTTTGTTACTGGTCATTATCATTCACATCTAGACTTGCTGGCTCTGGCTGGCACTGACTGCTGAAATGCTGGATTGTCATAAGAAGGTTCCTGCTGGTGTTTTCAACTAGACTGTCAAAAAACCAAAATGTTTTGGTGGTTTTTATTTTTTGTTTAAAGCCCTTTTTCATGATATTCGAAGCACAGTTCTATGGATTCTTAAGCCTCAACAATCACTCAATATTCTGGATACTCATTAAAACTGAAATGAAGATTTTAATCATTTAAGGTTAATTCGTAACTTCCGAACAAAAACCATCATCCGAAATCATCGCTAACTCGCGTTGCTGTTGGCAAACTCCAGACGCAAATGATTTAAAAGGCTTTGACCCTCAGCTGCATTTGTCTCAGAAGTGGCAGACAAGCCCAGGCAGGTTGAAGTACTTATTTGCTCAGGCTTACCTTTCCTAGGCTTCGTACTGATGTATTTACACCAACAAAATGGCTGCAATGATCAAGTCAGTCGTGTTCTGACTTAGGTCTCCAGGCTGCTGATCACTTGGTTATCTTTGATTTATAACTGTTGCAGAAATGTGTCCTTTGCCTTCTTGTTTGGTGGTTGTGACCTCCAAGGTGAGACTGAATCTGTTCTGCCTGAACTGGGACATGGATTCAAACCTGATTTTTTTTGCCTCCCAGCTGGAGAAGGCAGTGTTATGAAGTAGAGTAAAACCAAAAGGGCATATGTGAATTTAGTACAACGTATCATTTGCTTGTGATACTGTCACATAAAGGCTGCTTTCCACCATGTACTCAGATCCTCAGATTTGAAAGATTGCTTAGAACTACCACTGTGTTAGAGTTGACCTGGTATATCACTCCATATTTCACAATTATTATTATTTTCAATCAATTTTAGTACTTGGATCATTTTACATCAACTGTAATGAAACTGAACTTTTCCATTTATGCCACAGATTCTGGCAACTTCCTTTCTGTCATCTTTCTTGTCATTATGTGATGTATTTATGTTAATAAAATTGTTAGTTTTCCTTGGATCATTTTTGTATTCAGCAGCACTACTTTGGTTTTTAAGGAGACGGTAACAGCTCTGTCTTTTGTTTCTCCTGCTACTTTAGCCTGGTTATAATAATTTTTAGCTTTGCTAATGTGTGAGCTCTGTTTCAATTTTCTTTTGAAGCTCTGAGTGTCTCCATTGTCTTGAGGACAGTACTTTGATGATACTTCGTGAATGATATTTCTTTCTCTCACAGATCTTCAGGTTATAAGAAGATGAATAACATCTGCAGTACATGTTTTCCTGTTTCTTTCTGTGCTGAAAATGGTAGACTGGAACATAATTACAGTAGGAAAATTACTTGCAAGGTAAATGCTGCTTTTACATTTACTGAAGTAATTTATCAAGGTAATAACATAGCAATGGTCAAATGGAGCATGGTAGAAACATCCTTGCATGTTTCTTGCAGACTTTTCTGTGCTGAATAATGGAGAAGTCCTGGCTGTGGTAGTGGTGCATTGCTGTCTTGTGTGATTGGAGACTGCCACAAGCTTGTGCAGTAACCTCTACTGAAAAATCCTGGTACTGATGTCTAGTGTGGATTTAGTGGCTCCTGTTTTGTCTACCAAACCTTAATGTGTGGCCCAAGTGAGCTCTTTAACTTTTGCTGGTAGTTCTGAAATATTGACTGCCCTATAAGGGAAGCTCGGTTTGTAGCCTAAAGAAAGCTGGTAAATCTGAACCGATGAGTCTGGGGCTATTTGGCCATCTTGTCACAAATTCTTATGGTTTTGTTGAAGTGGGTGTTGTAAACAAGATGGTTTNTATGCAGGGGTGTCCGAGACATCCCACCAGAAGCCAGGTACTCGATAGCTTGTCCCCAGATGTCAGGCCCAGGATCTGCAGAGTACAGAGGACAAAGGACACCTGCTGACCAGTTCTCCTCACATGTCTGGGATTTTTCTTAGTTTGGGGACCATGTGCAGGCTTTGGATATGCTTTTTTGCACTGTGTTAAAGCTAACAGTGATATTTGCACTTGTTTCAAATATATTCTTTTCAGATACAAAAGAATACACCCTGAGATGCAAAAGAATACATTCTGAGAAACTTCTAAACTGCTGGCTTGAAAGCCCTGCCCTACCATCTTGCAGAGCCTGACATTTATTTTATCTGCAAGTCCTTGTTCTGCTGCAGTGGTAACTACATTTTTCAAACCTCACAGAAAATTCAGCAAGATGCAACCTATTATCCTGAAGAGATGGCCCTGCTTGTTAGTCTCTGCTGAAATCCTGTCAGACAACATAAGCCTGAGGCAGTATCAGGAGGCTGCTAACATCATGTCTGCTGCTGGATAGAAGATGACAACTAAGGCCAGACCTCACACAATTCAAGAAAAGAAAGGCAGAAATCTTCAAGACTTGGGACATGCTGCTAACTTCCGGTGTGACACAACAGATGTGCCATCATGGAGCACTTCAGCAGATCTTCAGGTGGGAGCAGAGCACCTCCTGTTAGTTTCAACTTCTGCACTCTGAGTTCTGGGATCAACATCTTTGACTATGAGTAACTAGGTTAACTTTAATTTATAATATTATGAATTATAAAGAGCAATGTATTATTTATGAATAAGATCTAAAGTCAGATTACATTTGGCAACCAGATACCAAAATTCAGGTCACCTATAAGACAGTATGAGGTCAGTAAGTGACAAACACCTATGCAAATAAGCACAAAAAATACTAAGTGACTATTTGACCTGAAATATCACGCAATCACAGAATCATGGAATTTTCAGAGTTGGAAGGGACCTCTAGAGATCACCTAGTCCAACTCCCCTGCTGACACAGGAATGCCTACAGCACATTACTCAGGACTGCATCCAGGCGGGTCTTGAAAATCTCCAGAGAAGGGGACTCCACAACCTCCCTGGGCAGCCTGTTCCAGTGCTCTGTCACCCTCATCGTAAACAAGTTTTTTCTTATGTTTGAATGGAACTTCCTCTGTTCCCACTTGTGCCCATTGCCCCTCATCCTGTCACTGGGAACCACTGAAAAGAGTCTGCCTCCATCCTCCTTCAACCCACCCTTTAGATACTTATAAGCAGTCTCTACATCCTGACTGGGGGGTCTATAACAAACTCCCACCACGATATCTGCCTTATTGGCCTTCCCCTTGATTCTCATCCATAAACACTCAACACTGTCATTCACATTGTTAAGCTCTTGGCATTCAAAACTGCCCCTAACATAGAGGGCCACCCCACCACCTCTCCTTCCTTGCCTATCCCTTCTGAAAAGTTGGTAGACATCAATCACAGCACTCCAGTTGTGCGAGTCTTCCCACCACGTTTCTGTGATGGCAACTATATCATAGTTCCCTTGCTGTACAATGGCCTCCAGCTCCTCCTGTTTGTTCCCCATGCTGCGTGCATTAGTGTAAATGCACTTCAGCTGAGCTAATTGAAATAACTGGAATTGTCCTTCCCTACACAATATGCAGCATCTTTAACAGCATGGTGAATTGAATCTGGTAGGTAATTGGGACTGTCTCCATCTCCCTAAAATAGTTTCTGTTATTTCATCACTTCACAGTTAGACTAACTGCTGTGACATGCTGCGGCACAACTGCTGGCAATTTTGCAGTGCTTGTGCCCACGTTTTTTTTAGCAGTGGACTGCTAGAAGTGCAAGCAACATGTGTTTCCAGACTGAAGGGTAACAATCAGCTAGCCTTACTTTTCTGACACTCTGCCTCTTTTCTCCGTGTTTGAGAAATAAATCCCACTCAGCTGCTAGATTTAATTAGGATACTAAGTTCCCTAATGCATTGAGTGTGGGTGTGAGTGTCCTGAGCTGAAGGGCTGTAGCCCCTCCATAAACAAGAGTTAGTGCGTGCGCGTGGTGCCGCATCATGGAATGCTGCACTGACAGTGTGACTGCAAAGTCCTTTTAGGTAGAGCCAAATCTACTTTGGTAGTCTACATGAAAAGATAATTATATACAACTGTGGGTTTTTTTTAGTTCAAGAACTAATAGCAGCGACCTCTCCTACTCAGCTGTCTCAGCCCTATGATGCCCGGCTTTTCCTGAGCTTTGGAATGATTTTTTCTTGGCCACGGATTGAAGTCATCTTTTCTTAATTGATGATTGCTGCTGACAACACCATATGAAGCATTCTTTGTGTCTTAAGATTACAGAAGTCAAAAACATTTTTGCTGGGTCTATGGGATAAATAAAAGAAGAATTTTCCCCTAAAGAGGCTGTTGAGTTTTACAAACTTCCGTATATTTGAAAAGATGTTATCAAGGAAGATGCAAGAAAGAAATATGTAGAGAAGAGGTAACACACAAAGAGAAACAAATAGCCTGTTTCCTTAAACAGTACATTACAATTTTTGGTTCACTGGTGAATGATGAATTCTTCAGGGAATTCTCTTTTAAGGTAGACAGAGTGTATAAAATATGTATCAGCAACATTCACATAAGAGAAAGTCTAAAAGGTACCAAAGGGAAAAATACTTTCCTTATTTGGTGTATTGTTTTATTGATATGTTAGGGATGTATATGTTAACAGGGTAGTAGATTTTGTACTTCTTTTCTTTCTAGATAGCAGTCCTCACCGTATTTTAATCATTCTTTGATGTTTCTGTCAAAGAGCTGAAATTGTTGGGGCTATGGTGCTTTATCCTTCTGGCTGTTTTCCCTATTACAAGAAAATCACTAAATGGAAAAAAAACCTCACTGTGCTTGGTATTTTTATTATCTCTAGAGTTTCTTATCACCAAACAAGAATAAAACCAAATGATTGTGAATTGTTGGAATAGGGTGCAGGCAACCTCAGATTTCTGTTGCTGAAAACACCTAGATTGGAGAAACTTAAATTGGTGATTCTTGATCTTACTTGCCTTTTTGGTTTGTGTTGGTTCTTAGAAGTGTAAACTAGCAGTAAAGAAAATGCTGGAAGAGGTGATCAGCAGCAACACGCAGAGCCACATTACCCATACCAATCTAAACTCAGAACAAAAGATCTTAAACAACTGAAGCGTATAGAAAACACAGGAGAACCACTGTCTGCTGAAGTACAACATGCACAGTGAAACCCATTGCAGCTCCCTCTGGCATTGCCACAAAAATATGTCTCATTTCTCAGGCTTCCCTGGGAGAGGGGATTCCTCCCTGTGCTCTGTGAAAAGAGAGCAAAACAGAACTCCATCTCATCATCAAAGCTCGATATCTGGAAATCTAAGATCAACAATAAAGCAGCCCTCCCAGGTTTTGTTTAAGTCCATGCTCCTCTCCCACTGTGTTACCATGGAGGTGTGAACTGAGATCAGGCACTGGTTTGAGACAGCTCTGGGCTGAGGTGTGAGAGGAGCAGTGGAACAAGAGCTGAGATATTCAGGCTGTCGAGCACTTAACAGCAAGTCCTGTTGAACAATTTCTGTGGTGTCAATAGACTAACTGTACTGTCTGGCCTGGTCTGGCCACAGCTATGCAGTGATTTTGTAATAGCCGTAATACTCTGCATCACATAGCCTGGGAAAAACTAAGTAACCTTTACACTGTTGCAATGATTCCACACAAAAAAGAGGTAAAATGAAAAAGAAAGGAATTTTGTAAAACAACGCTGCAATTCAGCAGCAACTAGTGCTACAATTCCATCATTTAGGTACCAATTTTCCAGAAAACCGGAACTAAACAGCAGACATTGCATACTTCTTTTACTATCAAGTATGGTGTGTTTGGGGTCTGAGAGGAGAGAATGGAATTGAATATTTGTAGCATAGCACTTTTGCACTAGCATTTTTGTTCTCGCCATTATTGTTCCAATACTGCAGACACACTTGTGCACCAAGAAATGCTTCAAAACATTCACATGATAACGTAAAAATGGGGTTTGGATATGTGATGGACTTGCAGGCTTCTTCACTGCAGAAAACAGCCTTGCAGCTATCCACCCTTAGTATCCATCCTGAGGTCCTCATTTGGTCCTTTAATGAGACAAAGCTACCATGGAAGAAAAGGGGATTTTTTTGTGTGTGTGTGTGCTGTATTTTGAGGAGAACAGAGAAGCTGCAAGATTTAACCTTAGGATGTATAAACTGGAGAAATGATTCATCCTTGTGTGAACTAAATTATCCAAGAAAGCCTGACTATAGACCACTGGTTTTATACCTGACATGGCACTTTACTGGTAATGCCTACAAGCACCTATATCTTATTTCCTTTTGTTAATTAATTTCTGTGCTTCATCCTATGACTGTTACAGTAAAAGCAGCCCAATAAGGGGAGTAAGTAGGTGCTGGGATTTGATGGGCTACTCCAGGAGCAGCTGGGAGTCCAGGGCTGTGTCATCTGGACACTCACAGCTCCTGGCACATACCTGGAGGGTTTGTTATGAAAAAAATACGTGGTTAACCCGAAGAAAACTTCTCATGTAAATACTCAGGATTTGATAGTAGTGTTGTGATTTGGCATCAGTGGGATTGCTGGTCACAACTAGGAGCAAGGTAAGGCAGAGATTTCTCACTTGCTTCTTGACGGGGGCTTGGATGTGGTTTTGCAGATCTTACTGGAGTGAGGGGTCTCCAGTCAGGACCACCTCACTGTAGTGTAGGAACTTTACTGTAGGCAACTCACTACAGCAGAGAGACAGAAGAAGAAATTAATTCTGTGTGGTTAGGACAGTACCTCAGTAGATACAGAGGTACAACTTCGTGCACCGGATTAGGCAGAGAACGGCCATTGAACATGGCTCTCTTGCACGTTGCTTTCTCAAATAACTGCCTGAGCTAACAGACTGTTGACAGCTTTCATTTTTTCCCATATATTTTCACAACAATTTTCAGGACATCTAGTTTTCAGGGTAACGTAGACTGTCCCCAAAGGAAAAAAATCTTGATTATTTTTTAAAAACTGAATTTTTCTTTTCCAGCAGCAAGTGTCATTCTTCTTCCCTGCACTTATTCATAAACAGAAGCTGGAAGTCATGCCAACTAATGTATCCACAGAAAGAGAGAAACCTTCAGAAAGTTCTGGGTATGTACCAGAGGTCTTAGTTTTCCTTGTCTAGCCAGAAGCTCAGCCTCCATGACAATATCATGCTGTAACAAAGCACAGTATTAGAGACACAGTATGATGTAAATCAACAGAATTACTAAAATTTCCCTCCCTGAAAGAAACAGTATTTAATATTTTACATAATTCTTCCAATAAAACTTGAATTTCACTGTTGGTAAATCTGTAATTACTATGCATTACATTATCTGGAAATTATTTTAATCAAAATCTGTCACCATGTGGAACAAAGACTGTGTACTCTTTTCTCTGAGGTGCTGCTTCTGAAAGCACAATGACGCACTAACTTTTTTTCCTGTTTAATTTCTTCAGGTGCTTTGTGAATCTCTGCTCGTATCTTTTCTTACTTAGTGACAGATCCTGTCATGTGTTCTTGTTCTTCAGACAGACAAAAGTCACTGGTGGCTTTAAAGGTTTTGCCTACCAAAAAAAAACCCCAACCCCCCCCAAAACTGCAAATGATTAAAAATATACATCTTCATTCAGATTAACTAGTGAATGAAATATAAGGGCAAGTCATCAAGGGTGCAAAGCAGAAAACTATACTGATTCCTGCTGATAATTTAGCCTATTTTTTTAGTGCCTAGTATGTTATTTCTACTTTAAAAATCAGATCTCACTTTATCTGAATAATAATAACTTTTCCAAATACTGTCTTAGTCTTACCTTGCTCTGAAGTACATATAACTCTACATACACTGTTACTCTAAGCTTAGATTGTGAAGTACAATCGTAACAGAGCTCTTTTGTTGCCTTTATCTCTATTTCCCTAGCTCTAATACATGTTATCTCCTTACTAGATATAACTGTTTTCCTCATTTCAGCAGAGATATATTTTAAACTGTACCATTGCTACCATCAATATCTTTTTCATGACCTGAAAATACTGTTGAAAATATTTTTGAAAGGGAAACTTGCCAGACAGTAGCTTGATAGAAATTTCCAGTGAAAAAGGAATCTCTTGCAGATACTTGGAGATTTAAACTAACTGCAACTTCTTTTTTCCCAGCTCCAAGGTTTAGGAAGCTTCAGCTGAATTATTTTATAACATAGCTTACAGGTATGCTCACATAAACAGAAGAGGGTATGATTTCTTTTATCTTCTAAAGGAGCCAGTGCTGGTGTTGCCCAAGTCTCAGTTCACATTCTGACAGATGCTTGGTGTATTTGGATAGTGTGTTATCTATATGTATGTGTCAGCTGCTATGTTTTAGCCTCAGGTTGGAAAACCCAGGAGGATGTCAGATCTTCTGATGTTGAAGAGACATATGTTGGGGCAGGAGTAGGTTTGTGAGTATGAGTAGCTGTACTTGGTAGTGACCTGAAGGAACTGTTATGGTTACTGACTTTGATTACAGAGAAAAAGCATTTGCTCTCACACATTTTTTGCAGCCAGCTGCAGTCCCCTCTGCCTCTAAAGCATCCGTACCTAAGCTTTAGGGTTGAGGTTTTTTTCCATGAGCAGCACGGGTGGAGCATATTCATGTGTTTTCCCTTCCTGCTGGTAGCTTTGTTGCTCAGGTGTTTGTGAAAGTTTCAGCTGAAGAAGACAGATCCTTGGGCTTCTTGAAGCCTATCAAAATCAGTGGCAGTCTTCTCATGGACTCTGCTCAGTATAAAGGATGATTTGCCAGGGAAGCTGTTGTAAGTTTTCTTTTCTTTTTTTTTTTTTTTCTCTCAGTTGGCCAGGCCAGGGCCTCCTGGTTGAAGGACAAGATTTTTTGCTACCTCCTCAAGTACAAGGTGCGCACAACACAGGAGCGTAACAATTCACTGAACTCCGTTGCAAACATTGCAGACTTAACAGTAAATAGATACATCAGTTTTGGTAATAAACAACAACAAATCAAAGATAGCGATGCTTAAATACTACACATATTTTAATAGAAAGATTAAGTGGCCTCTTATATATTTTCATGGTAAGAGAAAACATAAATCAATTCTCAAGTACCTGGTTAAGAACTTTATTTAGGGTAAACATAATTAAACTGAAATGTCCTTCACTGTACAAGAAAAGTCTAGCAAATTAGACTCCTTTCAAAAGCTTTGGAGAGTATTAAAAATAAAGTGATGGCCTATTTAGCTAACATACAATTTTAACCATTACAAAACACTTATTTGTCTAGATTTACAGATCTTAAAGTAAAAACCTGTCATAAGCATTGAGTCAGAACCTCAGCATCACATGGTCTGAAAAATGACCTGGTCTTGATGTAAAGAGGCTGGTAGAGAGTCCGTCACATTCACCAGTGAATTATTTCAATATTTAGTTATGTATTCTTTTACAAATGTAGCTTTGTTTCCAGTGTGAATTTCTTTGCTGTCAGTCTCTGACTATTAGATTTGACAGTGCTATTTTCTGCTCAGTTAAAGAACTGTTTAAGATTCGTGTACGGTTGTGTCAACCCAAAGGGACCCTGATCACCAGAAGAATATATGTTGAAATTTTGATGTGCCTTAGCTCACATTATTTTTTTCCATGGCATCCCTCCGTGTCGTGAAATCAATAAGCATGTCATGAATGCCTCTAAAATAACCGGGGAAAGAAAATCCTTCTGGGAAGTTGGAGGTAGAAGTCCAACTGAGCTCTGCTGACAGCAAGCCACAACAACAAACAGATTGCCCTGCTTCTGTATTTTAGGGGCACTATGGGCCAGGCAAATTCAAGCAGTGAAAAAGGACGCTGCTCTTTTGCCTCTCCCAGCCTGGGAATACCCGAAGGAAAAGTTGGTAAGTGAATGGGACTGTCTTCCCACCCAATATTTCTTTGCACTACAGGGGCAATCCAGCTTTCAGTTGCAAGTTCTTTCATACACTGAAATCATAGTTTTGCTTTTCACTTACAAAGGGAGGTGAAGACTGTCGTTGCACCGCAATCCACATCTTCAAAGTCTAGTAAAATCAATGAGGATGAAAAATTATTCAGAAAGGTCAGGAAACCAGAGAAGGAAAAATTCTGAATGAAGTACATAAAGACAGTCCTGCACTATGTGTTTTGTACTTACTTTAGCCCCGTAGTTGTAGGATGAATTATTCAATAAGCGTAGTATATGCCCATGGGAAAACGAGATACAAGCATTACTGTGTTTCTTCTGGCTAGAAATACCGAAATGGTGATATATGCATAGTATTGCCTCTTCTGCAAGTAATACAGAGTCGAGTCACAGTTTTATGAATCATTTGAGATTTTTCCAAAGCAGCATGTTAGGTTGCTATACAGTGCTCTCACTTTTTGGACCTTTATGGCTGTTATTTAACAAAAGAAGTATTTCCTCCAGTTATGTGTGCTTTGCTTTTCCTTTTCCCAAAATAACATTTTTCCTATTTCCTGTTTCCTAACATTTTCATCATTAACATTCAACCTTAGGAGATGTGTTTGTAAACTACCAAAAGTTTAGTTTTATTTTTTTCATAAAAATGAGAAACAAAATATTGTGTTCATCTTCCAACAGCAATGCACAATGTCAGTGTGCATTAATAAGACACTGCCTTTATCTACATATTTTAAAATATGCCAATGCTTAAACAGCCTTCAAACTCACACCTTGCTATGACTTCTTGCCATATTTTCACAGTATTTTTTTCCCAGTAATAGGGATTCCTTTAATGCCCTTTGCCATTCATGTAAATCAATGCTTTTCTACTTGATTTGTAGTCAGTAAGAGGAGGACTTACTAATTAAAATGTTACAATGAACATGCTGGTGACCTCTGCTCTCTTCCACTATTTTTAATGAGAAATTTGAAGGTAAAGCATCGCACTGTTTTTTTGGACGACACAGAGAGCAGTGTCACGTCAAGCCTTGGTAATGGTAAACAAGCCTGGTTCCTGTTCCACACACTCTCCTGAGGCAGTACTTGAGTTGTCTTCCATTTTCTGATTATTCACTGAAAATGAAAAGAAGTGTCAAGCTCTAGGGAGAAGAGGATAGAAACAGAAAAAGCATATTTGTTTCTATTTTTTTTTTTACATTCTTGCCATTGTTTGATGCTTTGCTTACCTGTGCTGGTTTTGGCCAGGATAGCGTTAATTTTCTTCATAGTAGCTAGCATGGGGCTATGTGTTGGACTTGTGCTGAAAACAGTGTTGATAATACAGAGATGTTTTCATTATTGCTGAGCAGTGCCTACACACAGTCAAGACCTTTTCTGCTCCTCACACCTGCTGGACAGACACGGAGGCACCAACTATAGATGGACTGGCCAGACAACTCTAAGAATACAAAGATAATCTTGCTTCCTCCACATGGTCCTGTGTCTCAGCTGTGAAGGAACTGACCCAAAAATTATCTGAGCAATCTGAGAAGGATAGGTCTTCCTCACACACCAAGGTCTCGGCTACTAAGAGTCAGCTTTTTTCCTTTCAAGGAAGAGGGTACCGGTGGTGAACATCATGTGCAACTTTGTTGCTCTTCCTGTGTGACCAGGGGGAGGACAAGAGGAAGTGGGATGGTGAACCCACCTGGAGATTAGAAGCTCAGGTACAGCAGCTGCAAGGAAAAGCAAAAGCCAAAAAGCATCCATCCAGGAAAACTACTGCTCCAGTATCTGTTGGGCAGAGTAAAAGGACTGATCGTAGTTTTGACCCTGATGAAGGGACTTCTGTTTTGCAGTTACAAAAATCAAGTGATGAAGACTCCAACACGGAATAGAGGGGCCCTGCCTTTGGCCAGGTGGAGGAAAGGGACAATCAGGTTTACTGGACTGTGTAGTTTCAATGGTGTGACACATCAGTCCCATGAGAGTACAAAGCTCTGGTGGACACTGGTGCACAGCGTACTCTAATACCATCAGATTACAAAGGGGCAGAATCCATCTGTGTTTCTGGACTAACAAGAAGATCCCAAGAACTGTCTGTGCTGGAGACTGAGGTAAGCCTAACTGGGAATGAGTGGCAAAAACCTTAGTTGTGACTGGTCTGGAGGCTCCATATATCCTTGGTACTCCAGGAGAGGGTACTTCAAAGACCCAAAAGGGTACTGGTGGGCTTTTGGTATAGTTGCCTTGAGTACAAAGGAGATTAAATAGCTGTCTTGTTTGCCTGGTCTCTCAAAGGATCTGTCTGTGGTGCGGTTGCTGAAGGTTAAAGAACAGCAGGTGACAATT
>VYXH01007168.1:12038-62293 GCA_013397275.1 Burhinus bistriatus | reverse complement strand
TGATTCCATGATTCCATGATTTCAATCATTAATTAGTTTGCTGGGAGGTGTATCTCATATTCAGTAACAATTTGTCTTATACCAGCTTCCAATCACTGGTTCTCATCATGCCTTTATCAGCTTAAGGGGACGTAGTATCAGCAGTCTTCTCCCATGCACGTGGGCTAAGATTAATCACTGCATTATGCTTTTGTAAAATAATTAGACCACCTTTCCCTCACCTCAAAAATCATTCCTAGAGGCATTTCCAAAGCACCTCTCCTTTTCCCACTTCATGTGTGAATAGGCCCTCTGAATCCACAACCCGACAGCACTGGGCCACCAGCAGCAACCTCGGCACCTTCCTCCATATGAGCCACTTCCGAGGGCCAGGCAGATTGGGAAAGCTAATCCCTATAGGCAAACCAGCCAGTTTGTTGTCCTTGTGGAGCCACCTTTCTATGGAATAATCTACACTGTGTTTTGGATCCATTCTCCCTAAAAGCGTGACCTACTTCTTTGCTCCTGTGCACCTGATCTTGCATTAGGATACATCAAATTATGTGCTTCACTTGTACAAGTGACCTGTCCAGCAGTTTTTGTCACCTGCAAACTTACCAGTACCTTTTTTTCCTCCAGAAAATTGATTATCATGACACCAAGAATAGATCTTCCTAGGATGCTAACAGGAATAGGTGCCATATTGATTTTGTATAATGTTATTTTTAATCAGAATTTCATATGCTAAATGATGTTTCATCATTCTCAACCTGATCTGCAACAGATACCAAGTTTGTTTGTCAAAATCTGTTCCACAGAAAATCATTCTTCACTGCTTGTGTCATTCTGTGGTTTTCTCCAGTACTTGGCTACCAGGACTACAGCTACTTGGATCACTTTGGTTATCATTTTACAATATTGGCAGTATATTAACACCCACACTCACACTGTCTCTGGAATATAATCAGCTTTCTAAGCTTTTTTTTTTTTTTTAAAGCAATTTCCCAGTTTTTGAGAACTTGGTCTTTCTGAAAGAAAGCTTGAGTCTGAGTTATGTGGTACAACAGAACTGATACCTTGAATGTTATTAGCAACTGCTTGACATCCTTCTTTGTTACTGATGCAGCAGCAAATGTCCCTTTGTTATTTTAAGAATCCAATGCATCTCCTCGCTTCTTTCCAAACACGGGTCGGAAAGAGTCATTGCACAGTTCCATTTAGCCTAAAGCTCCAGGCTTGCCCTCGTGTAGGAGGCAGAGCCCAGCCGCTGGTGGTGCCCACACTGTGCACCAGGAAGTCAGATGCTGGGGAGGTAGGTCAAAGAGACACATGTGGGAAGTGATATCTCATGGAGCTAATGCTTACCATGGAGTACAAAAATGGTTCCAAAAGCAGGCCTAGGAAACCAAGATTTACCCGTATTTGCCTGGAAAGCTAAGGCAGACTTCTCAGAGGTAGTCTCTGATGACATCAAGTTAGGTGGGAGCGTTGACCTGCTTGAGGGTAGGAAGGCTCTACAGAGGGATCTGGACAGGCTGGATTGATGTGCTGAGGTCAATGGTATGAAGTTCAACAAGGCCAAGTGCTGAGTCCTGCACTTGGGTCACAACAACCCCATGCAGCGCTACAGGCTTGGGGAGGAGTGGCTGGAAAGCTGCCTGGCGGAAAAGGACCTGGGAGTGTTGGTTGACACCAGCTGAATATGAGCCAGCAGTGTGCCCAGGTGACCAAGAAGGCCAACAACATCCTGGTTTCTATCAGGAATAGTCTGGTCAGCAGGACTAGGGAAGTGATTGTCTCCCTGTACTCAGCACTGGTGAGGTCCCACCTTGAGTACTGTGTTCGGTTTTGGGCCCCTCGCTACAAGAAAGACATTGAGGTGCTGGAGCATGTCCAGAGAAGGGCAACGAAGCTGGCGATGGGTCTAGAGAACAAGTGTTATGAGGAGCAACTGAGGGAACTGGGGTTGTTTAGCCTGGAGAAAAGGAGACTGAGGGGAGACCTTATCGTTCTCTACAACTACCTGAAAGGAGGTTGTAGCGAGGTAGGGGTCAGGCTCTTCTCCCAAGTAACAGGAAATAGGACAAGAGGAAATGGCCTCAAGTTGTGCCAGGGGTGGTTTAGATGGAATATTAGGAAAAATTTTTTTGCTGAAAGGGTTATCAAACATTGGAACAGGCTGCCCAGGGAAGTGGTGGAATCACAATCCCTGTAGATATTTAAAAGACAGGTAGATGTGGTGCTTAGGGACATGGTTTAGTGGTGGGTTTGGCAGTGTTAGGTTTACAGTTGGACTTGGTGATCTTAAATGTCTCTTCCAACCCGGGTGATTCTATGATTCTATGACGATACCTTCCTTGTTTTTGGGGCACTTGACAGGAGATCCTTTCTATACATCATTTTTGCATCATTCTGTGTGTAATGGTAACCCTGGGGTGACAGTTCATCTATATGTGCATTTCTGGTTTGACTTTTGGTCAAATGAATCCCAGCTCCTGTGTCTGAACTGCAGAAGCTGGAGTATTGCTGGGTATCATTTAAAGCAAGCAAAGCTATGCTTCAAACTACAGTATTTAATAATGTGGTACTTCTGACCTTAATCTTTTTGTCACTGCATTCCCTGTCAGTAAAACAGGGGTGCTCTTCCTTCATGGTCATATTGTGAAGATAGAGTAATAAATATTTGGGAAGCACTAAGACACTGTAACATTCAAGTTTCATTAAAAAAAAGCTAAGAAAATAACCTTTATTTTTCAAGCTAGGGATTTACTATGGGGAAGTAAATAAGGCCATATATTGAACAATGAGGATTAGGCAAAGTAAGCCTCTCAAAATCCTTCCTGTATACTCAGTGAAGCATGAAAAAGACAGTTTCCACATCTTTTGTAAAAAAACAGGGAACATAATGCAAGAAAATCATGTAATTAAAGACAAAAGTGTAATAGATGCAGAGGCTAAATTTAGATTTAACAAAGACCTACATTTCTGACATTTTTAAATATTTAATTTGCAATCCTATCAAAAGCTTTCATGCTGTACACATATAAGTTTTCAACATGATGTATACATATAGTTATATTTTGTAAAGCCTGCTTCTTTCCAATTCTCAGCACTGAGAAATTTCTTCTTTCATAGGTACTATCCTTTGTTTATGCATAACAGATGCCCAGGTAACAGCTCATTTTAAATAAAAGGAGGCCTAAAGGAGAATTGCACCAAACTGCTTATTAAAGATTGGGTCAGACACAGCCACCTGCACAGCTGCCTTTCTTTTTTTTTTTTCTTCTTAGAAATCCCCAGAATGTTTTGCTACCATGAAATCAGTGAAGTGCACCCCCTAGGATGAAATCCTCTAAAGTAGCACACATCCTTTATCTGCTATGCAAAAAGGCTTTATATTCTTATTTGGTGGTCTACACCAGACACCCTCTGTATCTGTTTATTCCTTGTTGGCTAAAATATCTGTTCACAAGAATTGTAAATCCTGTTCTCTTTGCTCAAAAATCAAATGTCACTTTCTTCCCGGCATGTCACCCAGTCACTTCAGCCTTTCAATCATCTGAATCCTTCAACTATATCTCAGTAAAAAGTTATGTCAAATATCTTCCTTCTAATGATCATTTCCAATTTCTCTCAGTTATTACTAAGTCTTCTCACAGTGTATGCGCAGTTAACATTTTTGTTCTTCATATATTCTTTATGTTTGCTCATCACAGAGTACCTAATTCATGAATTTCAGGTCCAAGTACCTCTACTGGTATGACTCCCTTGACCACTTTTTCTTCAGCTGCTAGTTCTTCAGAGTGTGGAAAACTGATTTGTCCCTTACCACCAAGAAAGAAATTGCATCTGCTGCAAGTCCTCTCCCACTCTGGGAGATGGTCTGATGCTACATGAAACATGTCATGCTACCTGCCAGGCCAGTGACTCATTCCTGCATCTTCCATCTTCTTTCTTCTTGCTTTGGGAGTTAGGAGAATTCACTGAGAAGGTCTTGCCCTGTTTTTGTCTCCAACCCCCTTTGGAAATCCTGGAAGCCTCTAAAAGTATGTCATCTACAGCCACGTCATTCCTGACGGTGCTGACTAGGACTGGTCTAAACAGGCTTTGTCTATTCATATAAATGTCAGTGAGTAATGGGTTGAAAAAAAGATTGAAAACTGTTGATCTAGGCATAGTAATTTTAGTGCTGCATATACATACATAATTGTTTTCCTCTGTAAATGGGAAGTTGAAGAATACTGCAATGCGCTAATTCAAACCCAGCTATTGCTGTTGCAGTTGACTGCTAGCACCCCGACAGAACGGGGGGAGGTCCGCTATCCCTCTCTTCCCTCCCAAGGACTTTCCCACCTACCTCAGCTAACTTGCTAGCACGGTCAAAATTCTGTCTTTGTTACGAGCCTATACAGCATTCCCAAACACTGGCAAACCCCCCCCAGCTGCAAGTGTATATACACAACTGCATGATCCTAACCCTGCAGGCTCTTTAGACGTCTTGACTGCTATGCCTTTATATCAGAATATCAGAACAAAGCTCAACTTCAAATTAATCTCCCAATCGAAAAGTTTTAAGACAGCCAAATGAAATTAAAAGAACATCAGATTTTGAATTACCAACCCAGCAGTATCACTGTGTAACTGCCCATGTTTTGATACATAGGGAACAGGAGCACAATCCCATCAATCCTGGTGTTACCAACCAACATGAATTTCCCCTTCCAGTAAATCTTACCGCTTCCTACAAATATAACAAAAATTGAACACAGTTGAGAGTCTTTGTTTCAGCAGAGCCAGCAAGAAATACTGCTTCCAATTCACGTTGACCAATGCATACACAATGATGACTGTTGTTCCAGGGTGTTTGTGCAAGCTCTAACAATCCTCCATCGTAAAGGTTCAGTCAAGACTGCACATACAGAGGTTTTAGTGGTTTATTTCTTAGAAGGAAGGTTCGTATACTGTCTTCTGTTGAAATGAAAACCCATGAAAGCCCATGTCAAAGACCCACAATGTTTAAATGGAAGGAGAATGGTGGAAAAATAAAAGGAAAAAACCAGCAAAATAGTTACCTGATGCGTTCAAAGAAATATGATAAAGAATTAGGCACCGGACTGCAATCTGGATTGCATTTTTTTTATAAAGGAACACAAAGACTAAGAAATAAACATTTTTTTAAATGACAAATTTTTTTTAATGACAATTTTTTTTTTAATTCCAAAAAATCAGCAGGTTCTATCAGTACTTACAACCCCAAATTCTCATTTTGGGGATAGTACCATCAGGTAATTTATTAAAGGTTAAAGACTCCTTACATACTACTATTCCCCTCCCAAGGTGTATTCAGCACGGGATATGGAAAACTGGGAAAACATTTTGCACAGTTTAGTTTTGTGAAATACTTCTCCTGGCTTAATCTTTTGTGCCTCATCCATGCCAAATACGCCCCATACCTAGGGACATCCAAGGAACATCAGACAAGGGGAAGGGAAGGAACCTGAGAGAACACAGAATCATGCTGATCCGGTATAATGTCTGAAAAAGGGCAGTAAACATGGGATGGGTTGTATTCACAGCTAGGCACTGAGGAAGGAATAAAATCCATTTGGAAGACAAATTTCTTCATCTCTACCATAGAATTTTATACGGCGTACTGTGCACTGCGACGATACCTTCTTAGGACAAGCTATATTTTAAAAAAAGTCCTTTCTTGTTTTGAACAGAGTGATGGTACAAAATGAAAGAAGGACCCTTGAGATTTCCCAGTTCGCATTGCCAGTATCCCATTCTTTTAAGCTAAGGTTACCGATAAGCTTGAGTTGCAAGTTTTGGTTTTATGGGTGCTTCACATGGTTAGTGACAAAGGGGAAAAGAAACACGTGGCTCTAAGTATGAAAGGAACATGAATACTAAGAAAGGGAGGACCTACTGGTTCTTGATTTGGACCATGTGGAAAGTGTTCCTCTCTCTCTCTCTGTTTCAAAGAGAGCCCTAGGAGGCCAGAACCAGATGAAGTATCGATTTGTGACTGAACTCCTCCAATTTTTCCATTTCTGTGAGGCACCCAGCCCCTTCTCTGCTGAGGAGAAGTCCAAAGTCCACAGTCTGTTTCTCAGCAGGTAGCCCTGACCTCCCGCAAAAAGAAGTTTGGACATGTGCATTGTGACTCGGAGGCCTGATGGAGTCCTTCACCCTCCAAACCTGAAGCCAGACATTAATACAAGTCCAGTGAGTTGAGAAGAAAAGGATATCAAGGAGAAAAACGGTAAGTTCATGGACTAACAGGTCAACATAGGGGAGCAAGCTGGTGACGTTGCTACGTTCAGTGTCTGCTTTTGAACTCAACATAAGTGTGTTTGCCTAGCAAATATTCAACCCAGGCTAGCAGGTTTGCTGGTATATGAGAAAACAGCTCAGCTGCATGTAACTAGAAGCCCAAAACATCAATACTTCCCTCTAAACAAGTGCAGAGTGGGAAGACGTATGGAAAATAATTTCCAGTTACTAAGTTTCACTTGCATACCATCACCTGGTGATGAAATCTTGAAGTCCCAAAATGAAGAAAACCTCATTGAGGTCATGGAGGTCAATGACAGTTTTGTCTACAATTGTAATAGCTGGGCTCTCATTAACTTACAAATGTAATTCAATCAACAGTCAAGAAGGCAAAGCAGAAATTAACAGAAAAACCTTGCTGTGTTGCTGGACCTCTCACAGTTCTCTCATGCAGCCACTCAGTTTTGATTTGTGGCTCCACAAAGTGCACACCACTGCAGGTGAAGAGAAGAGTTACTGTATTCAGGAAAAGGAACTTGAGAGACCATAAAATAAAGCTGTCTTCTCCCAAGTGCTGCAGGGATCAGAACCTAAGAAATCAGAGAAATGATTGAAAGAAAACCACTGACTGTAAGGAAAAAAAAAAAAGTTGTAAAGAGAGTTCCCACTCTACTGAATCACAAAATATTTTATTAATTCTAACATCAATTTCATCAGTCCAGCCCACAGAGACAAAACTTTAAAGGTGCTCACAAAAACATTCTATCTACATGGGTTTAGAAGGACCTTGGAAGAACCTGCATATGCATCACGTACAGGCAGAAACCCCTCCCCCCCACCCTAATCATATAAATAGGTATGCCAAAATGGCACGAGCTTAAGAGGATTCAAAGAAAAGCCTGTACATTTTTTATAGAAAGCATGAACAAAGGCAAATAACGGAATACATCCAAAACTAATCGAAACAGATGCCAAGACTTCTGAGGGCAAAAAGGTTGAAATCTTCATGCTTCTACACATAAGCGTGCCTCCAGCTGATATAGAAAGAAACTTTCCTTATGAGCTGAAACCCTTTTAATCAACGTTGTAATGATGATGGTCAATGACCAAATACATTGCTGTACACACTACTTTGTCTGACTGGGGAAGGGAGATCCCACACACCACAGCAGAAAACATCTTGTACCACTGCAGATTAAACCCCGTGTTTTCAATAGGACTATATGTGTTTACATGATTAACTCATCAGAAAAGGAGTTCCCAGACAAAATGCAAGTTATATCTGAAAGAGAATTCTTTTTGTATTAATATCAGTTGCATATCATATCAATTACTTGCAAAACCATTTTGTTTATATAATCATTTTTATATAAACCATTTAAACATTTACAAGTTAATGAAAGATATAATTTCTTAGATTCATTTTTTCTAACTGTAATTTTGAAATTTGCCAAAAAAATTATTGCTAGGTCTGATCTTGCAAGTTTGATGCATGTTCAAAATGCACATAATGTTAAAATAAATCATGCAGTCTGTAACACAGCTGCATAGCTAGATCCATGTGAATCCAAATAGTTTTTCCCAGAGCATCACCTTTAAATATTGTTGCCTTACTTCTTTAAGATGAGAAAATCCCCATTTTACTCCCAAACCAGACTTAAGCATGATTAGAAACTTGTCAAGTGCCATGACCATCTAAAATTGTCGCAACATCTAACGTATAGTATTGTCAAGCATGTGCAATCTATATGCATCTAGATTGTTATTTGTGCAAAAACATGCAGACCTACTCTGCCTTCATGTGCAAATCCACGCTGTCTTCAGTGAGGGTTTCGTGGTAGTCACTTAGGGCAGAATCTGGCCTACATTTACCTTCTTGGTATTTAAAAGACAAGAAGAATTATTAACTAGTATCTGTTAAAAAGGCCCAACTGCAGAATGTTTTAGTAGAAAAATAAACATTTTAAGTTATTAGCAGATAACATTAGTGCAATTATTTTGACTGCCTTACTTTCATACAGTAGATTAAAAAAATATATTGTCACTTGTGAAAAGAACCTAAGACACTTCAGAAGCAGTTATGTAGCTGCCAAATAAAGAGAAGGGGAACACATTCTGTGGCATGATATATCCACAGCGCTTACTTTATGTAGCTCTCAATGCTTAGTGCCTTTTAATGCTCCAGAAAATGAACTTCAAGGCATGTAAACTAATTACAGTTCTTTTCATACAAAAATATATCAGGTGATTTTCAAAAGGCTGGCTAACTGCTGACTGGAAAGAGAACATCTTCATATTCAGCTATATCCTAGATGACATCTGGATCAACTTCTTTCTTTGAAGAACCATTTTTGGTAGTCCGAGTTGGTACACGGTCGTAATAATGGTGCTGGGTTACCATTGTGAGCGTTTGACTGGGCTTGTACGCACTTCTGGGTTTGTAGATGAAACAAAGTACCGTCCTACAAAAGACAGAATTAATTTTTGCTTTTCAGGTCTTAAAAATTACAGGCATGTCACTGTATTTTAAAAGTAATAGAAGACATTTATAACAAATAAATATCATACATATCCTTCTCATGGGGCCATGCAGTGAAGCTAAAATGTCTAACTGGAGGATCTCTGACACTTTATCAAAAGATCCTGCTTTTAAACTTACAGTAACATTGCTTTAGAGTCATTTGTGTCTTGACATCTAGCCCTGCAAAGGGTGTGCTAATTTCATTCCTTTGCCTTTTGTTACTTCACCAGAATACGGGCAGAGAAAACCAAAGCCGAGTACAGGCGTTGGCCAAATTCACCAACTCATTGCACATCTTGCAAGTAAAATGTAAATGTCGTTAGTTAAGTGTAGATGTTGGATATATTTTCAGCAAAAAAATGTCCCCTTTCTTCACAGGGTCTATTTTTAGTGGAAAAGGAAAAAAAAGTCTAAGCTTGCCCCTTGCCTGCAGATGTGTGTGGAGTTAGCTTGTTTTGCTGGAGGGCAGCACAGCTGCCTCAGAGCTGTAAGATCTGACAGGCCTCCACAGTCAGATTCCCTAAAGAACACGTTTTGAGGCCGCAGGCCCTCCTATTATAGGAGTCTCCAAGAACATTTCATCTCCAGTTCACATTGCTCGCCCCAATCCAGGAGCACTGTCAACTAGGACGGCGAGCTAGAAAAAGGCGGTGTAGCCAGCTGTGGAGAACTGCCCTGCTCCGAGATCCCTCCTTTGGCCCAGGTGACATTCCCACACCTAACGATCTCCAAGGCCTCTGGTGGCTTCAAAAGAAAAATGCCAACACCTTGTTTCTGAGCATAACCCTGACTCCTTTGAAAGTCTGCTCCTTCCGTCATCAGGAGTGTCGCACTAATTACACCTCGAGCTGCAGCCCCTGATGCCAGCAGTGCGTGCTTGCTCACGGGCTTGCTGACAGACTTAGCTACTGAATGACTTTCCCATTTCCGTCGTGATAATTCAAATTTTTGAGTGGACTAATCAATATCTGCCTGACTCGTTTTTGACTCAGTGCCCGTAATAACTTGATTCTTGCCAGGCTGCTGGGAAGGCTGTTCAAATCTTTGATTATGCTACATCTATAAAGACAGCTTTTCCAGTGTCTGACACCGCTCCGCACAAAGCAAGAGAAATGTGGTACTGACACACCTCACCCATCATTTGGCCTTGAAAGGTGAGGACTGGTGATTTTGATTTAATGCATTAGAAAGAAGAGGAATCGGAGCAGAGCAGTACATTCAAATCACACACAGGCACAAAGTGATCACGAGAAAGAAAGAAGATTTCAAATAATTCCTAAAGTTTCAGATGCTAAAAGTTAACGGTTGGGAGTGCAATGGAAACAGATGTATTCCAAAACTGTGTTTTCTCAATTATTTCCTGAAGTGACTGAGGGTCATTCAATATACGTAATCTTAGGGATTAATGCATATGACCTTGAAAAATTTTGTTAAAAGTCAGCACTAAAAATGAAGTGTCATTTATAAACTCAGACTTTTAAATAGTTTGTTTTACTCAGTAATATCACTGTGAGCTTCAGTCTGGACTAGATTTAGTGAATGAACGGTAGTTTTCATATTTTTCTTTAGAATTTATTCTGCCACCTGTCACTGGTGGCAGTATACTAAGCATGAAATTTGTCAGCCATGGAGCCTGTAGAGTTTAGATACATTATGCAGACACATTATGTAAATATACCATTTTGATATATTATGTGACCTTTTCCCATAGTCAAATAGTAACACTCCAGAACCTGACCAAGGCCATCATTTTTCATTGAATTTATTTTCTCTCAGGCATCCAGGAACTCCTTCAGAGATTAAAAAGTACTAAACACAAGGTTTTCTAAGATCATGTTATGTTTATTAAATATACTCCATACTTCTCAGCATTTCTCCCCTTTGGGAGTAGGCATTAAGGTTGTAGAAGACAGGTACAGATTTGCTGAGTCCCCACAGGCAGTAAGATGCAGCCTGCGTAGGGGTAGGAGTAGAGCAGAAGGTATATTTTGGTGGTGCATCAAATTACACAACTGCACGTTACACTGCAGAAAAGCTCAAGGAGCACTTCTGGTGCTCACAGGGAAGGTCACAAGAGATGGCTTGCAGAGGAGAAGCAGCTGCTCGAAAGCAGAGAAGAGTGTAATGTAATGGTGGTATGTGAAGTATTAGGGATATATGGTGGTATAAATACTGGGAAATAAAAGAAGTGAATGAAAGGAGAGCAGAAGTAGGCCAGCATGAGACTGGCTGGGGAAGGGGTACATTGCGGCATCTCAGTTCTCAGGAGAAGACAGTAGGGGTGAGATGTGAGAGAACTGAGCAGCCCACAGAAAGCGCTAGATGTGGATAGGGTGAAGAGACACCTCTGCCAACCTTCCCAACTCCTCTGAGGTTAGGAAGGGCGCTTTCCTTCCTCTCATCTTCCTGTTCTTTACGACTGGCGTACTCTTCACCTGCGTGCTACCCTGGTTCTATGTTCAGATATTAAAAGCCAAGATAGCATATTTCTCCCAGGGATCTATGCCGATGTATATGCAAGATGTATAGGCAGAAAGATAAAAAGAAAAAAAACTCAACAATTCTCCTTCCACCCACTCCCAAAAAAAACCAAACCCAAACCCAAGTGGGCACACTTACCTCTCTGAAAACAAACTTCTGGTTTTCAGGAATACTGTGGACATTTTCTTGACACAAGTACATTGTCAAGTAGTCAGTCCCTGAATCGACTGCTGCACAGATTTCTGGCTGTCGGGTGTTGTAACGTATCTCATTATGGGATGTGTACTCGAAAAACTACAAACCCAAACAAAGAAACAAAGGACAACAGTCATTTCATATGTACACGAGAAAGCATTTATCAAGAGGATATACTAAGATACTATAATTAAGCTCACATATTAAAGTTGCTATTGTGGAGAGAAATCCTGCCAAAAATATTCAAGAAGCCTTAACTGCTGCAGTTTGCTTACGATTTTACAGAAAATCAATCTCACCTCAACACTGCTTTACTCTGGTAGCACTTAAAACGTATGAAATGCTGAATAAATGCCCTGGAAAACAGACGTTCCAGCATTAAAGAACTTACAAAATTCAACTGCAATATTCTGCTTTCACATTCTAGATCACCCTTAAAAATAGGATGGAAACCAGTTTATAGCCTGACATTATGCCTTCTTAATTCAGTTGTCACAAAACAATGTTCCTTTTAATTAAGGAGTTGCTCACTGCATAGTTCAAATGCAGTTTGGTCAAGGTTCATTTCCAGTTACAAAGTACTCAGGATGCATGGTGATGAGCATTTGATTATAGAACATTTGAAGATATTATTTGGAGGAAATCAGTTACAGCTGCTTTCAAACACGAACAGAACTTTATTAAAGACAATTTACTGGCTTTGCTCGTTGTACAACATTCTACAGAGGTGTTCTGAACATGCTATAAAGCATCTTGGCTCTTGTAGCAATTATGGCTGAAGACTTCCTTAAAATTTTTGTATTTATCATGGACACTTGCCACATTTTGGACTTCATTAAAGAGCGGCAGAGTTTGAGAGTTGTTTGTATTTAGTACGCTTGTAAATAATTTAGATTACTATAATGCACGGATGTGTGTTTAGATCTGCTTTAGATTATACTCAGTAGGGTAGAGGAGAGTTTTATACACATCAGAAAATTGCTTGTTACCAATAGCATAGCTGCATTAGTGGAAAACAATAAAAGGATGAGGGAGAGAAGGAATCCTCCTTTGTTTTGTTTCACCCCTGGAGAAAGAGACTGTAAGGCTTTGTGAAGGGGGCTGTAGCAATTCAAAAATGTTGTAGGTACTTGAACTTACCACAAAACCATCCTGAACAACCATCAAGGCTAATTAACCTTGAAAAAGAAACTGGAAATGGAGTTTTAATGTAAACAGGACCATGTGATTACAAAGTCTGCAGTCATCCATTTTCAGGTGTAAGAGCTTGGATTTAGGCTACGCCGATGGTAGTTGTTTCATGAAATCTCCTCTGCCCCTCCTTGTATGGCAATCAGGAATTTCTGTGCCAAGGTGGCTGCCGCAGCCGTACACAGACCAATGCTGTCCACTGCATCAGCTTGTGGAGCTCCATGACTTTTCTTTGGGCAATGATGCAATTGACCCCCTGCCCCCAGAACGAACCTGTTCACCATCATTCATTTGTGGTGCCGCAAAGGGAAGTGAGTGTGTCGAGAAAGCAACTTCAAATTTGAAGTCCACCTGCTGACATAACACCCAGGAGACTCCGATTTCCCCTTGAAACCTATGGCTAGGACCTGTTCCTATGATGTAAGCTGCACTACCTTTACGACATTTACTTTATGCCAGAAATGTCTCATCATCAACAAGAGTCAAATGTGGTAATATTGGCCCATTTTTTTATTATTATTATCTTTTACCCCAATAGGTAGGGGCTATTCCCTGGCCTCCAGGCTTTAGTTCCCAGGTTCAGCATCTGATTGGCACATGGAAAGCCTGTGACTTTGGGCACCACAGTGAGCTGGAAGGGCACTCATTTTAAGCCTATGACTTATGAATAAAGAAAAAGCTTCACTCCTGCTTGTTTGTGTCTGGATGGACACTTTTTTACAGCTGCCACTTTTACAAGGCCACATTTAGAGCCTTGTTCATTAGTGGATTGATAAGATACAATAACTCTTTTTAGCAGTTTGTATCCAGTATCAGTGAAAGCCTGCAAGCTGCTGATTGTATTGGATGCATCAAGAGTAGGCAGAGCAGCTGCTAGGTCAGAGAGGTCCTTACTGCTGACATCTTTCCTGAATGGCCTCTCAAGGGCTTGCACCAGATTTTGGAGAAGAACAAGTAACATGATTAATTCCTGGATAACATTAAGGATTTGAGTTATAGTATTAGAGGGTTTGAGTTATAGTATTAGCAACCAAGCATTCCTGCCTCCTTGCCCAATGAACATTATACAGTTCTTTACCCTATACTGCTTCAAATGGACTAAATACTTCAGGCTTCTTCAAGCTCCGGTAATACATGAGAGAAGTCTCTTCCTCCTCAAAAGGTGAAGTGTTTTTTAGTGCTCTTCCCTTGCCCTGTGGGTTCTGTGGGCAGAAAGGAAGCATTTTCAAACTGATCCATGGCACAGTAACTAGTAGCCTTACTGCATTTCTTCCCTTCAGAGAGCCAGTAGATTCCCTTAAGTGCTACTGGGAAACTTGATGAGGCCTTTTATCAGTGCTCTGTGGTACGAGGGATGGAGGCAGATTTTGGCTACCTCTCCAGACCAGGAAACACACTCTCATCCCTCTCTGCGCCTGGCTACCACTCTTCTGCACACAGGAAGAAGTTTGCACTTGATGGGTAGATACCCCTTTCACAGAAAACCCAAGGGCTTTGCTAAGCTCTTTGGTCGCCTCTCCTTATTTGCCTCAAATCTATCAGCTGCAAATGGGAATATTGGGCGGGCACTGTCAGACAAAGCAGGCTGCTCAGTGGTTTCCCATCCCTCTTACCACATCAGGTGGGATTCCTGCCATCACGCATTGGTGCCCTCCGTACCGCTTCCCAGCCATACCAAGAAGGGCAATGGGCTTTATTGGTGTTGAATTTCAAAGCCTTTCATTCTCATCTACAGGGCCAGACACTTCCACAAAACAGCAGCAGCCTGAGGTGCAAGCACCGAGTAGGCAGTGTTTTGTGTATTTTCTGCCTCTCTTCTGTGTACACTCAGCTCCTATCACCACAGTCGTATCCTCACCTTCTTGCTATAATGAGCGTGCTAATTTTAAAAAACCCATAGCTAGCTTTCTAACTGCTTACACAAAAGCAATTCAAAAGGACTAAAGGGAACCCTTTTGCTCAGGCCATGGATTCAAAGAAAAATATCAACAAATTACCAGGGATCTCAGTTTTCTGAGAGTGGTTTTACTTATTGAGACATAAAATGGGAGCAGGTGCTGGACTTTATAAATAATCGGGAGCACAGAGCACTCTCCTCTCGGCACAGTGCACACAGATATTCAGGGGTCACTTTAAGTGGAGAATTGCTTCCAGTGAAAAGAGCTTTTGCAGTTGTCCCCTACATAAACAGCCACCTGCCACTAGCATATCATGCCAGAGGGTGGGTGTACTGGACTGTAAGACATGTGGCTGACCAAGTTAACCTTCATTAATGTTAAATCCTATCAAGATGTTTTTGGTGAATAACTTCATTCCTTTATACCATGAGACAGTGTGAATGTGCAGCAGGGAGTACTATTTGAGGAAGAAAGTGATGAATGGTGGAACAAACTCTGCACCTGGAGGAAGGGATGAGAAGGAGAAGACTAGAGGATTAAAAATGGGAGCTAGCCAGGAAAGAAGAAAGGCATGTGAAAAGGAGCAAAACGTGACCCAGTATGGGCAGTAATGGGTGGGAAGAGTAAGTGAAGGGAGAGACAGAGCAAGGGTGTTAGAGAAAGACTGGGAGCCAGCCAGCATGGAAAAGAAAGTGTTAAACAGCATGGAGTGGAGAAACTGGAGCTGTCTGTGACATGTGGTGCAGGGCAGAGCACTGGAGTAAAGCTTTGTAATGAGGGTTTGCTGCTAAAGCTGTGTATTGGTAACGAGTGGCGTGATGAGAGCAGACCAGAGGAGAGCAGGCAGAAGATTTGGGGATTAAGATGGCAGCTTCCCTTCCAAGGACAAAACAGAAGTTAAGGGCTGCCTGTTGTCAGCAAACATCTGTGAAACTCTGTGGTGAAATGCCTTGCTCTCCCTAGCGTTGATACAACTAGAGGATGACCAACCTTGTCACCAGCAGCTCCATCAGCTGACAGCAGTGGATGTGCATGTGGAAGATTTGACTGTTTTAGTCCTGCCACTGTCACCTGCCAACTGAGCTAAGGAATTCACACCACCACCCGCAGCGAATGACTGTCAAGAGGGTGGTGGGACTGGAGGAGATGGAGAGAAATGTTCTGCTGGGAGGTTTCATGGCTATTTGTGAGTCAAAAAAAGAAGGTGCAGGTTCAGCAATTCTGACTTCCATTTCCCCATCTCACTTGTGCTTCTACATCTTGTCTTATTTTAGCCTCCCTCTGTTCCCCCGCCCGCAGCTCTTCCTGCTGCCCACTTTTTCTCTTGCAATTACTTACCTGTCACCCCTACTCATGCCCCCATTTGCCAACTGGCATGTCTGCTCCCTCATTCAGTCCCCCGTCCCTTTCCACTAAAGAGGCCTCCAGTGATTCTGCTTGTTTCACACTCCCTCCCTGTAGCTCCTAACTACTCCTTGCTCTGTCACACATGCCCTGCTCCTCGCCTGTTGCCCTACCTCTGTCCCAAACTTCTTCTGCCTTCTGTCACCTTGGCCCCCTTTCCCTGGGTCCTGTCAGCCTTCTCATGCCTTGTGCCCATTTCACTAACATTGCTTTGCCCCTTTCCTGTGTTTGGCCTTACCTCCTCAGGCTCTGCGATTCTCTTGTATCACCTCGTATTTTCTTCTATCGGTTTATATTGCAGTCAGCGAGCTTCTCCATTTCTCCTTCCTCCTGCTGCCTGGATGCCAGCAGAGGGAGCACTAATTGCACAGCTCCAAGAGCATCGCTGCTCAGTCTGGTGTCTGCTATCGCAGGTACACGGATGCATCGCACCATCAGCAGAGACGTGCGAGCATTAATATCCAGTCATTTGATATCTTTGCAGTGAATTCAGTTAATCTTTCAGTGCTAGCTAAACAAGAGGTAACTTTAAAAATGTCTTCTCATAAGAACTATTTTCCTATGAATTACATTTCTCTTTTGCTTTCAGCCTTTACCCTATGTGTGATCTCAAGAGATATCAAAATTAAAAGCATCCAGTGTGAGAATCAAAATTAGATGTAAGATCACCTCACAGTGGCAACATGTTGTCTAAGCCCTACTGCAACGTTTTTTACCATACTTTTTAAATTACAGCCATAGCATTAGTCAAAATGTAAGTAAAACATGAATCTTACCTGATTTTGTCCCATGCCATGACATGGGTACAATATGACCCTGTGTCCAGTTATCTGATGTTCATTTGTAGGGTTATAATCAAAGCAGAAGTTTGCCATTCCTCTATTCTTCAGCTAATCAAAACAAAAGAATATTTTAAAGTGTTAATCTAAAGTAAGGAAGATATGCGGTAGTCACCCCCATCCTGCTGGGCTGTGAGGTTTATACCCCAGAGCTGGTTCAAACTAATTGGAATAGATCAAATGGAGCCAATGGCAACATCTCTCAGACTAATGTGAAATAAAACTGTTGGGACCGTCTTGACTTTGGGCATTGAAGCAGACAGACAGGATGGCTTCCCCGAGGAATGACGCCGTGTTCCAGTGTATTTGCAAATGAAGCAGGCAGGAACTACAAAAAGCTGTGTTGAAACCCAACAAGCCAGTAACTCATGCAGAACAAAAGAGTCTGCCACGTCTTTAACTTCCCCCTCCACCCAGGACCTACTTGTTCAATTTTCTTATGAAAAGACGACTACCTACTTTTCTCAGTTTGTCAAATAGGAGATGTTAGAAGGATTTGTTCTCAAAGGGAATCCAGTACCCTCTTGAGGTTGAAAAAGCAGAGAGATTTTAAGACCAGAAATCATGACAGTGGGTAAGGTATCTCTTTGGAAAGAGGCACTAAGCGTGATATTAAACGTTCATTACTAGTGTTGCTGATCTCAGACACAACGGGTACATAACTTCTAGATTAAGTTTTAAAATATTAAGCTATCTGATTTTAAAAACATCAGGCTAATTAACAAGGATTTGCATTTAAGTATTCAGAAGGCAAAAATAACTGAAAATAAGTTAAACAATGCCATAACAATTACTGACTCCTAGTATTAGCCACTTAACCAAATTTAAAATTACACAGAGCAAAACTGGTTCTGTAAACATAGGTTCAAGCTGAATGCCCCCGTTACTGAGTGTAATTATATTGCAGACAAAAAGAATAAGCAGAGTAAATCTCAGAAGAGTTACTTCAATTTCACCGTTACTTGTAATTTCACTGCTCTTCCCTAGTCATGATAATTGTACCCTCAGTTCTCAACCTGGAGAACGAACAGACATGAAGGGATTGCAGAAGGCTAAAACCAAACAAATAAGACAAACCCTGCAGGACCCAAACCCACCACAGAGCAAACCACACAAGCTGGAAAATTAAATATTTGTGTTCTACGTATATTTTGCTTTCCCAACTTCTACTTTTTATTGCTACCCCACATCTTTTTTCCACTGCTTTGTGCCCGTTCCCACCGAAAGACAGCCAAGCTCTCAGCACGCCTGGGCTGCCGGCCCAAGGCAACAGCAATACATTGTGGGGCTGGGGAGGACCACCGAGCCGCCACGGCTTGGGGCCCCTTGCAGGGCTGCTGGGGCTGTGAGGGTCTCCTGTCAGAGCCAAACATATAAATGTAGGGCTGAAGCCCTACCCTTACAGGTTTTGCTTCTTAATTCCTCTCTGAGCACGTTTCCACTATGCATTTGGTGTAATTTTTCAGCACAGCACAAACTAACATCAGAATTTGGTGTATGATAAAATTCATCCTTAGTTTTAGTGTCCAAGTCTACCTGAAGCAAAAGACATCCCCTGGGCACCCTTTCTACAGAAAGTGCTGCTTGGTTTGATGGGAACACGCTAGACCACTGCACCCCTCCCCCAGCTGCCGAAAGAAGACATTCTGCTTACCTTCATAACACGAGGCAAGAATTACACTTACAAAAACAGGAAAGAAAAGTGTCTTTTACAGGTGATTTTTAACACTACCATGAAACTAACTAAACCAAACAATACGCTTCTCATGTTTTCACATTCGACATCAAGAAATGTCAACTTAAAGTCATAACCACTTACAAATGGTAATTGTATCTCTAAAAATATAAATCCGTTCTGTCGTTGTCAGCGACTGTCCTCAGGATCAGAGGGTCTCTCATTAGTATGTTTAACAACGTATGACTTTGCCTGACTGTCTCCTGACTCCACGGGAAGATAAAGGTAGCAAAGCACTTATCCGTGGTGCCCTTCCAGACAACCCAAGGCCTTCGCTACCGCTCCGAGCATGCGCCCTTCGCTGTCAGCCCCCAGCACGTGCTCGAGCATGCACTCCCTTTTGTGGCCTGGAATTTTAAATAACCTATTTTAAAATGCCATGCACCACCAGAACTACTGTAACTCTCCTACGCACATTATGCAATGCCCAAACAGAGGCAACAAAACAAAAGCTGTGTAAAAGACTACTAACTTAAATCTTCATTTCAAATGGTTTAAAGCTGAGCCTGTACTCCCAGGATGCTACCACCTATGTTCTCTCATTTTTCTCTTTCACACATAAATGCTTCTGATACATGGACAGATATTCCTAAATACACATGGTCCATATTTCAACGTGGTTCTTTAATTTGTTTTAGCAGACATCGATAGATGTTCTTTTATACCCATATCTCATCAGGATGCCTAATAGATGTTCAAGACCTAATCTGTGGGAATACTGCATACTAAGCTGCTAAATGACCTGATCTGAAATAACAAAGATTTGAAAATAATCAGATTTGAAAATCTGATCACAGCACCATTTATGGGGGGGAAAAAAAAAAAAAAAATATTAAAAAATCAGACCTCTGTTCCAAGGCAGAAACAAGTATGAGAGAATTTGTGAAAGTAGTATTTTTCTCTTGTTAAATGAGAATACACACTTTAATTTCCTTTTACATGCAACAGCTCTATCAAAACAGCAATCATCCATTCATCTATGAAGCTCTCTTTTCTCCCATATCCACCATAAACAAGTCATGCAAAAAGAACAAAATTTTCTCTGTGACTTACCTTAATTCTTTTGCAGAACGCTGCATTAGAGAAACAGAAGCAAGAAAAGTGTTGATCACCTTGCCATTAAAATACATAGTTCAGTTATAAGAAGTTCTGCCCTTGCAGGATTACTGACTACGTCTCCACAACGTTTGCCTCCTATTGAAGGTGTACTCTACAGTGCCATTTAGTTACCACTCTGTTGAGAGGCTGGGACACGTAATAAACAGCAACTACTGAGATATTCACCTCAGACCTTCAGCCCTGACTTCTTGTAGAAATTTAAATCTGTTGTTTCTTAACATCTGGACATTTGCATGTAATGACGCAATACAGATGGCATTCTGTAAATAACTATTTAATTTTTTTTTTTAGATAAAATCCATTTCATATAACTGTAAGCACTGCATCAACAACAGATTTTTGACATTAAAACTTCATTACATTAGTTGACAAATACGGCCAGTGGAGCACAGCCAACCTTTCTCTTCATCCACAAAATAGATCAGAATCCTCTTTATTCTGCCACAGTGGCATTGGTGCTGATGCATTAGTGGTATGGGCAGATGATACTGTAGGACACAGAAAGATAGAAACTTGTAGCAAGCCAACAGCTTCATGGTACTGACCAGGCGTAAGCTTTTACCTCAAAGGTAATGTGAGCAGTCACAGGGAACGATTTTACTGAGTGTATACTATCAGCCTTTTTTGGATGGGAGGGGGCGGGTAGTGGATATTTTCAGATTTCTGTTAACTTATTACGTGCAATTGTGAAATGGGTATGCAACGTTGACGACTAAGATCCTTTGAGGGAATCGATGATGAGACACTGCTGTTGGAATTCAGTAACTTGCCCCAGCAAGTCCAGGTCTCTCTGGGAGCCTCAAGAACATACAGCACACGTCTCAATTGATGGTGTATTCACTTGAGATTAATAGCAAATACCTGAATTTCTCCCACTTTCTTTAAAAAAGTCTGTCTTAAGCTTTCAGAAGCTGTGCAGCCAATAGAGTGGTGCATATTCTCCTGTGATGGGCATCAGATCTCCAAGTCTCGTCAGCTATAACCTTGGGTACCAATTAATCTCAAGTGGCAGCTCTGCAAATTGTATTATAATGCAGTTTTGGAGGTACACCCTAGAGGAGGCGGTTGTGGAGCCTGATACCTCTGAGAACTTGTAACACCAGACATGTGCAAGAGTCTTTCTGATTACATAACTTAAGCCACATAGCAAAGATCTCTTCTTCCGTAAGCCTGTCCATATATATCATGTGTTATTAAGAGAATTTACAAAATGGTCTCTTTCATGTCACAGCAAAATATAATTCTTCATAGTTTTAAAGACTTAAAATCTTTCTTCCTGCTTTTTTTTAAGGTTATATCTAGTGTAAATCAAAAGAAAATGATGACTTAGCATTTGGAAAAGCATTTGGAAACTCACTGAAGACAAGATGGTCTTGGGGGAAAATGCGGAAGGAAGCCACCCATAGCAAAATTCAAGTTTTTGATCTCCCAACTGATTTAGTCAGTTGCAGACGCTTTTTAGGATAGGTGGTGAAAAGAGCCATCAGCTACATAGTCACAACAGACATCTATCAGTTTAGTTGCTTCACATTCAGCTGGAAGAAAGATCAGCTAGAAACTATTTGAGAAGAACAAAGAAAAACTTCTGGTATCAGAACGTAATATGGTCTTACTGCCAAGTGATCAAACTTAAGAGAAAAGGAGAGATAAAATCCTGATTTTTGTGTCAACACTGTATTTTAAAAGCAATCTGGATGCCAAATTCAAAACCAAATTCACCAACTGACCATGATCTTTATCCTCAGATATGCACCATGAATACTAGCGATACTTGGTACACCTTAGAGGGCAGAGGAACCCTTAGTACTGGCATTTCCACAGCCACCAGTAGCATGAAGAGATCCCAGCACTGCCCAGTTCCCCTGTCTTCACCTAGCTGCACAATGCAGCAACGTCACAGTGCTAATATTAAACACGCAAGATGGCTCAAAGTCCTCCCTAGTGGTGCCCACACCATCTCTCCCCAGGACAGCTAAGATTTGTAAACAGACCTAGTCGGGGCTATCTGGGTGAACAATCCCACAGACCTGGGGTTCACATCTTTTTAAGATTTCACACCAGTTGAAGCACAAGTACAGCACATACTTTGCTGGTAAGTGTGCACACTCAAGGATGGCCAAAGCAGATACTATGTCAGAGAGACATCAGTGCACTACTCAAGAACGTAAAGGATTATCAGCCTTTCCAGAAACACTGACATCTTATTATTTTAACCCACTAAGTGCCTACCAGCTTCATTCCCACAAAAAAAAAAAAAAAAAAAAAAAAAAAAATCAAAGTCAAAATGTTTGGTTCACGTCCCACACAAAGTTCCAAAGCTGCATGGAGCCCAAGGGCCAGAAACACCCTACTTGTGCAGCTGCCCAAGGCACTGTATGGCTTAAAAATGGCAACTGCTTCAACCAAGCAAGGAGACAGAATCATACAACCACAGAATGGTTTGGGCTGGAAGGGACCTTTAAAGACCATCAAGTCCAACCCCCCTGCCATGGGCAGGGACATCTTCCATTAGATCAGGTTGCTCAAAGCCCCATCCAACCTGACCTTGAGCACCTGTTCCAGTGCCTCGCCATCCTCATTGTAAAAAATTTCTTCTGTATATGTATATACAGATATAAGATAGACCATGCCTATGCCCCTACCCTCGCAGCTGAGGTGCCCTGAAAAGGAATTTAATGCATGCTCATTCAGAGCTCTAGGAGCTTCTAGTTCACCTTGCTTTAATACGCCACTGAACAAAACAATACTGGGAGCTCAGATGCGAAGTTACATTAACCTCTCCAAATTTTCTTGGCTCTTTCATTAAAATAGTGAATAGACACTTATGATGTGCTCCTACAAAGATGCTATGCAGAAAAAAAATAAAAAGGGAATAGGCCTTGAAGTTGTGGCAATTTATTTTAAGTTGTCCATGCAGTTATCTTTCTATCATCTAATGCTGCTATCTCATCCAAAATTTCATCTCATAATGGCCTCTGTAGCCTGAATGTTTGAAATTTTACATTTTGAACCTCACTGTTCCAGTACTAGAACTTTTATGGAAAAATCTGACTTAAGTTAAAAAAAAATCCAAACAAACAACATTTTATGAATGAGAACACTTGTAATATTGATAGTACCCCCTCTCAAAGTATGATTTTGTTCAGAGTACTGAGTAAAATCAGCATTGTGGCATCCCAGGTTTACTGATGGTGTATCATTTTGGTATAAAGTATACTAATTTTACCAGTAAGGAGATGTATTTCCCTCGTTTGAAGGCCTCAGGCAGTTTATAAGAATGCAAACATAGCTCAGGCAAAAATATTCCAAATTCTGTATGTTTAAATAAAGTTTTAGGCAGCTAACCTTTTAGACAACCAAGCTTAGTACAGAGAGTAAAAATTTATCTATGTATCAGGAGAAAAGATTTAGTACAAGTGTCTAATTGTCAGTGCATGGCACTGACTGCTGCTCAATAATTCGTGCCTTTATTTTGATAACATATGGCTGACCCTATGTAATCTTAGAAAGATTTTACAACTTCAATGTAAAGATTTTCAAGGGAGGGAAAAATCCCCATATCCCTTTGCAATCTCTTTGAACAATTAAATAACCTCGCACTAAGCTGAGCTGTTAACAAAGCCGACACTTTTAAAAGTAGTGTTTTTGTGAACCAGAAAAGCATTACACAGCTAAGGCAGGAGTAAAGAACACGATCAATGATTCATTGAAGTTAGCAGATGGGACTCAATATCCACAAATCAGTGGAATCAGTAGGTGTCATTTTTGCACTGTCACTTTCTTAGGGTATAGCTGTACTTTAATCACATTTTAAATTCTTCCTGCCAAAAAAAAATGGTGTATTCTTATTATGCTCACAACTACATGACAGCATTTAAGAATTTTTTTAGAGAAATATATGGAGCACACCTAAATTACACCGTAGATACCTCAAGCAGCTCTGAACGAGAATTATTATTTCTAGGTATTGTCAAGACCTTTCCTGAGGATGACACATGGAGTTAAATCGTGAAAGAAACTGCAGAAATCCCTTCCCCTCCCCAGGAGGCTGAAGCACTATCAGTGCCACCAGTCTAGGCTTTCTTTTGGAGGGTGAAGGATGGAGGTGGAAGGGAGGATAAGGTTACTGAGCTGCTCCTGGAAGGCTTAGAATATCTTACTGCTTCAACTGTCTCTGACCTTGTCAGTTAGCGATCCAGCACAAAACACCAAAAAATGAACCAGTGTTGTACTGAGGTCTGTTCAAGGGCCTGGATGATGGTAGATATTACACAGAAATACTAACTCAAGTGCAAGCTCCAAGACAAATGGAGGAGGGTGGCCACTCTCTGCGAGGCTCCTAAGGGCTTTGCTGCCAACTGACACGCTCCCTGCGGGAGCTCCTACAGCTCCCCGTGGGAAATGCAGCTCCCTACGGGAAGCTGCAGCGTTTCCACGTTAGGATCCTTTTTGTCCACCAGGTAACAAAGCTATTAGGGAAGACTGCGGGGAGACTTGGTTCCCGTATGTTTTGTACGCCCACAGTGATCAGGTTTTTTCCTCCACTGCAGGAGATCCAGCAGAGGCTGAGTAACTGAAGCGCAGATGGCAGCAAGGCAAGACTGTTGCGATACGGGCTGGATGCGATGCAGCAGTGTGGGAACGCAGCTTAGCTAGATCTGCAGAGCAAGCGAGTTACCAGCAGAAGTACTTCTAAGTCAACGTGGCACTGGTAATCAGGAAGGTATTTTATACATCTCTGCCTGGCAGAAAGGTGCAGTCTTGCCTTCCTAACAAGACACGCAGCAGCCACCTGCTGATCTTTCACAGGAAGCCTGTATTTGCCGCATCATCCCTGCCTTCATCCCTTCCAAATGAGATTACAGTAATGTGATATACATGGAGCTATAGTTTATATTTATTTGTAAGCTGCAAATAGCACGGAAAGTTGTCCACTTTTTAAAAAGGAGAAGAGGATTCTCATATTGAACCAATGAAAATTGCTTGTGAACCTGTGCTGTTCTAAAGTGACCTCCAGACTAAAAGTTAACATGTTGGTTTTGACATACAGAATCCCATATGATCTGGGAGCACATAGCACCAGCTCTCTTTCCCATCATCAGAGCGTCATAGTTTTCATCAGATAAAATGTGCAAATACATGTTTCAAAGCACACTCATCTATTTTCAAGTCGACAACTGAAAACTAATACACTTTGGTTCTCTCTTTTTTTGCTATGCAATGCTTCAAGAAATAAAAAAAAAAAAGTCATCCTTTGCTACCTTTAACACTCCCAAGATGTCACTTGGAAGGTGTAATTCATGGCAACATTACCTGTTCTCCTACCCTCTCACAGAGCTCCTTCATAAACAGCATCCCCTAGAATAAAGATTCTGATAGAAACCACATTTGAAAGCCTACCAATTCTAACTGAATTCTACCAAAATCCCAAACTGATTTTGGCATAAAAATACCTTCATACTGAGCTAGTAGGAGAGCTCAGAGAACTGTGAAGAGGCCCCTTCTCAGCAGCCACGTACCATTCCAAAGAAACCTGGTCTGTCCTCAGGTACGTGAAGCTCTGGGTACACGTTCTCCAAGAACCATTTGAAGTCCTTACATTTCAGTTTCTCCCGAAGGAGTCTCCTTTCTGTCACATCTCCATACGGTTCCTAAAAGAAAAAAAAAAAAGAAAGAAAAAAATGATTAAAAAAAAAAAAACCAACCAGAACAGATGCTCTCTTTTAAATTATCTGTATACATTATTAAGAACCATATGCTAAAGTGATGAGTAGGACTTTTAGCCAGGGAAAAAATCCCCATGTTTGGATGCTGGATTTGATTTCATTATCCTTACATTTGTTATGCTGGATTTGGTTTCATTATCCTTACATTTGTTAAATGTTGACAAAAAAGAATTGGAACAGTGCACGTAAAACTTTAAAATATTCTAGAAAACAATTTGTCTGAGAAAACTCCCCAAATCCGCAAGTAAGGAAGTCCTTGAATACAGATTGCTGGGAACTGAGAAGGCGTATTGAAAAATAAAACTGGATAACTGAAAATCTCAAAAGCAGTGAATGAAACTCGAGAATTTTAAATTACTCCACCATCCATTTGCAAATTACCTGTACAGACAGTTTTACACTTAACTGATGAAATTTGTAAAATCTGCTAATGTTTCCTTTGAACTTCACAGTTTTGGGGGTGGGGAGTATGAAATCTTAAACCTCCAGAGACAAGCTTTCATTGCGACTGTCTATAGATTGGAGCAGAGTTCACATCTTTTCATGTCTGTCTTCAAAAATCTATCTTTATATTGACTAGGGACTTCAGACAGCCGGGCATGAGCTACTGTTTGCCGCCCCCAGATTTTTACAGGTCACTTGACACACTCTTTCATCAAACCACAAATATATTTGCATTTCTCAAAGCTGTGGAAATATCACTGAAAACACAAAGCAGATCTAAAATAGAGGCAGAGATGCCTGCTTGAATAAACAAGCAGCATGACGTATTAGCTCCGAGGTCTGAACATTAATCTTGAAGTGAAACTTTATAGAACCAAATTCTGCAGCCATAGCATCAATCATTTTTCCATTATGCTATGGAACTGAATATTTGGGTTAGATGAAGTAAAAGGGCCTGAACTCAACTGCTACAACATGAGGTGCACAGAGTATAATGGAAACCAGAGCGCACTGGTGGCAGCTTTGATACGTGCAAAAAAAACCACGCAAGTCTCAGCTTACACCTATTGTTTCACAAGAAGCCAACAGGCAAAACTTCTGATACTAACACACAAATATCCTTTAAAATTGAAGTTCTGTCACCACAGATATCAGCTTCCCAGAACTTTACAAGAAAAATTGTCAGCATTTATTGCTGTTTTCTCTTTGCATGTGACAAGCAGAACCAGCCTGGCGTTGCCTGTGAGCTCCCGTCTTCAGATAAACAAACCCCGTATTTCTCTCAAAGTCGGACTCTAATAATAAAACCTAAATGGCTTTTATGATGTTAATGTAAAACAATTATTACAAATGCGTAGACTATAATAATCTAATTACCCAGTTTAATCCAAAGGAACACGAGATGGAAGCTAACCAAATTCAGCTTCCCCAGTGTCCTCCAGCATATCTTTCAAAAGCGTAATGGTTTCAAGAGCACTTTTTCCCCCGACATGTCTATTGGAGTAGGCCACTCAAATGTGTGGGGAGGTCCCTGTCCCCCTGCCTGGTCCCTAAGCTCTGGTCTGGCATAGCTGGAGGTGGGTGCCCAGCAGCCCACCGCAGGGCAGCTCTCCCCATGAGCAAAACCAGAAAGCCACCACTCAGAAAACTTTCCATGCAAAGGGAGATTAAGCACCTCCAGAAACAAGCAACAGCACAGAGTGATTTCTTTTAGGCCTGAATTTTGGACTTTGTGCCAGAGGTTCGTATAAGTAATTTCTAGACATTGTGAGGATATTTCAATGTAATTGTCTTCCAGCCTACAGGCCCCTCACAATAAATATATGCAAGCTATGAGTTTGCACACTGCTTTACTGTTCTGACCTACTCAACTTTCACAGTATTTGTCTCCTGAAAAATTTTGCAAACAAATGATCTTGTATTTTCTTCCTCATGGAAAATAAAAATATTAACATTTAAAAACAAAACAAAACAACTCCATTACTGGTACTTCAAACATTTTATTAGGAACATTTTCACCTGAGTTGCCAGGACTGATTTTAATTAATTTAATCTTTGCAATATCGATTTTGTTTTGGGATTTTTTTGTTTAATCAAATGGTGTGCAGCAGTAAATCAAACAGAAAAATCCATTTTGTTTTACACCAGCCCAAAATTTTACAATTATCACAAGACAGGTAATTTTTCTAAAGATTATTACCATGCTGTTCACTTAAAGATCTACTGTCTATTGAACCTTGTTGATTAGCATTCGTTCATTGTGTCTCTTCTGTAATGCTTTATTGATAGAATTCTGTATCAGCTGTTTCATAGAAGCATACGTTTCAGGTTAAACAGCTCCTCCTTACTTGGGTCACCTTGCTTAACTTTATTCTTTCATTTATTCATTCATTCATTTAATATTGACACAAATGTGGTCTTCTTCTAGTCTTAACAGAATTTCTGATTTTTTTTCCAAGGAATTAAAAATTAACTATATATACAGTTATTCTATGTTTGAGAAAAAGTTTCAGAAGAAATAAGAAATGAACATAAAAAGCACTTCATGTTAAATATTAGCTAAATTAGTAGTTATTTCATTGAAAAGAAATTCTATTGAAATTCCAAGAACAACGGACTTGAACTCACCAGGCGAGCGTGTGGGTTTCGGTGATAATAAAGTTCTTTGTATTCATCCATCCACACTTCAGCTGCACGCACACTATTTGCCAAAGCTTTGGACCGTGAGTACGGAGCTTGTTTGGGGAAAACGTGACCTACGTGTGAGCATGGGTGGATCTCCAGGCTTCCTCCACACTGCCATATCTGAACAAAGAATTGACATTGTGCATCATTAATCTGAATCCTTGCAAGCAGGATACAGTAATAAGTCTTTGCACGGATAATACCTTCTCAAGAACATCACAACATACTATAAGCAACACATACAATAATTGTGTATCTCATTTGATGAGATTAAATGACATCCTTGTGAACTCAGAGCAAATCACTGGGAGCAACAAGGAGATAACCCCGTCTCTGGTTTTATGTGGTGTGCAATTTTCCCTTTCTTAGCTTTACTTTCTCTGAAGGCATGATAAGAAATGGTCCACAATATTCTGCAGGTCCAACTGTGGCCTGCAATTCAAATTATATATGCATTATTAACAAAAGAGCCATGTTTCTAGTCCAAATTAGCCATATGAATAACCTCCTCAAAGAAACAGATGACTGATTTCGTACCAGAAACTTACTCTTGTATTCTGCAGGAAAGTTGACTCGACAAACCATGTAAGCTCATCATATTACTGGAGAACAATAAGTTGTGTTTCCATTTCTATATTCACCATTTCAGAAGAGAGGTATGGGTGCCTGGTCATAAAATATAACTAACGTTTTTCATTGGAAACCTGGGAAAAGAACCCAAGACCCAACACATGAAAAGAAAAAGCGAAGTAATTCTGTAAAACTGACCCATGGTGGTCCAGCCAAGATTAGTGAAACAGCCTCTCCTACCTAAACCAATATTCCTACTTGCTGTCAAGGGAATTACTTGAGCCTGAATGCAGAATTAGCAGAACTCACTCTGCCCTCATCCTCATGCCTCTGGCTCTCCAAGTCAGGAAATACACAGCCCTGGAAATAAAGTCCACAAATGACCACCAAGCAGGGACACTAGTCTCAGAACTCGGTGCAAATTTTTGTAATTATTATCATCTCCTTTGAAAACTGTGGACTTTTGGCAGCTCACCCCACAGCCACTGACCTCAAGTTTGACATAATGAAAGGAAAGCATGGCTAGATATTTTCCATTTAACACCATGTACAATGTGGCAGACAACCTATTTCTGACAGGTGCCTGAAACAAGATTTCTGAAATTGTCAGCTGGGAAGAAAGGCAGGACATGTTGCTGCACTTGAACAGACTTCAGGCTATCACCAATGGCTCTGATAGACTTTCTGTGGAAGTTTTGTGAGAACTGGCACTCCAGGAAGCTAATTCTCCTCATGTATTCAACCATGCGTAGGTGGCAGCTCACCTTTCCTATGTAAATGAAGGACAAGGGAAATTAGCTGAGATATGTTTAAGCAGTAGAGAGGTTTGCTCCCTGACAACCTTCTTGTATAGCACATACATTTTAATTACATGCTATTCAAATTAACACAGCAGGAGTGAAAGCTATGAGGCAGCAAATCACAACAATGACAACAGATCAGTGATGGGACTTTTCCCATCTCTCTCCCCGGGACTTTTAGGGATCAAGAAAGTTACTGAAGATGAAGGCTTTCAGCATACACAAGATGGACGTTGTCCTCAGACTGCTAATGTTAAGTTACTTATGATTTCTCTCAAATTTCTTAACTTAGAAATCAATGAATGTTGCCTCCGTTGATTTGCTTTTGGATAATGACCTCAGACCTTCACGTGTGGCACAATACTGTGCTTAACAACAAAACTGTAAGCACTCTAATACATATGTTTACTTTTAAAACAAATAGTTTCCTTAAAGGTATAGGTGATTCATTATTCAACTATAGGGACCACTGGGTAATCTTTACTTCCTGGATTTAAAATTTTACTTTCTTGCTTTTCATGAGAGGTTTTCTTCTTTTTTGTTGCTTTTTGGGGAAGCAGTGTATTTGTCATGTGAACAGAAAGATGATTAAAGATGATTCTTGCTTATAAGTATCTAAAGGGTGTGTTGAAGGAGGATGGAGGCAGACTCTTTTCAGTGGTTCCCAGTGACAGGACGAGGGGCAACGGGCACAAGTTGGAACATAGGAAGTTCCATTCAAACATAAGGACAAACTTCTTTATGGTGAGGGTGACAGAGCACTGGAACAGGCTGCCCAGGGAGGTTGTGGAGTCCCCTTCTCTGGAGGTTTCCAAGACCTGCCTGGATGCAGTCCTGAGTCATGTGCTCTAGGCATTCCTGCGTCAGCAGGGGAGTTGGACTAGATGATCTCTAGAGGTCCCTTCCAACTCTGAAAATTCCATGATTCTGTGATTAAAAGAATTATACAAGAAAGCTAGAATTCTGTACTGATCTTTTAAACAATTTGCATATTTTCACATCTAAGTTACACTACTGCCATTTTGAAAGCTGCTAAGAAACCAGCTATCCACTTTCACTTTAAGATCTCCCTTTTTGAGATTTGTTTCAAAACAATAGTTTTCTTACATTATTATTTCCATATCCAAGATTACTTTTTTAAAGTTGAAATGTATCACACAAGATTTGTTTGTCAGCAAATATTAAGTGCCATTAAATTTATTAAATTTTAACGATTTCTGCATTTGTTATATTCCATATAAGCATTTTTTTATTGATCATTACTGTTTTGAGCAGTCTGTTTTTAAACAAGATATGAGGAATGGACCATAAAAACTACTGAAGTAAAAATGTACTGTTAAGAAGGAAGCACATTCTTCCACTCTTGCGTGATAAAGTCAGATTTAAATGGAGTAAAACAGAATGACCATATCTCTGTTAAACTGCTGCCAAAAAGAGAATTCCACAACAGATGATTTTTCAATAATTAAAATTCCGAATTTCTCGAAAAGATAACTGTAGGTTGCTAAGCAATGCTCATTAATTTCTGCTTCCTTTATTAAAACAGTTCAAAACTTCTCCTGTCTTCCCCTGTTACGAAAAAATTAAGTATATTTCAGCTAAACAATGCCTTAAAAGGTTTTTTTTTTTTTTTTGATGGAAAACACATTTTGACCTCAATATAAAATCAGGTACAAATGAAGAGAGAGGAAAAGAGAGAGAAAGCAAGGAATACGCTAGAGAAACCGAAGTTGACTGCTAAATGCTAAACAAGTGACTCTGGAGAACGTTCTCCCCTAAAACTATTTGCACCTACTTTAACAGAGAAGCACATTAGATTTCACACATATTTTGCACGCCTGTGTGCATGAAAATATGTTTCTTTACCAGGTCTGGCTAGCTCGCAACTCATTATAAAAGCATACTTTTTTCCTTCAGCACAAAAAGAAAACAAGGTGACATTCATTTTTACTTTCACTTTCATCTTGATGCATGCAGACTATCGATATTTTTTCTTTTCTTTTCAGAGACAGATGGTGGCATTATGAAAAGCTACAGCAAAAGTACAGATCTCGCCTTGGGATCCTCATCCCTGCCAGGGTCTTTGGACAACTGACCTAATTGCTGGGTCAATAAACACTAAATAGGAAAAGCTCTATAAGCTCTACCACCTCCATTCTAACGTTTTAGGACTCTCTGGGAGAAATAAAATAATAATAATAATAATAATTAAAAAAAAAAGGGATGCTACCTCCTGAACAAACACAAACTGCAGAAAATACTTTGTTCCTGCCCTGCTCTCTGCTGCAATTTGCTTGCCAGCTCGTGGCTGAGCCTCCCTGTGCAGGGCTCCTGCGTGATCTGCTGGGAGCTGGGTGGGCAGAGGGACCTCCCCAGCTGCATGAACCCATCCTTGCGGCTCCCACTGAGACACAGATTTCCACATTCAGACAGCAAGATGCAATACAAAAAGATCGGAAAAGAGAAGACCCTAGGCAATCGGAGGCATATCATCCAGGCCCACGGACGATGAAATTTCCAACCAAAGAAAGGACTTGTCAGTATATAATTTTGCCTTTTTGAACGTGTGGTTTTTTTCTCGTGCCATGATGGTGGCTTGAAGGACAGACAGCAGGTGTATCAAGCAGCAGTCCCCAGAAACACTTACATTGCAATGCTACTAGCAGGACCAAGAGCAGAGAGGGAGGAAAAAAGCTGCCACCAGGTTCCCCTTGCTCCGTGTACAGGAAGGGGAGGATGAAAGGGCATGTTCTGCATCCCTCAGAAAGAGGAGTTTCAGTGCCTGTTAATGCCCATGAAGTGAAATTTTATCCAGCCAAATAGCATTAAGCAATTTGAAATCAAGGCACATTGACTCGATCCTGCATTCAGCACGCAGCTTCCATCTCTCTTAGTCACCGTGCTTTTAGCTGAAACTTTGTCCTTGTTGCACCTCTCAAAACCATTGAGAATTTCTTCAGTTTAGAATAATCAAAGTACGAGAAAGAGGAGGCTTGAGGACAAGTCCTTTCATGTCATCAGGAGAGGGGTGGTGTTTGCAGAGATGAGAAGAACAATGCATTAATTTACAGTGCTTTTCAGTATCCCTGCTCCTAATTTTCAGGTCTGGCAGGTCTAGAAGCCACAGAGACAACAGAATTAACACTGATTTATCCCTCTTGACCTTCTTCAGCGCGGTGGGCAGCCAGAAGAACACAGTTAAGGAACATCATAGCGCTCTGCTCTCTTCCATAAAAACCCTCACCGCAGGAAGCACGAGTACAAGGCCTTTAAATCAAACAGACGAAAGCATATTGTGCACAATTTGGATCCAAATGCCTAGATCCTACTGGCAATCTGTGCTAGTAAAATTAACACACCCTGGCATATTTGCTGGCCATTGCACGGTTCGTCCTGCAAAACTGTTGGCCTCCCAGAAGAAAGCTGCTCAACGCACACACAGAAATACAAGTATGACCATCAAACATACCTGATGATAGGCAGAAAAAACAAGGAAAATCCAGGATACCAAGTTGTGAACTCCTTGCAAGCCAAAAACGGCCCTGCAGTGCACCTCTTACACCACCATTGGATTGCTTCAGCAAGCTAAGGGTGATACGGGGCAAACCGCAGGCAGCCAGGGCTCAGTGGGAATCATCATCAGAGGTAATGGCAGAGTTGAAGAGGACAAGACTGTTTGACTCATCAGTCTGGACTGTCTTGTATCTCCTCTCTCTTCCCCTACCATAAATCCTTTTCATTCCAGATATCTATCTGCCTCACACCTGAGCACTGGTCCACCCTCTGGCGGGGGACAGCTCTACAGTTCCTGGAGATTTTTCCCCATCACCTTTTATAACCTTTACACAAACTCTTCCTGAAGTGAAACAGAATAAAGCATTAAAGAAGTGCAGAGGCTGGCTTGTCCTGCCCCACTGGTAACTGCCACCAGCTGCCTCCCGCTCACTCCATCAACTGCGGTGACAGCTCCGAGTCACACTGTAGAATTATAAATGTTTCTTTCCAACGATCCTCTTCAAGGCACAGAACGTAAACTGCATCCTCTAATATCATGCTACTGCTTACATTTTATACTGGCACTCAAAACAAAGACATGTTTTTAAAAATTGTTTTAAAATGGCTATTTGGAAGGAAAATACAACTATAACAAAGTGTGAGAACAAGGAAAAGAGATGCATATAAACATCTCCCAAAATATTCTCTTCTTAATACTTGCTTACATTACAGCTATCTCATTAAGTAAAACGGTGTGAAGACAGACATAAGACATTTGTTTTTATTCTCAGGAAGAAAACCTTTTAATTGAGCCACTTACCCTAAATGAGAATTCAAGGTTTTCTCCTCCCCAGACTTCCATTCCTGTGTCATATGAACCAAGATAATCAAAATACTTCTTGCTCACAGAAAACAATCCACCCGCCATGGTCGGAGACCTATAAAAGAGAACAGTAACTCTGAACTGAATAAAAAGCAAAAAAATATAAATTAACAAACCAATGCAACGGATAAAAAATACAGTATATTTTTATTTTCCATTTTCTCAGTCTTTTCTGGATACAAAGTAACAGTCAGCCATTGATCGGTTATCATCAGGCCATTTAAATTTAATTTTGTAGTAAAAAATTGCATCTGAAACAACCTCCAGAATGTACTAAAATAAAAATAACAATGAAATCAGAGAAGATAAACATTGTGTCAATATAAATTTTTGCAATCACAGTGTCTTTGTGAGCAACAACAAATGACTAGTCTCTTACCTTCACATAGTAGAACAGAAGCTTTTTTGTGGCAGAATTATATTAGTCAGCTCTGAAATTGTAAGTGCAGTATCCTTACATGTTTTACTTAAGTAATAAGTAAACAAATATTTGTGCTTCAGTAATTAATAACAACATTCCTGATCCCATTAATATCAAGTGGAAAAACTCTCAGACATCAACTGAGCGGCGTGAAGTAAATATAGCCTCTAAAGAGATTTTTTTCTTTCTAAGAAGATCTGCCCTTCCGTATTTTTTTTAATTTTTTACTAAGTTTGGGAAAAAAAGAAAATCAGGGGTCAAGACTGGATCCTCATCGAAGACCACAAGGCCCAGAGCACCAGCACACTTAAGGGATGTGCTTTCAGTAGGTTAGCGTGTGCACACATACATAAACTTGTAGTTGTTCAATATTGTTCTTAATTGTTTACAGTCTTAGAAGATGACCCTCTTTAAAGTGCCAAGCATACAATGCTGGTTGGAACGAAATTCAGCTGACACTTTATGAATTTTACTAAACTGCTGTTGAGGTAAATATTAACAAATGCTAGGTGCAGGGATCAGTTACTCTTAATCTGTCAAAACTAATTTTACCAGCCATCTTTTTCAAGCAACACTGTCTTACACTGTCATATGTTGTTTCAAAGAAGGGAATGAGATGAAATGAGACAGAAGGAAAAAACCCAAACTCCATAAGCAGTCAAGCTCTTCTGTCTCACTCCAGATCTCGTCTTTCCAAACACAGCTGTTGGTGACACCGCTCTCAGCACTGCCGCTTCCTCTAGACACTTGCCGAGCTCACAGTCCTCGGGCTACTGTGAAGCTTTATCCCTCATCGTTTTCCCCTTGGCGTGCCAAAGACAATTCTTCTTGTTGTGGAGAAGAAAAGCATCATATTTTAACTACAGGCTTTAAAAACATTTACTTTTTTTAAGGGGGATGTGGACTAGTATACTGAGAAGGACTAAATTACTGCCTCGCTTTTCCTATTTAAGAAAAACACGTTCTCTTAGTTGAGGATAAGTTCATTAATATTTGTGAAGCATTGGGTATTATTATCATGACAAGCGACCTAGAAAGGCTGAGAAAAATTAATCATTCTGTATTTGTTGTAGTCCGTAAGATAACAGGTAATAAATAAAAGCAAGGACTAATAAACTCATAATGTTAAAAATGCCAAACAGTTGCTTCATTTCTTACAATACACTGCTGAAATACAGCAAATTCCAAGTGGAACATAGCAGACCCTCAGCTGTCAGGATTTTGTCTATAGTGTCCATTTTTCAGATGCATTGTTTGAACTCTTACCTCCCCTCTCCTAAAAATACAGCATGGACTGACAAATAGTACTGACTGACTGCAACTCATCTTAAAATAAAACAAAACTAAAACCCACAAGAAGACATCTGCATGAGCTCCTGTGAGATAGCCCTTCACAGAAACTATGGTGGGTAGAGCTGTATCATTCCATTCCAACAAAGAACTGGCAAACTGGTTCACCTTTGAAAACAGCGCAAGGAACCACCACTATCGCTACAATGCAGATAAAGTCTTCAAAACTACTTTTGCCTTCTTACTGGTTGATGATTTTTTTTTTCCCCTTTTTCACTGTTGACCATGATACGTTTTTTACAACACGGATCTCTTTGCTTTGCACAGAGGACACCCTTCGGTATTAGTTATCAGATACAACCTTTCCGTGTGCTGATAAGCGTCTGTGGGATTTTGCCTGCAGGAGTCAAGAGACTACTTGTGCAATAAGGATTCCATATGGAAGACTACACAGGAATTTCAGCTTTTAGAGCAATATTTTTCCAGGATCACGGTGAGCAGGAGCTGTTTTGGAAAAAAGGGGAACTAAAAAAAATATGTAATTTTTAGTAATATGCTCATTTCTCAAATATTTTTCAGCACCTGGCATTTCCAAGCAAAATCAAAAACACTTGTAACATTCACAGTTTCATAAGATGCATTAAAAACTAACCTGATCACATCGGTCTTGGACTTCCTCCAGTTTTGTTCTCTTTCAGGAATAGTATGCCAAGTGAAGACCAGCCTCCAGTCAAATCCACCGATCTGTGGCTCGCCAGCATTTCCCAAGTACTCAAAAGTATTCCAGTCAATAACATCAATAACAGGGCAGACGACAGCTGATTCTTCTTCTGCAATCCTAGTATGTTTTTAAAAGAAAAGGGTGACTTCCATTAGAAACTTCTCTCAAAAAACTAGAACTGTCAAGAACATGCTCGCAGATACCAAACACGAAGTTTTGCTCCTTCTCAATTCATGCTGCAATAAAAGGAAATAATGGCTTCAAGAATAACCACTGATTTCTTGCTGAGGATGCATCAGGAGGATGCATCAGGATGGACTCGGCTGTAGGCACCTGGCAAGCATCAATCTTCCTGGACAGTGGAAGCAAGGTGTGCCAGATGGCTTGAGATAACACATTCAGCATCTGGCTTGGCTGCCACAGCCAGCACTACGTTCTCAACAAAAAACACCTATTTTGTTTTGTACAGGTAGCAGCGTTTGAGATACTGAGAGAGCAGCATGACTGTATAGTTCTGCAAAGGTGAATAATAAATTAGCTAGCCTCTTGGCCCTTAAAGTCATGGTTGTTCTTGTAACTGTGATCATCTGCAAAAAGTTATACCGAGCACTACAACAATAACTCAAAAAGAAGCCATGAGCTTAAACAATCAAACCACGTGACATGGGAATTAGATCTCCGACAGTGAAACATACATGAAGGAGGCCTCCAGAAACCCTGGCGACACAGCAGATAAAAAGGAGAAACAAGACAGTACTGCAGAATGACATACCTATCAGCAAGGCTGATCTAAAGATAGTTAAGATCTTTATCATACTACGAATACATCAGAGCTGACGGCATTTCTTGCAGGTCTACTTCTGCAAGGAGATAAACCGCTTCCTCCCATTTCTCAATACTATGCAGGGTTTTCTGGATTCCTTTGCAAAAGCATTTGCCCTTATAAAAGGCAGTGGGATCCTTTGCTTCACCTCAACTTCTGGAAAGGTCTCTCTCAATACTAGAAGAGATCAACTTCAAGCACACAAGCTCAAGCTGAAGTCCTCCTAAATCACTCTTTAGCAATATTCTCTAGACTGATCTTAGACATCTCCTGTCAGTTTAGGGAAACCAAGTGACTTGTTTGACTTTAAGACGATGGTACTTGTTTTAGCCCTGCATCTTATGATTTGCGTATTCCAGAGGAGAAGGAAAACGGAACGCGTTACATTGCCAAACAAGGAAAAGGTGTGATGTATCTGTCACTGGAGGGGAGGTAGCTCCTCATGGGATTATCAAGCTTAAAACCCACAGGCTGACCAAGGGGCTCTGGCTCTGAAATTAGAGCAGCTTCTGGTAGTTAAATACAGCAGAACAGCAGCAGTTCCAAAGAAGTATTGTCTGAGCTGAGAAAGACTGCCTTAAGTATGAAATGGTCTCTTGTTGCTGGAGGGAAGATGCGACACAGCTGTTTTCTTCTTTATGTTCTCCCATTGAAATCCTGTTTGGCAGAGCACACAAAAGGGCTTATACAAATATTGCCATCTCCTGTCTCACTGGCATAAAACTTACGTACAAGGCAATGAGAATGATACGTATACAGGGGAAAAAAATCCCAATAAGATGTAAAAACGCTTTGTTGCTCCTGTAAAGTAAAAGGAGTAAAAATTAGGTAGCTGGCATGTGATTTCAGTTATGAAAGGAATCAGGTAAGTGAAAAGCCATAACCTTTTCTGTAAGTTAAGAATTAACTAGATGGTACAATGGACAGGCAGCTTACAAATACAACTATGTTTGCTCTGCAAAACGCTAACGCTGTTGTATTTCTCCCATACATTGGAGCCAGCTATGCCATGGAGACATCCCCTTAGAGATGTACGTCTGTATCTGCAGTAAGAAGGGCAAAAATTCCAAGACACATCCAGGGCTAACTTTTTACAGAAGGTGATTTACTACACTTTATCCCAATCCTTCCTCAAGATTGCCATCTAGTGGTTTCCTAAAGAAGTGAAGAAATGACAGAATCCACAGTTGCATACAGTTTCTTCAGGGGACAGTCGTCAAAACCATGCTTATTCTTTGATTTTTACCCCTTTTACTTTCTTCACACTACCTATATTGTTCATAGTTAACGCACCGTTATCTGGAATATACTCTTTGTGAAATTTAGAAACAAGTTAAATAGGACAATTTTGAGAAAAAAAATTTAAAACATTATTCCAGATACAATTTCAAATGGACACCGGGAGTTCAAGAACGTAAGTTCCACTAGGAATCAGGAAGACTTGCACGCTTCAAGACAGCATGCGCTTTTGGAAATCTCTCTCCAGTTTGCATAGGACTGTTTTTTCTGGTCCTTCTCTGAAGTCTACAGTACCCGGTGGGAACCTTTATAGGACACAAATCAAACCACTGACCTTGAGGAAAGGATTTTTTTGTTGTTGTTTTGTTTTAAAAAAGAGATGGTTTTCTATATACAATATCTAGGAGGCCTGATTCAGGTACTGTATCTATCAGTACCTGCTAATGGCATCCAAGGTGATAAAGATGTAATCTGTGAGCAAGAGGGGCAAAAGTGATGCATGCAATGCGGGGGCGGCAGGGTGCTGTGGTGAGATGTACCGGTGGTTGAACCAACAGTAGGAAAAATGCATGTGTGGCTGCTGACTATGCATGGGTGAGGCTTCAAGAACATCATAAATATTCTAATTTGTAATAGAGAGCTAGTACTCTGGTTTATAGGGGTTTTTGTTGGTGCTTCTTTGATTTTTTGGGGTTTTTTAATTAATGGAAGTTTTCTGAACTGCCTGACAGATCTGCAGTATAGATAAAAAACTACATAGCTGTAAAGTGCAGTGTCCCAGGACAGATGGTGTCCAAGTAAAAGTCAGTGTTGACATAACATTAACTCCTCCCTATCCTACCCCCTGATGCTTTATATCAGAACCAGTTTGGAAAGATGGATTCGCTCAGGACTAGGAAGATGGAGTTTATTGACTTCTATTCCAATCTGCTTAGGTGCAAGTTGCCCTGCAACAGGGGATGTCTCAGGGCACGCATCTTTCCGGACCTTCTTCTCGTCTACCACCCAGCTGACAGAAGTAGCCACCTTTCCCAAGGTAGTTTCAAAGCTTGGGGAGGATTCCTCTTCCTGAAAACAAAACTTTCCCTTCTCGGAAGAAAAAGAGCAGCCTGGTCCTCGGGAGAAAACAAAAATCCACCTCCTGATCTTCCATGCTTCCATTCGCTATCCCACCGCCAGGAGACAAACCCTCGCAGTGCCTCAGGGACCAGGCTGCAGTAACCTCCAGTAAACATCTTCAAAGGGTAATTTTTCCACTGCAGAAGTGTGCCAAACTGCCTCTTCCCCTTCTGCAATGGGAGAGAAAACCAGCCCAGAGCGTAACCTCACCTTGCCAGCAGCGGCTCCAGCCAGCCCTCATGGCATTCGCAGTGGCAGTCCAGGAACGTCAGGATGTCCCCTCTCGCCACAGACGCCCCCAGCAGCCGGGCTCGAACCAGCCCCTCTCGCTTGTTTGCACGGATAAGACGCACCTTGCGTAAGCCAGCCACATAGTTTTCCAAAGGCTCCTTTAAATGTTCTGTAACAACCCAAAAAAAGAAAGGAAGAATATGGTTCTGGAACGATTAGTTTAGGTCATGCTATAGAAAGCTCTTTTTTCAGCAGCATATTACTTATAGCAGTGCCTTAAAGATAGCAGCATTTTGAATTCTGATTCTGCTATACTGTCCGTGTTAGGAAAGGACAAGGAGAAAGCACGCAACTTGGATGGACACAAATCACCGTTACTTTTAAGAAACTGAATGCTTCATATTTGTCTCTAGCTCATTTCCAAATTGTTAAGTGAGTCTCAAATGTTACATAAAGCTTTTTCCATGTAAAAGTTTTATTCTTAACACAATCCATGTCTGGTGGAAAATGCCAGCATTGTTTTGTATACCATAATTCAAATGAAAATAGATAACCAGGTAGCTCCCTACTATACGTTACATCAGGGAAACCTTGGAGCAATCAAAACTTTCTCAAATTAGGAAACCTGAAATGCTCCAACCAGACCATAGTTACCCATATACAGAAGCACTCATGTTACAACACAGTGCTTCCTCATTCTAAACTAAAATCAGTCCAGAACTCAGAATTTTCACTGGCACAGTACAAAAAAACCCATTCTCCAGTAAGATGCCTATGTTGTACGATTTTATGGTATGTTGCCCAAACAGCATATCTTTTCCCCTGTGACTGGCTAACCAGAAAACCCCACCAACAATCAACATCATTTAGAATTATTCTTCCTACCTTTGTCACTGTAATCATCTACAAGGATAATTTCTTCCAAAAGTATATCTGGAGATGTCTCAAGAACACTATGAACAGTTCGCAGAAGTGTTGACCAAGCCTCATTATAAAAAGCTATCACAACGGAGGTTTTCGGCAGGCTGTAATAATCGTACTTCTTCTCTCTGCATCTGTAAGGGAGAGGATCACATTTAGTACCAGTGCAAAAGCATTTGCTAATTTTCTGAAAACTGTTCTCAAATGAAGAGTTTGTATGCTACTTACTAACTGTAAACAAGAATAATAAAGCATCTTAAAGGAACTGTATGTGCATGGAAAAGTCATGCAACAACTTTCACGAAGCTGGTGTTCCAGAAGTCCCATTTCCACAGCAGCATTATGATTAAATTCTGCAACCCCCAAAAATGTCTAAAAAGAAAAATGATCTGATGTATTCTGGGCTGGTGTAAGTGCAGTAGCTGTTTCTGCATGAAATTACCCCAAGTAGAGGAACAAGTAATGGCCAAAACATGCCTCAGATTACAGAAATAAGCAAAAAAAAAAAGGAAATACAAAACCTAAGTGCGGTAAAAACAGTAGCATAAATTACTGATAACTTGTGCTTTGGAAAATAAAACAAGTGCTAGACAGTAAATATGTAACTGTGAAGGAACAGCAATATATAAAGAGAAAAAAACCCAGCAACAGAACCGAGACGTATGCACACTGAGTAGAATTTGGGAAGCCCACAGAACTGCCAAGATGTAATAGTGAAATTCACAAAAAACACAGACAGACATAGAAATGCATGGGTTTGGCTCTATGGAGAGCCAGGAAGTTTGCAAACCTTTGGATTAAGCTCCAGAATGTATGTGCTATAAATACATATATATGAACTTCCCCAAATGAACGTAAGGATGCTGAGAAACTTCCAGCTGAGCCAAACGTATAAATTGTTAAAGATTCCCCTGGTCTGAAAGAATTTTAAAATAACAACGGTACTTATTACCATTTCTCCCCTTTTGTTGGAGCATGTATGAGCATTTTTGTGAAAAACCAACAGAAATGCTTTAGAGATGTTTGAATTTTCTTATACCTCCAGCTTACTGCCTGGCGTCACCAGAGCTTGTACAGGGCACAAGGCTGTAACTTCAGCTTCTGTAGACTACTAGGTCATGATAGATACCGAAGCAGGTAAGACATCCCTCCTACCAAAAAAGAACAGCAGCGAGTCCTCCAAAACCTATGCTGCTGGGAGCTGAAGAGTGAAACCAAAACTGCTCAACAGAAAGTGTGACAGCAAAATCCCTTCAGTCAATTCAGGGGAACTGAAATTTTTCAAAACACCCAGACAATGACGCTAGAAGAAAATTGCTTACCTATAGCTCATTGAGAATATATCTACTGATCAATTAACACTGCTGTTAGCAATAAATGAAGATGACTTCTAGGTTTATTTAAAGATTAGGCAATATTTATTAAGATGTGTGGTACAGAAAGAAAAATTTTAAAAAAGTCTGAATCTGAATGTTCCTAAAATTAAAATTCTTATGAGGGGAAAAAAAAAAAAAAGTATGTAGAGTACTTTTGTAATAAATACCTGAAAATGAGGAAGCAATGAGGAGAAATGACACTTGGGCAAAGGAGGCGCACAGAAGGGTTCTTCTCAAACATGGAAGGAACGCTATGCAACAACACCCGTTGTATATGATGCGTATGCATGCATACACACATACAGCTATACATAGACTTACACAGTGAAGTACAAAAATGCCCGTCCGTCCAGACTGTAACTTGTCCTGAGGCAAACAGGGGCATTAACAGAGAACCGCCTCACACCATCAGCGGGTGACAGAAGTGATTTATTTTGCCAAATGTTCATGTAGTACAACACATGAAAAAGGAGTGACATTTTAATTAACTTCAAAAAAAAAAATAGAAAAACCAACTGTATGAATCCAATTTTAGAAATACATATTTACTCTAGCCTATTGAAAAACATTTATGCTCAGTACTGCCAGGAAAAAATTCTTCTTATATATCACAGTCACTTGTACCAAGTAATTTCAGTTCATTTCTTGATGGAAATGGGATCTTTACCTACCCATTTTAGAAAACTGAAGGAAAAAAGAAATAAATAGAAAACCTCCAGGAAAGCTTTCTCTGGAAAATATATCAGAAAGATTCACGGAATAATAATGTTGTATTCCAATCTTTAAAAAAGGAAATCCAAAAGGTCTAAAGAAGCTTATAAGGCTAATTATAGACTAAAGACCTCAATGGATTTGCCTGAAAATTACATGCTGGAGATGGGAAACATAATTTGGCACAGAGCAAGGCAATCCCCAAACTGTTTGTGATTCACCGTGCATTGCTGCCCCCTTCGATGAGCATACCCTGCACCGCGGGAAAAGGTCAGCCTCCTACGGGACATACCAAAGCACACGTTTCTTAGGTTTCTGAACTCAAGAAAGAGGCCAAAACTATAAAGGGCGTTTTATTTACTAGCTCTGCAGCGGAAGGCAGCACACAAGTGCAGAGAAGCGACTCGCCAGGCGGCAGGGCAGGCTGCTGGCCGTGCTGGCCCGAGCAGTGCCCGGGATCCCCTGCAGCTCGCTTGCCCCCAACAGCCCGGTTGGACACGGCTAACAACCTGCCGAAGAAAGAAACCATCTCTCACCTTGCATATTGAAATACACAGAGCACAACTGGAAGCTTAGCTTTTTTGGTACATCAAGTTTATTTTGGAGATTTCAAACCTAAAGTGTTCAAACCCTGGAAAAATAATAGTGTAAGAAAATCATAAGAAAAAAAAGAATGAATGCCTGAAATGGACATGCTTACAAGTGTTGCTGAATAACAATTAAGCGGCATGCATATGGACACTAAACATTACCACTTCACAAGATACACAACCTTCAAAAAAACTCACTACAAATATGAAACCTGATGAAAGCCTAGTGGTCATAACTCAGCTTTTCCACTTCCCAACTCCTATTTGCAACAGAACCACCTTAGCAGTGCATCTTCTGTATTCACCTTTGCAAACTTCAGGATGTATTTTTATTCTCTGTGTGTCACCCAAGTATCCAAGCTCTTACTTTCCAAGTGAATCATTTCACTCCTACTTTGGGTTATTCAGAAAAACAAATGCGTATCAGTTACAATATGTCATTAAAATGACAGGGAAGATACAAACTGGTGACAGCAGTCCAAAAATATGTTTTTGCAGATACTGGGAATGTATATTTATAATGTCTATACTGCAAGCTGCTTTCAGATTCTGACTAAGGCGTTTTTTAGTGCCACCCTCAAACACGTAACACCGTCCTTTCCCAACACAGGGGATCACGTTAAGACAAGATTAATTGCATCTCACGTTAGCCATCTAAAAGCTAGGTACTAACTTTGAGTTAATCGTCTGGACTGTGCATGTCCATACAGACAAATCCACAGCGATTCACCTCACCCTCCTTTAAGACATTTATCTAGCACAAACAGACTTCCCCGTCACCTACAGAGGTTTAACTACAGAGCAGATGCTTAACGTTTCTACAGTGGAAGTTAAATGACAGGAAACTACCTATAGTCCCTACTATCGGTTGCCTGGTACATCACCTTGAACCTAGTTATCATAACTACCAAACAGTTCGTAAAAACATAACACACACCTGAGGAAATGAGTTGTCTGTAAACATGACATTTCCAGGCATGGACTATAAATGCAGAAGCACTTTCATCTGTAGCCCAACATATTCCTTCACTATTCTCATTATCTTATTCAACTACAGGAACTTTACTATTTATATAGATAATAATTACATATATTAAAAAAACCCCAACACTTTGGTTAAAAATGTGTTGAGTGGGTTCATTTTCTTCAGAGAGTACACGTATCTCTAGTCAAGCTGATTTTGGAAAAAGTTACCAGATACCAGGATCAGTCACTGAAGAAAACCCCATTGCCAGTGTACGTAAGCAGCTTTTTAAAGCCAACAAAAGAAAGGTATGTTTTAAATAGCACTTGGATTTCACTGAAAAACACTGATAGATAATGGATAACAACGATAACAGCTAACACGATGTAAAGGAGTGACATCTTCTCAGCCTCTGCCCCCTGATGGCTCCCGTTCTCTGCAGCCCCATTAGAAAAAGCACAAGCAGAGTCTTCGTGCACAGCAGAGTTGCATCCAGAGAAAACACAGCTGGGACAGTCCCAAACCACCTCCCAGGGAGTGGGCTGGGACACTGCCCTGCTCCGGCAGCAGCCTGTTTCTGCACCTCCTTGGTTTCCCTCAGGCACTCTCTGCCACACTGGGTGCACGTTCCAGGAATCCTCCTGTTCGATCAACATGGCTGAGAAGACAGGTATAAAACAAGAAACGCCAAGACACACAGCTTTTGTTTATCAATTTATAATAAACATCTACATTTTAAAAATTCTAATTGTATTCAGCCATGAATCTTTAAATTCCTAGACAGGAGGAGAGAGAGAATAACGCTGTGCCTGAACACAAACTTAAAACCGAGTTCACCATCTTTCCTGGCTCTTTCACTACAGCACCTACTCAAACATCTACCTCCGCAAAATGCAAACTGAAGCAAAGCACGTAAAGGAGTATGATCACATACATCTGCATTCCTGTGGGTTTTTGATTTTACATTTTTACACTGCATTTGCAAGTCACAGTCTAACCGAGACTATACAGCTGACAAGTTTTATGATTTAACCTTGGAATCTACTACACTGTAAAATCTTCTGTTAGCGAGTTTTACAATAGGTTATTTATTAGAAACTAAGGAGACATCAGTCAGGAAATGCCTAAACAAAATTAAATGGGCTATTTTAGAGAACATTTGTGTCAATTAATGTAATCACTCTATTTATTTCATTGTAAGGAGCTGTTTCTCTCTTAGAGATGCTTATCTATACACAGGGAGAGACAGCAGGAACGTGTGCACACCGGGCATGCTGCCATGAGTTAATTAGGAATGGTTGCTGACATACTTTTATGTAAGACTGTCACCACAACAGCAACAACAATATGGCAAGAGAAAATACATTTTTAATCTCCAAATTTTATGTTCGATATGCCAAGTTACATGTATTTTAAGAAAAAATATGAAATGTTCCATGAGTTTTCAAAGATTTGTTAAGAATACAATTGTCTCAAATTATTTCATGCTTTCTAAAGGTGTACTTCTCCTTCAGAAATAATGGACTGGAACATTTTTGATGGAAAAAAGTGCGTGTTGAAAATCAAGATGTTAAAATTATTCTCAGCAATCCACAAAACCAAAATTGTTCTAGACTGCTGAAATTTTTGAGTTTTGCTTTTGAAGTTTCATCAGGAATGCCTAAAAATACAGAAAGTTCAAGATTCTGTACCTTCTCTCTGGAAGTTCAAAACAGCACGTGTCACTGTTTTATCTGATTTAACGTGATTTATGTGACTATGGTACGTGACATTGCCACATACGCACCATCACAGCATCACCTAACAAACATTGTCAGGATCCTGCTTCAGGCTGGGTTGCACACAGTAGGCTAGGAACCAGGCTTGCTGGGTTTGTTATGGTGGGTGGTGGACATGCTGACTCACGTCCACCACCTCCTTTTTCCCTTCCTAATTTCATAGAATCATAGAATGGTTTGGGTTGGAAGGGACCTTAAAGATCATCTAGTTCCAGCCCCCCTGCCACGGGCAGGGACACCTTCCACTAGATCGGGTTGCTCAATGCCCCATCCAACCTGGCCTTGAACACTTCCAGGGATGGGGCACCCACAACCTCTCTGGGCAACCTGGGCCAGTGCCTCACCACCCTCACAGTAAAGAATTTCTTCCTAATATCTAATCTAAATCTGCCCTCTTTCAGTTTAAAATTGTTATTCCTTGTCATATCACTACACTCCCTGTTAAAGAGTCCCTCCCTATCTTCCCTGTTAGGCCCCTTTCAGATACTGGAAGGCTGCCATAAGGTCTCCCCAGAGCCTTCTCTTCTCCAGGATGAACAACCCCAACTCTCTCAGCCTGTCTTCACAGGAGAGGTGCTCCAGCTGTCTGATCATCTTCATGGCCCTGCTCTGGACTCGGTCCAACAGGTCCATGTCCTTCTTATGTTGGGGGCCCCAGAGTTGGAATTTGAACAGGGTTAAGACATTTAATTAAATAGCAGATGACCTTTTAGTAAGAGATGTGCTCAAATGTGGCGTTTTATAGGCTGTAAGTTAAAAAGGGTTGATCTGGATGAACAGGCGTCTCAATCTAATTTCACCTCCACTTTCCACCCCATAAACTGCAAAGGAGGCAATATGAACTCAGGGACCTGCCAGGCATCTTCACCCAAGAGAAAACACCTCCTCCTCCCAGGCTCCCAAAGCCACAGCTGAGGACGCAGCTGTGCTGAGGTCCTCTCCTCCCACCTTTTGCACTTCTCCCTTCCCTCCTGCTCCCAGCAGCAGCTTAGGGTTCGGTAGGTCCATTCACGAGCATCCCAAGCTCAGCAGCACAACACGGGCCGCAGTGCTGGTTTCTGAGCCCCCCTGCAGAGTTACCGAGTCCGTGTTACCTACTCCAGGCTGAACCTGCGTTTGAACAACCACTCCTCACCCTTCTCTGGGGGAGAGCAACCTATGGATAAAATTCAGCGTATGAGCCAAAAGCGACACAGCCCTATTGCATCAAAACTGGGATACAGAGGTACGACATTTGCAGTGGAATTAAAGGATACCATAAATCAGATTGGACTATCTGCTCCAAACACTACCCAACTTTTCATACTAATTTATTTTCTCACATAAAACTACCTTGAACCTGCTGTCAGTTCTGTTTTTGAAAAAAAAAAAAAAAAAGTCTTATCTGAGCATGGAAAGGCTGCACCTGGTTTTGCACACCTACACACCCCACGTGTGTTCGGATATCACAGAAAAAGGCACTGACGTTTACGGAAGGTGGGTCTTGGTCTGATTAGCACATACCAGCAAGGTGCTGATAACTGCCAGAATGGCCAAATTATTCAAGGCAAGGCTGGAACATGTAGGCAACGCGAGTTAAAGCGATGCTGGCCCACACTTCCCCACCACGCACTCCCAGCCCAGCAGCCCAGGTAAATGCTCCCTAAATTGTGTCTGCTGAAACAAACCTCGTTAGGAAAGAGTCCCCCAGGATATAGTTGTCTACAACACCATGGTATGATCAAGTCTTTGAAAACAGAGGCTAGCTAGGTTGTGAAAGGGTTTTCCAGACTATTTGATGTTTTAAAGAACGTTTCTCCCAGTGACAATAAGGTCTCGACAAGACAGACTGCCAAACACTGCTTTAAGATTTCAGATAATAAAGGGCTGTACTGGCTACTATAAAAACATTGTGAGAAGCAAGGAAGAAAGTTGGGAAGTCTGAAATAGAAGAAAACATTGCACAGAAGTTTGAGGGAAAAAAAGCAAATCTGTTTAAGACAGATTAAAAATACATTAAGAAAAAACTGTCTAGAAAGCCCACCTATGAGGGTGGACTAAATCTATATCCTCAAATGCACAAATTTAAGAAATCCATAGATCCTCCTAATTCCAAATTGTTAGAAAAAGGCAATAGAAGTTCCTACCTAGCCCAGATTCTGGATGTGCAGATCAGCAGGCATTTCTGCATTTGTCCATGGGGAAAAAACAATTAATTTTTATTTTACTTTGCTGATTTGAAACAGTGGTTTCATTTTGCTCAAATAGTTACCCGTGTTTGCAATTTTCTTCCAAGGTCGTGAGATACACTTAATATCTGCACAGAGCCATATGATTTCCTACACCTACATTCCAAAACTTACTTTGATGCGAGTAATTTGATTCAGGACAAGAAAAATATTTTGCAGAGTAATACAATAACTGAAAGAAGTTATTGTAACCATCACTAATAGTACGGTGTGGATGCACCTGGTCCTTACAGACAATTGTGTGTAGTAAAAGCACTTTTTAAAGAAGGAAAAAAAAAAAATCATAATTTGTGGTTACTATCACTGATCTGGGAACTTTGTCAAGTTGAAAATTAAATCAGCCAAAACCAAGCACTCATCTAGATGTCAGAGGAAGCTGAGGATCTCTAGCAGAAGCTGTAAAGAAAAACGGCCAAAAAAATAATCATGTGAGCTCTTCTGGAAAATGTTTGCAGGTGACTATTAAACGACAGCATAATGACAAAGAAAGCTGACTCGTTTTTACAGAAGACAGGAAACAAAAATAGTAAATTATCCCGAATATCAAAGCGCTTGTGGAAGTATTGCTGTATTCTGTAATGCTATAAAATGCAAGCCTGATTATTAAAAAAAAACCACCAAAAAACCCAAACAAAAACAACACACACACCCCCCCCAAAAAACATTGCTGCAGATTTATTGCTCCCTCATTAAATGCATGAGGTAGGAATGAGATGTCCCAGAGACACACCGCTTTGCAGGTCTAAAGCCTGTTTATAAATGCAAGGAATCCTGCCAACTAACAATAAAGTAATAACCAAAAGGTATTACAATTAATATAGTTACCAGTAACCAATTACCCATTCCAGAAAAGCTCACAAAACAAACAAAACAAGCAAACAAACAAAAAAAAACAACCCCAAACCAGTGACCATAGTGTTACGAAACTACTAAAGCAAATACACCTCCAAGTGTTTTATGCAAAGCACTTGCTCCTAAGTAGAAGAGCGCGGTGTCTTCTGGACTCTGATCAAGCGTAAAGCATGGGAACACCCGCGCCAAGGCAAGCCCTGGCCGCAGAGCGCACAATCCGCTGCGTGTTTAGAGGGAAGGGATGCACCGGCACGGCCAAGCTTCTGCAGATAAGCTCTCCAAAGAGTTCACTTTTTCCTAGGCGTGCTGCAAAAAAAAAAGTCACCGCAAGTTATTTCACCTTTAGGTAACAGATGGAAGAGAAGCTTTGGGGTGAAGTCAGGCAGTTGCCATGTGCCAGGGAGGAAACACCCGACTGCCGCACCATTTCCTGGAACAGGGTCAGGTTAAAACTCCTGGCAGGAGCAGTATGCCCATCAAAATTAAGATGCTGTGATTTTTGGAGTAGAAGAGGGACCAAAACCTGATCTCGAGGATTACGCTGGGAATATGCTAGCAAGACACTACCAGGTGAGCAGCCTACGCAGTTTGGTATTTACAACCTAGTAAACAAACCAAAACATGGTAGCAAGCGAGACTGTAAGAGGATCACATTCAAATCTGGGAACAGGCAGAACAAGCAGTTTTGAAAGTCAGAAAAATCTTAGTGCAACACTGTTACTCTAAACTCAAACAGCCTAAAAAATAAATAATACTACAGACATAAGTGATGGAGATGGAGGAAATTAAGTGTTTGTGTGTATCTATCTACCTATATATACACAGACACTTAAATATATATACACAGCTACTTAAATACATCCATTAAAACATACATATATATAAAACATATATATAAACAAACCTTCTCTCCAAAACGCAGAAAATTATCTAGAATTGAAGAACAAATAGCTTCTTTTATAGCTCCTAATTATTATGCAGACCACATTCAAACTTTTGTGGCTACTGAAAATCATTTGCCAGGTAAGGAAAGACAGGAAAGACTTACAAGTCCATTTTCTTGCAAGGACAAGTGAAATGAGGCCCAAGAGCTGACTCAGTCTTCTACCATGAAAGAGACAACATAAAATGCTGGGTCTGCACAAAAGTGCCTACCCCTGCATTGTTCCTTTTGTAACACGAGTTCAGTCAAAAGAAGGCTGGTGTGATTTTACAGAAACCATCCCTAAAATAAACATGCAATGCACCCCT